>CM035841.1:387311500-387643260 GCA_020510985.1 Pholidichthys leucotaenia
AATGGCTTTATAAAGGGTAGACAAGGCTTCCATAATGTAAGAAGACTATTTAATATTATTTATTTTAATAAAGAAGCACCGGATACAGCTCTCCTATCATTGGACGCCGAAAAGGCCTTTGATAGAGTTGAATGGCCCTTTCTTTTTGAAGTCCTACAAAGGTTTGGACTTGGAAATAATTTCATAAAATGGGTTCAAATAATATACAATAATGCTACAGCAGAAATCCTAACAAATAACAATATTTCAAAACCAATAAAAATCAATAGAGGATGTCGACAAGGCTGTCCACTTTCACCTTTACTGTTTACTATGGCAATTGAACCTTTAGCGATAGCGATACGTTTACATTCACAAATATATGGAATTAAAGTTGGACCAACAGAACATAAAATCTCCCTGTACGCCGATGATATAATTTTGTTTATGTCGAATCTAAAAAAATCAATTCCAACCTTGTTGAATTTAATAAAGAATTTTGGGGAAATATCAGGATATAAAATAAATAAAACTAAATCTTCAATATTAATGCTAAATGAGACCCAGAGAAATTACCCAGCCCCTGAGGTAAATCAATTCAATGTTGTAAATCAGTTTAAATATTTAGGAATCCAAATTATGCCTAAGCTAGAATCAGTCGCCAGTGTCAACTATGAAGCCTTAATGTCAGATATCAATGAGTTAACTCAGAGATGGATGTCACTACCAATGTCGATGATCGGGAGAATCAATATACTTAAAAGTAATATTTTACCTAAAATACTTTATTTATTTCAATACATTCCCTTATCACCACCTTTAGATCTATTCTCAAGAATAAAAAAAAAGTTAGTGAAATTTATATGGAACAACAGGAGGGCTAGATTACGTTTGTCTTTATTATATTTACCATTTGATCGTGGAGGTCTGAAATGTCCAAATTTTATGTTGTATTATTGGTCGGCACAACTGAGGTCTATGACATATTATTTTTCATCAAATGATCTCCCTCACTGGACTGAAATGGAATCATACAATTTACCTTTACCTCTTCCCATATTCATATACTCAGATTCGGCAAAAAAATTACAAAAACAAGTTAAAAATCCATTTGTAAAGCATATGATCAAAATATGGTGTGAAGCTAAAAACTATTTAAAAGAACCACAGTTATTGTCACAATTTAGTCCAATATGGGGTAATCAATATTTTAAACCAGGGAGAGCGGACGCTGTATTTAAAGTATGGAATTTAAAAGGGATACAAAAGATTCAGGATTTATATTTGCCATGTGCAGACAACATAATGTCTTTTGAAGAGCTGAGGATCAAATTTAATCTCAATAGAACACATTTTTTTAAATATCTTCAACTTAGAAACTTTATTCGATCAAATCAAAATAAAGCTCTCACTCGACCTATTTATTCATCCTTGGAAAAAATGATGATGAAAGATAGTAAAAGAAAGGGTATTATTTCAGAGTTTTATAACTCATTGACACTATCTTCAAGTGAAAATTCACTGAAAAGATTAAACTACTGGAAAGAAGATCTGCAAATTTAAATTTCAGAGGAACAATGGGAATTGGCTTGTACAGAAGCTCAAACCAAATCAATAAATGCACGCCTTAAATTGATACATTTCAAATGGTTAATGCGGATGTATGTTACACCGGAGGAGTTAAATAGATACAACAAAAATATACCAGATACATGCACAAAATGCATGGAAAGTAAAGGAACCCTATTTCATTGTTTATGGGAATGTAGATTAATAAGAATGTTTTGGGAAGAGGTGAGGGTAACAATTGAAAAAATAATCTCAAAACAAATCATATTGAATCCTAAACTGTTTTTGTTGGGTCTGTACCCAGAAAAGCATAATTTTAATAAAAGTGAAAGAACATTCATAGACCTCAGTTTGCTTAATGCCAAAAAATGTATTGCACTATTATGGAAAAAGACTCATAGACCAGATGTGACTCAGTGGTTAAGACAGATGTTAACAAACCTTCCATTAGAAAGAATAACATATATACTGAAATCAAAGGAAATTGTGTTTGAGAATATATGGAGACCTTTTATTGATTATGTAAAAAATTTAAACATAACTCTTGAAGAAGAAGGTGAATGATGTGTGTGGACCTTGTAAATTCCAAACTGGTGAACATAATATGTATACTTATGTATTGGATTGTCTAGACTAAACAGAGGAGCATTGTTGAAGACTTGATTTTGTTGGTGGTTGTTGGTGTTTTTAGTGCATTTTTTTTTTTTTTTTTTGTAGTACTTTAGTGTTAGTGTTTGATTGTTTGTATCATGTTTGTTAAAAAAAAAAAAAGGTTCAATAAAGATATTGTGGAAAAAAAAAATGTATTTAGTCTTTCAGTCTCTTAAAAATGTTTCTTTGTCTTAACAATGATTTTGAATTGATTCAGCATTAGACTTTATATCTGACCCTTTTCATGGATTGAGCCAAAGATAATGTAAGATAAACAACATTTGTTTGACTCTTTTATTAGAAATCACATTAAAATATGTAATGATGCAGATGATGGGTGTGTAGCAGAATGGGGAAAGTCAAGCCAGTTGTTTTGTCACGCCAACAGAAGAGGCACACATTGCGGTGCATTAACACAGATGTTACTTGAAATAGAAAAGTAGACACTTTATTGTTTTGCATGTTCATACTGATGCATCTTCAGTGCACTTTTTTGCCTTGTTAGTGTGTGATGTTTGATTTTGAGGTGGTTGGAGTTTGTCTTTCTCCTTTTTCTCCGGTCTCGTGAACTTTTCAACTCCTCACCTCCCTGTGCTCCCCAAACCTGAATTGGTGCTCCAAGTGATATCTTGGTTTTCCTTCAGCATACAAACATCTGACAATAGCACTGCCCAGCAGTCATGTTGCTATTAATTTTCCCACTGATCATCATGTTCGGCATAAACCCACACACACATGCACATCATGTGGGCTCACTGTACCTGTCACCTCTTCAGAAGAGTATTACCTTTACTTATTTTTGTTCTAGCTGTCCATCACATCTATTCTTTCCCTTCTGGCAGCTTAATTTGCTCCTGTGGGACTCCCTAAGTATGAGGGAATGAAAGGTTTTTAGCCTGCTGCCTGGCGCCACATTTCCCACCCTCCACTATCCTCCACCAGGCCCTCTTTCTTGCAGTGGGACAGTTGAGACAATGTACTGTACTGGCTTGTGGTTGCCGCAAGGCTTCTTGGGGCTTTTGCTTTGAAAAGCCAATATTCACATCGTCCTCTCATTATGTCTTCATGGCGTCAAGTTCTGGGTTGTCAACAAAACCACAAAATCACTATTACTGGTCAAAAAGTGTAGAGCATTACAAGAAGCCTGAGGCTCTATTAGTGACCTCTAGAGATGGCAATGTTGATTACAGCTGTTGAGCAGGTGTAGTGTGTTATGTCCATAACCAGTATTTCAATAACTAGGCCAGAGGTGCAATAGAACGTGACTTTATTAAGTGACTCACAGTATTACAAGGCGCTCCCGTACAGGCAGAGGCGAAGGTCAAAAGAGACTGTGCCTCTTCTGCATCAGCCCTTTATACTCAGGGTGGCAGCGGAACCGGAAAGATGGAGCCACTACCTACATTACACAATAATACGTCTTATTAATACACAACACCCCCCCTTTAAAAAAAAGTCCAAAATACATGCACTCTAATTAGACCCTCCCAAATTTAGTGCCTGAGTCATACTCTAATGATAAACAGATAAAGTCGACCTATCCATGCACACAAACAACTAAAACTAGAGGGGGACAGGTGGACTACTGTCGCACCTCCACATGGCTAGACGGATTATTCTGCCATCTTTGATAATATAGAGTCCATAAAATAAAATACTGCCATGTTCCTATTATAACACAAAATAACCCCCATAAGCATATATACATATAGGCAAAAGCTTAATCCAACAAACAATCAGTTAACGTGCACATTCATGCCCTGCTACCACCATTCCAGCTAATACCACCCCAACCCGAGCAAACCCCACAGTAATACACCCCCCAAACATGGCGACACACACATTACTTGTTTTTTTTTTTTTTTTTTTACATGGACACTTCGTGTAACAGTTCTGCACAAGAAGCATATTAACAACGTAGCCAGGGTAATCACATTTAACCCCACTCATAGCCCCTTGCTACCGTACAGTCTCGATGGAGAGTCCACTCCCCAGGGACTTGTCTGGTGGGTCCCTCCCAGAGCTCCTTCGTCTCTTCGCCCCTCGAGATGAGCCACGTCGGAGCCCCGACACCTCCTTTTCCTTGATGGTGCACCGCAGTTCATTAGGGTGTCTCCATGAGTCATCTGACAGCCGAAGGTACCCATCCTCCCGAACAGCTACTATCTTCAGCCGCCCCTGGTCCTCCTGTCGTTTCCTTTTCCCATGGACCCCTCTCAGCCAAGCCTCCTCTTGGGTCACTCAAGCCTCCTCACCTTGGGTCAAATCACATCACCGACTCCCAAAGGAACTCGACTCGGATTCCAATGTCCATGACGTCTCAACTGGGTCTCCTCACTGGGTCATGCCACACCAGCGACCCTCTGCGAAGTCCAACTCAGCCTCCAGTGTTTTTGTGTGGCACGTCTGTTCCTCGTGCCAGCCGGTCCTTCCCCGTTCTCTTTCATTTTGAACGCCGGCGAAGCTGTTGCAGCCTCTTGCTTCTCGGTATCACCAGGCCCAACTCCGGAAGCAGAGGGAGCCGTCCTCACAGCTCCACCTGCCATCACGGGCATTCCACTGTGCTGCCCAGTTCCCTCACCTAGGGTAACTTGGGCCCTGGCACCGGAATCCTCCCGCGATGGCGCTGGGTGGTATTGGTCCTGTCCATCTCCCAGAATACTAGGCCATGTATCAACACGGACCTCACCACGCCTGTGTCCACCAATAACAGCACTTCCTCGCCATCCAACGTAACCGTTAAATACGTACAGCCTTCTGTGCTCGGGGAGACAGTGTGGATAACTGTAGGAGTCGTGGTGGGGAAATCCATTTCACGTCACCGTTCCCCTCACTCAAATTTTTTACAGACCCTGGCAAAATGATGTAGGAGTCCGCACTTGCCGCAGCGTTTGCCTTTTGCCGGACACTCTCTTGCCTTGTACTGGTGCTTGGTAGACCTGCAGCCAAAACATTTTGGCAACCCCAGGGTGGACCTTATTTTTATAGCAGTAGCGTATTCCTCTCTGTCTTCCACACTGTCATTGCTATCCGGATCTACAGCCTGCGCCGCTGATTGTGAGTCGGGTTGTCCCAACGTTGTTCTCTCACTGATGTCCCGTGACAGTTTATCTGCTGCTTCAAACTGTTGGGCTATTTCCACAGCCTTGGCCAATGTCAGTTCACCGGAATGTGTAAGGAGTCTTGACCGTGCCGCCGCACACAGCGTGTGCTCCGCCAACTGATCACAGACTATCTCCTCTTCTAAGGTCCCAAACTGGCAACACCCAGCCAACTGCCGCAGGTCTGCAACATACCGCTGCCCCGACTCTCCAGTCTGCTGGCAGCACTGTCGGAACTGAATTCTCTGGACGATGACGTTCTCAGGAGTGCAAAAGTAGCGTGCCATTAGCCCAGCCACATTCTCAAAACTGTCGCTGTCATGAATCTCCCCGTACGCTTTTACGCAGCGTACGGAGAAAAAGAGAGATGGATTTACGTGCAGGTTACACCACAGACACATTTATTAAAGTAAAGATTCACAGTTTCCAAAAAGTGCAGACATACAAAAAAGGCAACAGGATACACTTACAGATCACATGACGGAACATGTGCGGGCAAACCACAGTGGAATGTGGCCGAGACAGACACAAACAATAATCCAGCAATGCTTGACTGGCAATGAGCTGCTTAAGTATAAACACTAATGAGAACTAACTAAAACTAATGAGAGTGACTAGGTGCACCTGGGCGAGGAGCGGGAAAAGTAATTACCGGCAGTGGAACCAGCTGACTGTCAAGAGAGAGGGGGCGTGGTCGGACTGGCAAGCTGTCAGACAGCGCCCACACAAGTGTAGGCCAAAGAAGGCTGCCTCACAGCTCCCAGCCAGAAAACAGTGGCTACAGGTACAGTGTGGAGAGTGCAAATAAAGAAACCAGACTTGCACGGCAGACGAACTTTATTCACTCTCTCACTTCATTCATACACAGAAAAAGCCTTCCCTCATACACCAGGGTCGCTCCTTTTATATCACCCCACTCCTTCCCCCTGCTGCCTGAGATCTTGCATCACAATACATTCAGCACATCATCACCCCCACTGTCCCCGCAGCTACTCCTTCCTGCTGCATCACCATAACTTCTCCCATCACAATACCTGTTGTCCTCATCTGTTTAATCCCCCACGCTCTGCTGGCAGAGGGACTGTTTGCCTCCCCTCTGCTTCCAGTCTGAGATGATTATCCCAGCGTGGGTTCCCTACAACAGAAATAAAACTGGGAAACATAGAAAGTACAAGAAAACTCAAAAGATGAAACAATACACAAATACACAGATGAACCTGAGCCACAGAAAGATCAGAACCGAGCCCGAAGGACAAATCGGCTCGGTTCATGACAGTTGCTCACACCCAATGTGCTGAGAATGCATTGTCCCTCCATGCCAAGATTATGGACCAGAATCGCTCAAGCACGCAATTTCTCTAGTTCACTGAGGTCCAGTGCCACCAGATAATTCTCAAATGTGGCAAACCACCTCTTCCACGGTACCGGTGGCTCGCTGGAAAGCTCCAGAAATGGCCAAATGCCAGAAATACCTTTATCCATGTTTTTATTCTCGTCGCCAAATGTTATGTTCATAAACAGTATTCTAATAACAAGGCCGGAGGTGCAATAGAACGTGACTTTAAGTGACTCACACTATTACAAGGTGCTTCCGTACAGGCAGAGGTGAAGGTCAAAAGAAACCGTGCCTCTTCTGCATCAGCCGTTTATACTCAGGGTGGCGGCAGAACCGGAAAGGTGGAGCCACCACCCACATCACACAATAATACGTCTTATTAATACATAACATAGTGGTTAAAAAATGACTGGAAAAATTAGTGATTGCAGATAGCACTCCCTCATGGATCGTCACCTTATCATGGTGGGGGGGTTTGCGTGCCCCAGTGATCCCAGGAGCTATGTTGTCCGGGGCAATTTGCCTCTGATAGGGTCTCCCAAGACAAACTGGTCCTGGGTGAAGGGCCAGACTAAGAACGATCCAACAGATTCTCATGATAAATTGTATATCAAGGATTCAGTGTACCCCGCCCGGTATGGGGTTACCGGGGCCCCACCCTGGAGCCAGGCCTGGGGGAGGGGCTCGAAGGCTAGCGTCTGGTGGCCGGGTTTCCACCCCTGGGACCCGGCCGGGCTCAGCCCGAAGGAGTTACATGGGTCCGCCCTCCAGTGGGTTCACCACCTGCAGGAGGGATCATGGGGGTCCGGTGCTATGTGGATTAGGTGGCGGTCAAAGGCGGAGACCTTGGCGGACTGATCCCAAGCTTTCTAAACTGGCTTTTGGTACGTGGAATGTCACCTCTCTGGTGGGGAAGGAGCCTGAGCTGGTGTACGAGGTTGAGCGATACCAGCTAGATATAGTCGGCCTCACCTCAACACACAGCTCCGGTTCCGGAACCAGTCTCTTGGAGAGGGGCTGGAGCTTGGCCTTTTCTGGAGTTGCCCCGGGCGAGAGGCGACGAGCAGGGGTGGGTATTCTTGTATCGCCCCACCTTGCTGCCTCTATATTGGAGTTTTCCCCGGTGGACGAAAGGGTTGCTTCCCTGCGCCTTCGGGTTGGGAAACGGGTCCTGACCATCATTTGTGCCTATGCACCAAATGATGTTTCAGAGTACCCACCCTTTTTGGAGTCTGTGACTGGGGTGCTGGAGGGTGGTCCTCCTGGAGACTCCATTGTCCTACTGGGGGACTTCAATGCACACGTGGGCAACGACAGTGAAACCTGGAGGGGGGTGATTGGGAGGAACGGCCTGCCCGATCTGAACCCGAGTAGTGTTCAGTTATTGGACTTCTGTGCTAACCACAGTCTGTCCATAACGAACACCATGTTCAAGCATAAGGGTGTCCATATGTGCACCTGGCACCAGGACACCCTAGGTCGCAGGTCGATGATCGATTTTGTTATCGTATCATCAGACCTGCGACAGTATGTCTTGGACACCCGAGTAAAGAGAGGTGCAGAGCTGTCAACTGATCACCACCTGGTGGTGAGTTGGATCCGATGGCAGGGGAGGAAGCCATTCAGACCTGGTAGACCCAAACATATAGTGAGGGTGTGCTGGGAGCATCTGGCTGAGGCCCCTGTCCGGGAGGTCTTCAACTCCCACCTCCGGAAGAACTTCAACCACATTCCGAGGGAGTCTGGAGACATGGAGTCTGAATGGGCCATGTTCTCCACCTCTGTTGTTGAAGCGGCGGCTCAGAGCTGCGGCCGCAAGGTGGTCGGTGCATCTCGTGGTGGCAACCCCCGAACCAAGTGGTGGACACCAGTGGTGAGGGGGGCCATTAAGCTGAAGAAGGAGTCCTATCAAGCTTGGTTGGCTTGTGGGACTCCCGAAGCAGCTGAGGTGTACCGGCAGGCCAAGTGGAGTGCAGCTCGGGTGGTTGCTGAAGCAAAAACCCGGGTATGGGAGGAGTTCGGTGAGGCCATGGAACAAGACTTTCGGTCGGCTTCAAAGAGATTCTGGCAAACTGTTCGGCGGCTCAGGAGGGGAAAGCAGCTCCCCGTCCACTGTGTATGGTGCGGATGGGACACTGTTGACTTCAACTGGGGATATCGTTGGGCGGTGGAAGGAATACTTCGAGGATCTCCTCAATCCCACTGATACGCCTTCCACAGAGGAAGCAGGGTTTGGGGACGAGGGGGATGACTCGCCTATCACAGGGGCTGAGGTCGCCAAGGTGGTTAAAAATCTCTTTGGTGTCCGGGCCCCGGGGGTGGACGAGATTCGCCCTGAGTACCTCAAGGCCCTGGATGTTGTTGGGTTGTCATGGTTGACACGCCTCTGCAACATTGTGTGGAGGTCGGGGGCAGTGCCTTTGGCATGGCAAACTGGGGTGGTGGTTCCTCTCTTCAAAAAAGGGGACCGGAGGGTGTGGTCCAACTTTAGAGGGATCACACTCCTCAGCCTCCCTGGGAAGGTCTATGCCAAGGTACTGGAGAGGAGAGTCCGGCCGTTGGTCGAACCTCGGATTCAGGAGGAGCAATGTGGTTTTCGTCCTGGCCGTGGCACATCGGACCAGCTCTTTACCCTCTCGAGAATTCTTGAGGGTTCGTGGGAGTTTGCCCAACCAGTTTACATGTGTTTTGTGGACTTGGAGAAGGCGTTTGACCGCTTCCCTCGTGGATTTTTGTGGGGGGTGCTTCGGGAGTATGGGGTATCGTGCTTGTTGTTACGAGCTATTCGGTCTCTGTACGACTGTTGTGAGAGTTTGGTTCGTATTGCCAACTCTCGGTCGGAGTCATTCCCAGTGAGAGTTGGACTCCGCCAGGGCTGCCCTTTGACACCGATCCTGTTCATAATTTTTATGGACAGGATTTCTAGACGCAGCCAGGGAATGGAGGGTGTCATGCTTGGTGACCACAGGATCTCATCTCTGTTGTTTGCAGATGATGTTGTCCTGTTGGCTTCATCCAGCAATGACCTACAGCTCTTGCTGGGACGGTTTGCCGCTGAGTGTGAAGCGGCTGGAATGAGAATCAGCACCTCCAAGTCCGAGTCCATGGTCCTCAGCCGGAAAAAGGTGAATTGTCCTCTCCGGGTTGGGGACAGGCTACTGCCCCAAGTGGAGGAGTTTAAGTATCTTGGGGTCTTGTTCACGAGTGAGGGGAAAATGGAGCGAGAGATTGACAGACGGATTGGAGCAGCATCTGCAGTGATGCGGACGTTGTACCGGTCTGTTGTGGTGAAGAGGGAGCTTAGTTCTAAGGCAAAGCTGTCGATTTACCAGTCAATCTATGTTCCTACTCTCACCTATGGTCACGAGCTTTGGGTAATGACCGAAAGAACGAGATCGCGGATACAAGCGGCTGAAATGAGCTTTCTCGGTAGGATTGCTGGACTCACCCTCAGAGATAGGGTGAGGAGCTCAGTTATCCGGGAGAGGCTCAGAGTAGAACCGCTGCTCCTCCACATTGAAAGGAGTCAGTTGAGGTGGTATGGGCATCTGATTAGGATGCCTCCTGGACGCCTCCCACTTGAGGTGTTTCAGGCACGTCCCACTGGGAGGAGACCCCGGGGCAGACCCAGGACTCGGTGGAGAGACTATGTCTCCCAGCTGGTCTGAGAACGCCTTGGTATCCCCTCTGAAGAGCTGGAGCAGGTGGCTGGGGAGAGGGAAGTCTGGGCTTCTCTGCTTGAACTGCTGCCTCCGCGACCCGGACCTCCGGAAAAGCGGTAGAAGATGGATGGGTGGATGGATAGATAGCATAGGAGAAAAAAACTTGTATTTTTCCTGGGATCATTGTTTTTCTAATCCAGTTCAGAAAATATTTAAGGCCCGCTCACACTGTAGTGTCTGTCCTGTACTGACCAAGGCTTGACCCTCAAAGTCTGGAACGATTAAGTGTGATTACTCCCTACTGTTCTGCAGAACAGAACATTTCCCCAACTTTGGAATGGTTGGTAGATGTAGTATCAGGAATGGAATAGATGTAAATGTTGTTGGGGTAAGGTGAAGAAGCTGTACTTCTGATGTTGGAGGCTAAAAGGAAGTCTGGGAACTATGTTAAACAAAAACAATGTAAGTGCAGGCCAGTGTAGGCCACCGGCAGATGGAGGGCATTGAACAAAACATCTGGCACCAATGTGAGTGGACCCTTATTACCTCCGCCAAGGGAGGAGGGAATGTTTTTACCGGTGTTGGTTGGTTTGTTTGTTTGGTTTGTCTGTTATCAACATTACTCCAAAAGTTATGAACGGATTTTGATGAAATTTTCAGAAAGGTGTGTAATGTCACGGGGAACAGAGTAAGTTAAGGATGTCTTGTGAGGCATGTTACCCACATGGTATGTAAATACACAGCACTGGACAATGTTTAATTTTTATTATCTTCGCCAAGAAGAGGAGGTAATGTTTTTGCTGGTGTTGTGCCAAAAACTGATTGAGGGTGGGGCAATCACTTTTTGGCAGGCAGTCATTTTTTGGCACATCAGGTGCCAAAAAGGTGATCACTGGCTGCAAGAGCCGGAAGGGGCCACTTGTTGTTATAATGCAGTCTTGTTTTTGCTGCCGTTTCACTGTCTGTTAGCAGGATCACGCAAAAACTCTTAGATGGATTTGGATGACATTTTCACCAGAGGTGGCCCTTAGCCCAAAGATGAACTCATTAGATGTTGGAGGTGATCCGTGAGTGCATACCTCCGCCAGGGTCCTATCTTGCAATGTACAGATGGATGGCGATATGGACAGACAAAGGGACAGAGGGGAGGACAAAGGGAGGGAAGGATGGGGCCTTGGTGGAGGTATGCACTCTCTGAGTGCCTTCTAGTATACTGTCACGAGGCTGAACGTGGTGTGTCACTGGGCTCAGGTTCTTAACTTATATCTAAGTATTTTCTCCAGTGTTGCATTATTTTCCTGTGTATTGATTCTAGATGTGTTCTTGGCTGTCAGTTGCTTGATGAAGTTTTCTTGCCCTTATTATTATGACACCATGCCTACTGCAGGGGCTGCCACAGCACAGTCGGAGCTGGATCTCCAGAGGGCCGGGCCCAAGGAACCATCGCCTGGATTGACAGAGTCCTGGACGGCAGTAGAGCTTGAGCTTAGGCAAGTGCTCTCCTTTGTTTTTCTTGTGTCTGTTTTGGAGAGATCTTGTCTGGCTCTTGGTAGGGGGAGCTGGGTGCAGCTGTCAGCTGCACCTGAGCTCACCTCGCCGGGCTCCACTGCTGCCAGTGACCCTGACCTGTTTCTCTAGCTGTCCTGTCTGAGCTCTCCCCCAGGGTCACCGAGGATGTTCCAGCTTTGCCAGATGTCTCCATGGGTCCAGGCTCGCTGCCCAAGATCATCATGGGTCCAGCTCCTCCTGCTGAGGTCGTCGCAGGCGCTCCGTCCCTCTGTGGTCCCCCCCCCCCCCCGGTTGAGGCCTTCGTGGGTGCTCCGTCCCAGCCCGGGGCCTCTGTGGGTGCAGCCTCGGCCCAGTCCGGGTCCTCCGTTGGTGCTGCTTCCCCTCCGGTTGAGGCCTAAGTGGGTGCTCTGTCCCAGCCCGGGACCTCTGTGGGTGCAGCTCTTCCTCTCTCCGGGTCTTCGTGGGTGCCGCGCCCCGGCCTGAAACTTACTTGGGTGCTGCGCTCCAGTGTGGGCCTGCCGTGGATACTACGCTGCAGCCTGGGGCACACCGTGGGTGCAGCCTTGGCCCAGTCCCGGCCCACCGTGGCTGCAGCCTTGGCCCAGTCTGGGCCCACCATGGGTGCAGCTTTGGCCCAGTCCGGGCCCACCACGGGTGCAGCTTTGGCCCAGTCTGGGCCCACTGCAGGTGCTGCCTTGCTCCAGCCCAGAGCCACCGCGGGTGCCTCTTCGCTCCAGTCCGGAGCCTCCATGGGTACAATCTTGTCCCAATCCGAAACCACCGCGGGTGCAACCTCGCTACAGTCTGGAGCCTCCACAGGTGCAACCATGTCCCAGCTCGGGACCACCACGGGTGCAACCTCGCTCCAGGCCGAAGCCACCGAGGGTGTTACTATGTTCAAGTCCGGGTCTGCCGAGGGTGCTGCTGGCCAGTCCGATGACGTTGTGGTCTCCTCTCCTCTGCCAAACACCGTTGTGGTTCCCCCTCCTCTGCCAGATGCCGTCATGGTTCCCCTTCCTCTGCCAGGCGCCGTAGTGGTTCCCCCTCCTAAGTTGCCCTTCCCTTCTTTGGGCCTCCCTGTGGGGGAGCCGCCTCCTGGGACACCCCTTCTGTTTAGGTGGCTAAAAAACTGATCTGGTCGACCGCTTGACGGATTGAGCCGTTTGGTTGGGTGGCCAATATTCAACAGCAGGCCTCCCGACTTGTACCACCTCGCCATCTGTCAGGCCTGGGACTTTGGCTGGCCACCTGTACTCTTTAGTTCTTTGGCCTGGGAGGCCTAGGGTCCTGGTTTTGCGTGGGTGTGGATCCTGAGCGGGGTTTGTGTTTTTGTTCCCTCCTGGCCTGTTCCCCCCACCTCCCACCCGGGGTGGTTTATTGTTATACCTTTTTTTGTAGGGGAAGCTTTTTCTTTTTTGATGTTACCTTGGGGTGTCTGGTGACCACCCCTTAAGGAAGGGGGGTCTCTGTCACGAGGCTGAGCACAGTGCATCACTGGGCTCAGGCTCTTATCTTATATCTAAGTATTTTCTGTATTTTTCCAGCGTTGTATTATTTTTCTGTGTATTGATTTTAGATGTGTTCTTGGCTGTCAGTTGTTTGATGATGTTTTCTTGCCCTTATTATTATGACAATGATTCTGTCAGTATTTTTAGATTCCTGTTTTATTTTGGCTCTTAGTGTTTATATTTTGTTTCCTCATGGCATGAGCTTCGCATCTGTTCCAGACACTCCCACTTTGTCATTATCTCATCCGTGTGCTTTGTACTAGTAATTTGATCACCTGCCCGCTCATGTGAATCTGCACCTGCCATCAATTATGTTCTCAGTATTTAAAGATTGTTGTTTTTTGTCTTTTCGCTGCCACAGTCTTAGTTTAACTTCCTCCTGCCTCCTTGCCACCAGAACCCCTTCCCCGTTCTGGTGAGTTTGTGCTTTTCCAATATCTGTAAGTTCACCTTGTCTTCTGTTTGGATTTTTGCTTTATGCACTTTGGAACTTTTGTATTTTGTTATTAAATGCCACAAACTGCAGTTGGCACGTGGGTCTGTCTCTCTGCCCCGAGGGGCTATTTATGACAGTTTAATATATCACTGTTTACTGTATATCTGGTATGAACTGATTTATATTAGAAAGTCCATATGACCATTTTGTATTTTTATTTCCCTTCAATGAGCACTTTATGGCTTGTTAAATATTCAGAATAATAAACATGATCAAGATTATTCACTACTTCAGTTGAAAGTTTCTTCTACTTTTACACAAGTAACTTGTTTGGTCATTACTGTTACTTATACTTGAATAATTCATATAAGTACAATTTCTGGCTGCGCTGCACACCTGTGTTTAGGGATTGCAGCCATTTTTGTCCATACACACAGAGGCAAAAATGGTTTGTCTAACTTACTTGACCTGACTGTAGATAAATCCCCCTTTGTTGCCGAGATTCTTTGCTTGGTCCTCATTTCCACTTCTAATTAAGTGATTCTTTCTTCCATAGCATGTTGGTCTTAGATTTTGTTCCCCTTTCTTTGCTCTGATTTGATACTTGGAACTTGAGCACTTGTCCCTAAAGAATATGCCGATAAAAGCTTGTGGGAGACTGTGTGCGTACTGTAGTTCTGTATGTTAATGTGGTCATGTGTACATTTCCTAAGGTCTAAACAGATAGGAGAGTTGTACACCAGACCTGTTGTAGTGTATATCTCTTTCCAAGCATACATACAGTACGTGGTTGCATGACTTCACATATCAGAAATTTGAAATATTGGACTTTGAGTCCATGAGTGTGTCCACTGAATATATGAGTGTGCGTGTCCGTGCAGTCTGGTTGGGACTTGGCAGAAAGTCCAAGTCATCTCAGATTGGAAAATACTGTGTACATATATACACCTGCAATTATACACTGTTAGTTTACTTAACTCTCCCCCGTCTCAGGGGTGTACACCTTGTAGTATGTTCTTCGTGTTTGCCAAGTTTCTCTCCGAGCCATAACAAGACCAGGCAGTAGTCAAGAACGTCTGCCAGAGATAACACTAGTGGAGAAAAGAGAGAAATTTTGAAAGTGTCCTTTGAGAAGAACGAGACAAAAGTGAGTAAAGTTTTAAAAAAAAAACTGAAAAAGAGAAAATCAGACACTGAAGTACTGTCATTTGAAAAAGGGGCGACAAACAATGAGGAAAGTTGAAATTGCTGGAAAGAGGCAGTGAGCGCTTGCAGACAGGGTCAGAAAGCTTAATGCATTTCTAATAGGAGAAACCTTGGAAAAACATGGGAGACAGAGAGGAAAAAGATAAAAGGCAGGGGACAAGTAGGCAGAAGGATGATAAGTAAAGGTACACGTGGGTGGGGGGGATGAAGGAGAAATTTATCCAGAGTCAGGTAGGTGTGAGGAGAATGTCGGTGTGTGTGTGATTTTTAGTGAAGGTTTATTTGTGTGTATTGTGAGGCAGAGGAAAGTGACAAGACTGCGATGACCTTGTGTCAGTCACCCTGTGGCAGCTTTTTAACCCTGTAATTTTTCACATCAGTCTACTTGCAGTGATGAGAACACTGCACTAGCTGACAGGACTGCCTCTGGGCTGTGTGTGTGTGTGTGTGAGAGAGAGAGAGAGAGAGAGAGAGAGAGAGAGAGAGAGAGAGAGAGAGGGAGAGAGAGAGAGAGACGAGTATGGGAAAAGTAGTACATGCCTTTGGGAGAAGATTTTTGAGGTTGCTGGCCAAAATGTCTTTAAAAGTGCATTTATTTTGGGACCTTTCTTGCTTAGGTAACTTATCTCATTGTAGGGTGATTGATCCATGTTAACTTTTTTAGGCAAATCATTCTGTTAATACATGATAAATTAATAAATCACCTCCATTTAAAAAAAGTGGTAAATATCTGACAAAACAATTCAATAAGTGGCAATTTGCATATAAAAAACACCACCCTGACATATTCAGAGGTAGAAGGTAGGCAGCACTGCGTACACGACTGACTAGAAGAGGCATATAAAGCAGAAGTGGTAATATATAGTACATTTACACAGCTGTCGATACATGACACATGGGTGTAGCCATCTTGGATTCTCAACTCAGGCATATAGAGGTGTGCCCATCTTTACAAGTTGAAAAACTAACTTCCCAGCCAGAAGCTTTGACAGAAGTGCCCCCAAGTCTGACTTGTCCTGAGACTGCAATGGGGAATGCCCCTCCGGGGCAGAAGACAGGACCCAAACACCAGAACTTAGTTTTCAGATTTATTAGACAAAAAACAAAAATGCAGCTCGTGGGCTGGAAACTCAGGCTATGGTGCCTGGCAGGCAAGAATAACAAGGTTTGGAAAACCACAACATGGCAAGGTACAAAAAATTGATGTGCGCCGACCTCTGGAACAGATGACTGAAGTGTGCCGACCTCAGGAACAGACGACTGCTGGGGTGTCGACCTCAGGAACAAACGACAGGAGCATGCAGATCACAGGGGTAGGGGTGTGCCATATCGTATCGTTCACGATAATATTGGTATAATTTTTGATACAGGTGTAAAAATGAATATCGCAATATTTGTGGTCCGTTATGCTGCCAACGGAAGTTACGCGTTACCATAGAAAGGACAAAACAAACATGGCGCGAGAAGCTCTGTGTGTGCTCTGTGTGTTTGGAACATCTGCGTCTAGTTGTGAGGAAGTAATTTAGTTTTAAAGCTGTGTCAGACTGCTGCCATCTTTAAAAAAAAAATGGTGCAGCGATGTGGACAATCTGCCCGCATTTGTTTCCGCACGTCAATAACACGGCTTCAGTGAAAAGTTTTACTTCACCCTGAAGCAGTGTTGTTGAGGTCCGGACTCCAAAGTGTATAGAGGTTTATTTCATTCCCTTGTGGCTGCTTCAGATTGATTTATTCAACCAACCGAAAGAAAAAAAAATCTGTTAACAGCCCCAGGAGTTGTCTGTGCAATGGAGATTTCTAACACAGGTAAACTGAAAGAGAGACGGGAGGTCTAATGCAGCGCTCATTTACCTGCACAAGTGTCTTGTTTGAGGAAACGGCAAACAGGTAGGCCAAATGATGAAATAATACTTTTAAATAACCTCACTTTCTCCCTGTTTTATTAAGACCCTCTTCCTGACCCGGTGAAATAACATACTAAACTAATTTAATATGTTAAAATGACCAAAACCCTCTCATGCCCCAGAGCATAGAAATGAAATGAAGACAGAAGTAATGTGGTGAATGATGTCTGTGGTTATATTATACTGCTGCAGCTGCTTATACTGTTGTTTAGGATTTACGTTTTTAAATGTAATAAATAGGTTGCATTAACCATAGCTAAATTGCTCTTACATTTATAACACAATGTTTTCAGGACGATTCAGATGTTTTAAGAAAAACCTTTATAATTTTCAAAACTGTGGGCTATATGTAGTTTGCATTACCAACTTTACTCTCATCTGCTTGTTACCGTTCTCTCCCAAATTTGTTTTATTTCCTCATTTTATAAACATCTTTTCATAAAGGTACATTTTTTTTTAAAATTTTGAATGTTTTTGGTGACAAATTCGTGACCTTTTTCATGCAGAATTGTAACTTTTTACCTAAAGCCTCTGACCTTGTGTTTTTATTTGGAAAAGGTGAAGAAATCAGAAGCAGCACCAGATTAAAATTAACCTCTTGCACTCCGGTGTACCGCAGACGGGCACGTCTCTGCGTCCCAGAGCGCACGAGGGCGCTCTCGTGCGCCCTCGTGCGCTGTAGGACGCACGAGGGTGCTGTGTCCAAGCGCGCGCTGAAAAAAAAAAAAAATTCTTCCACTACAGACACAGCCGCGAACAGATCAGATATGATTGACCTCTCATTCGACTAATAAGAGCCTTGAATTGGGTTTCTGAAACCTTGAAGAACCAATGACTGAAAACCTAGCAAGAAGGACCGGCCTACCAACGCTGTGAATGCAGCGAGCCAATTGAAGTACAGAAGTTCGGGCTGGGTGAAGAGAGACTGACTGCTGCAGCAGATGAAAAAAAGGACCCGCAGGAAGAACCTGCTACAGACCCAGCAGCACGGAGACCACCCACAAGTGCGACCTGCACTTATTCCAGCAGAATAGACGTTTAGGATTCTCTTCCATGGTCATCATAGACCGACGGAGGCCGACGACGAAGGTCGTAAATTATTCGCCAAAACCGCAATAATGGAATTATGTTTTGACCGGGAACCACGAGCGGACCAGCGTCGCGTTCGTCTGAAAATGAGGAAGAGAAGTTCGCCGGGACAGTGCTGCTGTGAAGAGCTAAGTGTTATAAGCTAAATTATTCTTTATTCCTGAAAATTGTAATCCAAAAATGACTTTTGAGCGATCTGTAAATTACAACTGTGCGGCGCACGAAGTCCGAAGTGCGTGCGCCGCGGTACACGGTTCGTTCGCCGCGTCCGGACCGTGAACGCCCCCCCCCCACTACTCTTCTGTAGCGAGGGGGGGGAAGCCGTGGTGACTGCACCGTGGTCACCACATAGCCACATGAGTCTATTCCGTCATATAGCGATGGCCGATGTCCATCCTCTGTAGCGAGGGGGGGGGACAACCCCCCCCACACACACACACACACACAGCCCTGAGTGTCACCTTTCATTAGAGCCCAAGATGAAGCTTCTATATTGAATCATTCAAAAGTTACAGACGTTTTTCCAAACTGTGCCATTTGGCACAATTTGGCACAGTTCCAAAACGCCTGGGAACTACCTGAGGAAAAAGCTGTGTAATATATTCATTTTTTGTGGTGTTGTTACAAAATTTTGACCTCAGCAGGATAACACTTGGTTCTACATTTTTGTTGCATTTTCCAGCCCGGATCTGAAGCTGTGTGTTATTTGCAAGCATTTGTATCCAAAAAAACACCCAGACCAAATTTATTTTCTTCAAGTTCACTATGTTTAGATGACTGTAACTCAGTGGCCAGAGCACTTAGAGAGATTATGACTGTTTTGCCAAAAAATTCAAAGTGTTTTCTTTTAAATGAGACCATCCCCATGAAGATGCTGCAAAGGGTTGAAGAACAGCTTTCGATTTACTTTGGGCACATTATTTTTTGGCGTTTTTAGCGAAATTGACCGGAGTGCAAGGGGTTAAGATTCGTCAATCAGTTGTTTTAATAATCAGTAGATCAGCTGACTATTAAAATCCAAATTTATAATTTTCCTTCCAACTGAAGGTTATAATTACATTTATGATTAAAGCTACAGGCAGTTGTAAGCGGGCCCTTGCCCCCCCCCCCCCCGGCAACTGCGGACCCCGGTGCCTGTCATACCTAGCTGGCTCAGAAAATTTTCCGTTGTCACAGCAAGCACTGCGTGAATAATAAAGTGAACCATTTGGTGCAGTACTTCCTGTGAGCAGTAGGTGGCGCTATAACTTTTGTCAATCATTTTTATGTAGGAGCGTGTGGGACGGGACTAATTTCCATCGTAGAATATTTGGTGAAAATCAGACAAAGTTTGTCCAAGTTACAAACTTTCCAATGTCCCATGGCGAGGAGTCAACCTTCACTATGTCACCATGGCAACACTTCCCTTTCAGTTATGTGTTGCCCACCCATATAGGACTACATATGACAGTGACCTCAACCTATGTTCCAGATTTCATGACTCCAGGTCATTCCCAACCATCCTAACAAGATCACGGATTGAATGGCGAGGAGGGCTTGTTCATGGTAACAGCAGTGATGCCATGCTAAAGGTGATGTGCAGTTATGATCAACCAGGTGGTCTGATAAACCTCAGAAAATTGCATGTCATTCTGGCAAGCGGCGCGTGAGTATGACGTGAGTTATGGCAACTTCCTGTCCATTGGCGGTAGGGGGCGCTGTCGCTATGTGTCATTTTTTATTATAGAAATTTTCAGTATTGGGTACCTATTCACCACACAAAATTTGGTTGAAATCAGTCAATGTATGCCAGAGTAAAAGCCATTGGAAGGGTGATGGTGATACTGCAAATTTGGCCATGCTCCTTCCACCAAACCGTTGGGCATTTGGAAAAGTTTTCAACAGCTTTTGATGGCACATGGGTATAGATGATTGTCACCATAAATGGTACCAATCAGAGTATTTATTTCAGAGATATTAAAGAAAACCTTTGGTCTAACTTTCATGTGTCCAAGAGAGGGCGCTATTGCTACTCATGAATAGTCATAGCTGTAATTGTTCGGAGGCATACCCATATTCATCATACCTATCTTGGTGCCAATCCGACATTCCATTCTTGAGGTATTTAAAAAACAACATGATGCAAACTTTGTGATGCAAAACTTTGTGCCTCCTATAGGTGGCGCTGTAGATTTCTATGAATATTGTTCTATAGAACTGTTTGGAATTGGACTGATATCCATAATACTGTATTTGGTTGAAATCCGACAATGCGTACCAGAGTTATTGCCATCAGAATGGTCATAGAATGATCATGGCAAGGCATCAAAGTTTGCCATGCCCCTATGGCCAAATTGTCAAGCTTTTGGAAAAGTTTTCAATAAGTTTTAATGGTACGTGGGGATAGATGATTGTCACCACAAATGAGCTCAATCGGACTAAAACCCTAGGATAAGTTCGATCAAATGCGTGAGGTGGAAATCAGGTCACCACCACTTCCTGCCAAAATGTCCGACTTCCTGTTGGGTTTAGAACATCACTTCTATGGAGGTTTTTGCATGTCTTGACATGATAAACATCTCGCTCGATTTTCATCTTTTTACGTGAAAGTAAGCATGTGCCACTCCCCATTGACTTCACACGTTAGGTGGCTCTGTAGAGCCATTTTTGTGGGGTCATTCATATTTCCTCTAAAATATTAAATTTTTTGCCAGTCTTGAGGTCCCTGCAAAAAATGGTGTTTTCGTGCACGTTGACTACCCCAAAAATGAGATCTTAGATGGAGAAGAAGAAAAAAAAATTCTAACAATTGCAATAGGGCTCTCACCCACTAACGTCAGTGGCTTGGGCCCTAATCACAATAGGGCTCTTGCCCACTGACGTTGTCAGTGGCTCGGGCCCTAAAAATTCTAACAATTATAATAGGGCTCTCGCCCACTGACGTTGTCAGTGGCTTGGGCCCTAACTAGTTGGATACCTGTTATTTTAAAATGTTGGCCAACTAAAACTGTGGTGGTTTCTGGTTTCCAACAACAGGGTGGCCTAGGATGAAGTCAAATTCCCGGCCTAAATTTTTGTCCCAGTCTACCCCTCAGTGCACTTAAGATGTGGTGGTTTATAACATTTTCTGGTAATATTTGATACAGAATAAAAAAAATTGAAACACATTCTAAACTGCTCTTTATAAACAGGAAAAATAAGAGTTTTTGTTTTTACTGAATATGTTGAACATAATTAACGCTGGCCTGTGAAACTGTCCTTTATAAATTTAAAAGAAAAAAATGTATTCTGTGATATTATGAAGAATATTGTTATTGTGAAAATTCACAGAAATATCATGTTATAATTTTTGGGCCATATTGCACACCCCTACTCTGGTGCTGACGACAGCGGCACGGCGACCTCTGGAACAAACAACTGCTGGGGCGCGCTGATCTCAGGAACAGACGGCTGGGGCGTGCTGAACTCAGGAGCAGACAATGCAGGCCAACCATCGGCGAAAACAGATGAAGCCGACTGGCCAGCAGCAAGATCAGGTGAAGCTGGCTCACCAACGGTGAACCCCGACAACGGAGGCTGAGCAGCAGCGAGCCCAGACGACAGAGACTGATCAGCGGCGAACCCAGACGAAGCCGGCTGATCAGTGGTGGAACCAGACGAAGCAGGATGATCAACGATGAGCCCAGGTGGCTCGGGCTGGAGAAGCTCGAGCCCACCCGCTTGGGGATCCATCCCTGACACAGCCATCTTTGAAGGGGAGGAAGAACCATAAGCCGGGTCACGATCAGCAACAGCAGTGGAGCCTGGCGGTGGAGCTGGTGCCGACGGCGTGGGGGAGAGGTGGAGAGCACCGTCTGAAGAGGAGACCCCTATCTCTGACGAGCTGGGAGCAGATGCCCTGTCCACCTCTGGTGTGGAGGAGAATTCGTGGGAAAGTAGAGTATCATTGAGGAAGGCAGGAATGTCCTCCCTCAGATGGGGCTTCAATGCGACTATCCGATGAGCCATCCTCCACGCTGTGTCCTGCCATCCATCCCTTCAGGGGGCAGAGCTTGTAACACTTTCCCAGCTTCTAGATGATGTCCTGGAGCTCCATGCGACAGACTGTATTTTCAGGCGTAGTGCACAGGAGAGAGGAGAGGCAGGTGAGAGCCGGGGAGTGGAAACAGCAGCAGAAAAACAGCAGAATCAGGTGGGGAGGACTCAGCAGCGGTAGGTGGCTGCTGCAAAGCCCCACCCCACTCCCACCGGGAACAAGGCAAGACCTTTTATTTATAGGTGTTAAAAAATGAGAAAGCAGTACTTGCCTTGTTTCCGGCTCTACTGCTGCTGAAACACTAGATGACCCCCTCTAGGTGGCTGTGAAGATCATCTGGTGGGGGGCTGCGGGTGCTGGTGCTGACATGGCATGGCAAGAGGAGCGTCATCATCGCTGGTCCCTACGTCGCTCCCTCCATCTCTCCTCACCGCCCCTAGGTGGAGAGACAGCTGACTACTGGGAGAAAATGATGGACGAGGAGAGGTAAATGGGCAGCTCCTGTACCCAGGGAAGCATCTGCAGACCCAGAGTGCACTCCAGTATCCGCATCGCAGCTCCCCAGAGGTCGAACTCCTCCTCACCGTCCGTGCAGTTGTGGGCCATGGCAACCAGGTCCCACAGCTGCTCCTCGCTAAGGCACCAGTGTCCCATGCCTGAACAAACTCAGTCCGCTGGGTCCAGCTGACAATGGGGAATGCCCCTCTGGGGCAGAAGACAGGACCCAAATGCCGGAACTTAGTTTGCAGATTTATCAGACAAAAAAAAATGCAGCTTGTGGGCTAGAAACTCAGGTTACGCTGCATGGCAGGCAAGAATAACAAGGCTTGGAAAACCACAACAGGACAAGGTACGAAAAACAGGCTTGGCTGAAGCATGTAATCACGCCAAACTGTGGCAAGGACGGTGCACCCAGGTAAGGGGCAGCGTTCCTTAAATAACGCAGGATAAATTAACACAATGACAACCAGCCATGGACAATCAAGAACTAAACAGCACGAGAATAAAGCTAGACTAAGGCAGAAATAAACAACACACATAAACTCAAACCCAAGACCAGAACAAAGAACATAAACATGACTATAATAATGACAAACAAGACAATGGAAAACTAAGGCAAGGATAACAGAACATAACCATGATCAAGACAAGGAACACCGGGTCAGCAGAGTGTGCCAAGTGTTGTCAAAAATCATCTACTAATCCATTTTTTTTAAATAGTATGTTGCAAGGCTGAAGACGGGACCTTAGATACACAGATCATAAAAGTATGTTCTAGGGGTTTTCCCAGATGGGATTTTTCCAGTTATTTGCTGGAAGTAATCAAATGACATGCCTCCTGAAGTCAGGCTAGTGACCATAAATGTGTTTTCAGACATTTTAACAATGTGGGGAAACCAATATAGATGCCTTCAAGAAAGCTGCTGTTGTGCTCATCTTGTCAGAAGTGCTAGTAAATAGTAGACTTGACTAGATTCCACATGCAGTTGATGCTGGGCACAGTCATTTTGAATTCTTAATTCCTGATTAACTTGGGTATGGTGCCATCTACCTGACTTATACATTAAAGAACTCTGAATTCACTGTGAGATTCAGCAACTTCCGGTGACTTAACTGGGAAAATACCAAATGAGAAAACCAAATTTAATTCAGTTAAATTCAAACTTTATTTATAGAGTGCCACTTCACAACAACAGTTGTCTTATAGCACTTTCAACTGGTAAAGACCCCACAATCACAGAAAGAGACCACAACAATCAGGTGATCCCCTCTGAGCAGCATTTGGTGATGGTGGAGAGGAAAAACTCCCATTTTAACAGGAAGACTCCTCCATTAGAGTCGGGCTGAGGGAGGGGCAGTCATCTGCTGCAAATGGTTGGGGGATGAAGGGATAGAGAAGAAGAAAAGAACAGATATGCAGAAAACAAATAAACTGAGGAGTCACACCTATGGGATAGTGCAAACAAATTTTTAAGAACAGCAAAAGTCTTACAAAGCTTAACCCTAAAGAGATACTGGTGACTTTTTGTGTCATTCTGTTTTTTATTTTCAAGCCATTTTGGTTGTGTTGAATAAATATAGCTCAAACTTGCCAGAGGATAATCATTTTTTTTTAATTAAGACTGTGGTCTCAGTTCCTTAAATTAGCTTAAAATGGCTAATCTACACAAAAAACTACACATTTGATCCTCGTGACAAAAACTGCTCCATTGAAAACCACTGAAAATGACATTTTTGATCCCAAATTTATCATAAAATAAACTAATGTGTTCCTTTAAGTCAAGATTTAATTTTGGACTACTAGCTTTCAATTTTTAATTTTTATATGTGTCCATCAGATCATCATCTATTTAATAAAATTTCACACTTTTATACTGTTTTCTGCAAAAAAAAAAAAAAAAAAAACTGCGTGTAAATCAGTGTTGCTGCCATTCACTGACCCATCTCAGGGCCTAATAATAATAATACTAATCAAATACTCATTGAAATGTATTTTATGTAAATTATTTTAGGTTTTTTTTTGTTCAATTAAAAACAGTGAAATTTTGTAAACATATTGGCCTTTTAAAGGGTTACAGTTTCCAAAATATAATTATTATTTGATATTTATATTTCAAGCTGGACCTGATTTAAAACACTGACTAATTTAACCCTGATCCTACCAAGTGGAGTCCCAATTGACCCCACACATACAGTATGTTCTTATGCACAACACGGACATATTATCGATCACAGCTATCATGCTTTCTGACTTTGTTTGTCATCATCTGTGAATCACAAAAAATAAATCTGATTTAAAATACAGTTTTCTTCTGTACTGTCAGTTCAGATTTTTCATTGGGGCCCGATCGGACCCCAGGGAAAAATATGATGTTAATGATATTAAATGTATGAATTTTGTGTTATATTTCAGTGAATGATGGCTCAACGAGGTAGACTTTGCCATGCAAATATGCAAATACTTTGCCATTGTAGCAAAGTAGCATTGTATACTAGCATGTAGCATGCTACATGCTAGTATGTACTACATGCTACATACATGTAGTACATGCTAGCATGTAGCATGCTACATGTAGCATGTAGCATTGTATTCTGTAGGCCCTACAGAGCACATGCACAACAATGGCAAAGTATTTGCATTTCTTGTACCAATTAAGAAGTGAAATTAGATAATTTCCCACAAAAACCTGAACGCACCAGGGCACACTGGTTGAAAAACACATTACAACCGGGCTACTCGTGCTGAAAGGCAGGCAACCGACAAACTAGCCCCATTCCGGGATTTTTGGATCATGTTTCAAGCACAACTCTTTGTTTTAACCAAATAAAACATTTTAAGTGAAAAAAATACTTTGGTATTGCTTAATAATCCAATTAACAGTTAAATTTTGTGTGGGGTCCAAACGGACCCCAGTTGGTACTATTTGTATGTAAAATATGTTGGTAGGATGAGGGTTAAAGTGGAAAAAATAATATTTTTACAGCCTATTTGGTAAAGATGACAATTTTGTTTTTGTTTTTTTCCTGAGGACAATGAGTGAGAGTTTGTTTTAAATCTGACCACTACAAAAAAAAAAAAAAAAAAGGCAATGCATGAAAATCAGTGTTGCTGCCAATCACTGACCCATCTCAGGTCCTAATAATAATAATAATAATCAAATACTCATTGGAATGTATTTTATGGAAATTATTTTAGTTTTTTTCCATTAAAAAAAACTGAAATTTTGTAAACATACTGCCCTCTAAAGGGTTAAAATTTCAAAAATGTAATTATTATTTGATATTTATATTTCAGGCTTAAGTAGTTTTAAAAGACTGACTCATTTAAAGTGGAAAAACTATTAATATATAATATTTTTATGGCAGTTTTTGGGAAGGTGGCAGTTTTTGTCCTTAGGATCAGATGAGTCATTTTTTTAAGGATCTCTTAAGAGTGAAAAAGAAGTGAGTCTCCCAGCTATCTAAACCTATAGCAGCAAAACTAAGGGAAAGGTTCAGAGTCACCTGATTTAACCCTGACTACAGTATAAGCTTTATGAAAAAAGGAAATTTTTAGGAATATTCTTAACAGAAATTGAGTTTGTTTCCAAAACCCAGATTGGCAGCTGGTTCTATAGGAGAGGAGCCTGATAAGTAAAAGCTCTGCCTGCCATTATACTTTCATAGATTCTAGGTAGGAACAAGTAATCGGCTCCTCTAGGATGATAAGGTGCTATAAGAGCTTTTACATAGCAAGAGGCCTGATCATTTAGAGCTTTGTAAGAGAGGAATAGGATTTTAAATTTAATTCTACATTCTATTGGAAGCCAATGAAGGGAGGCCAAAATGGGAGAGATGTGATCTCTCTTTCTAGTACCTGTTTTTAAGCATTAAATCTTCAGTATTATCCTTTTCTAGTCAAATTCGTCACTTTTTGTTTCCTTATTTTGGTCACAGAATGCTGTGGTGACTTGTCGTGATGCCACATATTATCCAATCAGTACGGAGTCAATCCGAAACCCTGCCCACACTTCTAGAAGCCAGAGCATAAGGAGAGAGCGATGACTAAGCTTTTATTGATAAAAATTACATATTTTGACTGAAAACTCCATACTTGGGAAGAGAGATGTGAGGAACACACACACACACACAGACAGAGATTCCTTGCATTTATAGATAAGATTACTGACTGACTTTCTTTTTCAAACACGCACATGTATATATCCAAATGCTTACAGTCACACTTTCTTTTGCTGTTTGCATTCTCACACACACACACACACACACACACACACACACACACACACACTGTAATCACCCAGAGGGGACAGTGAAAGAAGAGCAGAGAAAGAGATGCAGAGAGCAGACAGGGTCATGGTTCCTGTGGACTGTCTTTGAAAGGGGAGTCATGTGTTTTTCCTCACTGTCCTTTGATGTTAAAGCAGTCTCTTTGCAAGTATAAAGACAGGGTACAATAACCTAGACCCCCCCCCCGCACCCCTTTCCCAGCCCTCTGTACACTGACTGTACATCCCCCACAATACTCTGCGGGGGGACAGGTAACCCACAGCAACCTCAGCCAGAAATCTGAATGTGTGTGGCAGCTTTCCAGCCTGTGCGGCATGCTGTATGTGTGTGTGTGTGTGTGTGTGTGTGTGTGTGTGTGGTGTTGTGCTGTACTGTATGTAGGTCTGTACAGTATCTGGAAGGGAAAATTTATGATTGCATAAGTTACTCTCATAAAAACACAATGTCCTCTCATACAATTCAGCATCTCAAGTAATTCCATTAATTATAAATGTATAAAAATATGCAACTGGAATAAAGCGTCATTTGATTTGAGGTTGACTCACTTGAACCTCTTAAATTCCATTCTGTGTGATTGTGTTGATGTTGCATGTCTGCATGTTGGTTTTTCTGCATTCTGTAAACAGTTGTTCCTTCATTGAGGTAACATTTGTGCTTGTTTCTGAGTTGTGGATGTCTAGTATGCATATTAATGGTCATAAACACTTTTCCCTCATTTAGATAAGACTAACCTTTATTGTCTAATTTTGTAGAAATGTATCTATAGAAATTTAGTCTGTAGAATGGAGCTGCACACATTTTCTACTGAAAGGTAATGTGCAGCAGTAGAGGCTTAGGCAGTGCATGGAAAAAAATTTTAACAGTGGGTTTTTTTTTTCAGATCCAATAAGTACACTGAAAATGGAAAATTTGTGGTCAGCATTTTGAATAATGAATGGGGTATGTTTGCATATTTGTCACACTTAAATGTTTTAGATCCATCCATCCATCCATCTTCTACCGCATTTCTGGAGGTCCAGGTCACGGAGGTAGCAGTTCAAGCAGAGAAGCCCAGACTTCCCTCTCCCCAGCCACCTGCTCCAGCTCTTGAGAGGGAATACCAAGGCGTTCCCAGACCAACTGGGAGACGTAATCTCTTCAGGGTGTCCTGGGTCTGCCCCGGGGTCTTCTCCCAGTGGGACATGCCCGAAACACCTAAAGTGGGAGGCGTCCAGGAGGCATCCTAATCAGATGCCCATACCACCTCAACTGGCTCCTTTCAATATGGAGGAGCAGCGGTTCTACTCTGAGCCTCTTCCGGATGACTGAGCTCCTCACCCTATCTCTAAGGGTGAGTCCAGCAATCCTACGAAGAAAGCTCATTTCAGCCACTTTTATCCGCGATCTCATTCTTCCGGTCATTACCCAAAGCTTGTGACCATTGGTGAGGGTAGGAACGTAGATTGACCGGTAAATTGACAGCTTTGCCTTAGAGCTCAGCTCCCTCTTCATCACAACAGACCGGTACAACGTCTGCGTCACTGCAGATGCTGCACCGATCCGTCTGTCAATCTCTCGCTCCATTCTCCCCTCACTTGTGAATAAGACCCCGAAATACTTAAACTTCTCCACTTGGGGCAGGGGCTTGTCTTCAACCCGGAGAGGACAATCCACCTTTTTCTGGCTGAGGACCATGGAGGTGCTGATTCTCATCCCAGCCGCTTCACACTCAGCGGCAAAGCATCCCAGTAAGACCTGTAGGTCAATGCTGGATGAAGCCAACAGGACAACATCATCTGCAAACAACAGAGATGAGATCCTGTGGTCACCAAGCATGACACCCTCCGTTCCCTGGCTGCACCTAGAAATCCTGTCCATAAAAATTATGAACAGGATTGGTGATGAAGGGCAGCCCTGGTGGAGTCCAACTCTTACTGGGAATGAGTCCGATCGAGTGTTGGTAATACGAACCAAACTCTCACAATGGTCGTACAGAGACCGAATAGCTTGTAACAACTAGCCCGATACCCCATACTCCCGAAGCACCCCCCCACACACAAAAAAAAAACCATGAGAGACACGGTCGAATGCCTTCTTCAAGTCCACAAAACACATGTAAACTGGTTTGGCAAACTCCCACGAACCCTCAAGGATTCTCGAGAGGGTAAAGAGGTGGTCCGATAAGCCATGGCCAGGACGAAAACCACTTTGCTCCTCCGAGGTTCGACCAACAGCTGGACTCTCCTCTCCAGTACCTTGGCATAGACCTTCCCAGGGAGGCTGAGCAGCGTGAGCCCTCTAAAGTTGGAGCACACCCTCCAGTCCCTTTTTGAAGAGAGGGAACACTACCCTGGTTTGCCATGCCAAAGGCACTGCCCCTGACCTCCACGCAACGTTGCAGAGGCGTGTCAACCATGGCAGCCCTACAACATCCAGGGCCTTGAGGTACTCAGGGTGAATCTCATCCACCCCTGGGGCCCGGCCACCAAAGAGATTTTTTTTTTTTTTGTTAATTTTAAACTTTATACGAAGAAAAAGCAAAATTCACAAAACAATACAGGACCGGTCAAACATATTCACAGCAGTTTAAAGACAAAGAAAGAGCCACCAAGCAAATGTTTTTTGTACATGGGTTTTTCGTTTACACGTCCACCTGCAGTCCACTTGAGTCCAAACCACCGTTCAATCCCAATGCTTCCAACGACTTCGTCCATTTTTGTAGATAGACTCTAGCTTTCCCATCAATATAATATCCCAGTCTTATTAAAGTCACAGTTTCCAGGATCAGCAACTTCCATATAGCAATAGAGGGAGGTTCATCTCCGACCCACTTCACCATAATGACTTTCCTAGCCAACATTAGAAGTGTTTGAATAGCATCCTCATATTGCATCAAAGAGTCAGGAACATTTCCAAGTAAACATAGTAGAGGACTGATTGCTACTTGTTTACCTACTGCTTTACTAATGTTTGTGCATACTGACTTCCAGAATGTCTGAATGATATTACATTCCCACAGACAATGACATCTTGTGCCAACTTGACTTTTACATTTAGGACAATTTGATGAAATTCCTGTTTTATATTTACTATAAATATATGGTAAAATATAAACATCGTGTAATACTGTATATTATACTGTAGTTCTTTAAATCTGTTACATACTGAAATTCTGGAAGGCAGCAACAACATTTTATCCCAGACATCATTTCCTATGGCACATTTGAGTAGAGTACTCCAGGATTTTCTTAACCATGCAAGTTTATCTAAACTCAAACTATATATTTCAGAGTAAAATTTTGATATGAAGTGTTTGTGCTCTTTATTATTAAGAAAAAACTTTTCCAGTTGGTGAGAATCACCTATAAAGCTTTCTTATATATGAAATGTCTAATTTGTAAATATTTATAGAAATCCTTTTTTTCAAGATGATATTGAGTTTTTAAAGAATCAAATGTTTTAAATCTTCCATTTTCAAAAAGATCGTAAAGCCTCTTTATACCTGCTCTTTGCCAGCTTGTAAAATTTAATCCTGCACTTTGTAGTGAGAGTTTTGGATTATCTATTGTTATGAGGGTATTAAGTGAGTTACTTTTAAACATTTTCCTCATTTTTTTCCATGCCCATAATACATTTCCTATCAGAAAATTATTCTTAACAATACATGGTAACTCATTTACATGTCTTTCCAGCAAATTCATAGGGGAAAAAGGTTTACACATTACTGACTCCATTTCAAACCAGGGACATTGACGTAAATGTTTATTAACCCAGGAGGAGAGAATTCTGGCCTGAATTGCCAAAATCTTACCAAATGTTATATTACCAAATGTTTTCTACATTTGGTAAACCCCATCCTCCCTGATCATTTGGTAATTGTAGTATCTCCAATTTAACCTTAGGCCTCCTGCCTGCCCAAATATAGTCTGATAAAGCTTTAGTAATCATTTTAATATCCTCTGATTTTAATATCACAAATAGCATAGATATAGGATATATTATTTTGGGGAGAACTGTCATCTTGATAAGATTAATTCTGCCTAAAAAGGATATTGGAAGGCTCTTCCATTTGGTCAGACTTTCTTTGATCTCTTTTATCATGGGATTAATATTTTCTGCATATAATTGAGTAATTTTAGGTGTAATTTTAATTCCTAAATATATAAATCCTGATGGGGCCCAGCAGAACGGTTTGACATACATTGACATAACGTTCGGCTCAGGAGACGCACACACACAGGCTCAGAGTAGTTCAAACTGTTTATTAACAACAGGGATGTTTGGGTGCGTGTCTGCGGAATGTTAATGTGTTGGTGGTGGCGTCTGCTTCGGACCCAGAGGCAGGAGACCGTTCAGCCGGCAACCCTATGGGAGAAATCAGACACAGGGTGATGAGCACACACCAACACGGGAGGAGAATAGGCGAGGGAGAGAAGCTTACTTGTTTGGGCAGATGACTGGCGCTTCAAGGATGGAAGCCCGGGAGACAGCCACCTGCAGGGCTCGGTGCAGCAGCGAGGAGAGACGAGGGACGGGATTGTCCGCCGCCGAGGAATCCACCTGTGCACAGGGGAGCAGACTGGAGAGATGAGGTAAGTGAACTTCTTACCGGAGATGAGGATGCTGAAGAGAATGTGGTAGAAGTCCATACAAAGGAAATGAAGTCTACGGCTTCAGGCCGACGCTCAGGGCGAGGCGGCTTTTATCCTTCGCCGCTGACGAGTAGCAGGTGCGTGAGCAGGTGGCGCCGCTGATGAATGGCGCGGCGTGACAGTACTCCCCCCTCTAGCAGCGCCTCCTGGCGATGGCTTATCCGGGTGCGCTCGGTGGAAGTCCGCGATGAGCGATGGGTCCAACACAAACGACGGGGGCACCCACTGTCGATGCTCGGGCCCATAGCCCTCCCAGTCCACCAAGTATTGCAACCCACGACCCCGGCGCCGGGAGTCCAGGATGGAGGAGGCGGACCAGGCCGGATGGCCACCAATCATCCGGGGCGCGGGTTGCGCTGCAGGAGGAGGGCAAAGGGGGTCAGTAACCGCCAGTTTCACCTTCGACACGTGGAAAGTAGGATGAATGCGGAGGGAGGGGGGAATAGCCACGCGCACAGCCACCGGGTTGATGATCCGGGAGATGGGGTAGGGACCCATGAAGCGCTGTGCCAGCTTTCTCCTCTCGCCTTTTAGAGTGACGTCCTGGGTGGAAATGTAAACAAGCTGCCCAACTCTGTACGCCGGGGCAGGTCTCCTACGCCGGTCCGCCACAGTCCTGTTGCGCTCCGCTGTGCGCAATAGCGCATGGCGCGCGGCAGCCCAGGTGGAGCGGAACTGCCTGAGATGGGCCCTAACTGACGGGACAGTTACCTCACTCTCCTGCTCCGGAAACAGCGGGGGGTCGTAACCCAGGGACGCTTTGAAGGGGGACATCCCTGTAGCAGAAGAGCGAGCGGTGTTGTGGGCATATTCAACCCAGGCAAGATGGTTGCTCCAGGACGCGGGTTTGGATCTGGACACACAGCGGAGCGCAGCCTCCAGCTCCTGGTTGGTCCTCTCACACTGCCCGTTGGATTGGGGGTGATGGCCAGAGGAGAGGCTCACCTTGGCTCCGATGGCGTTGCAGAAAGACCTCCAAACCTCAGATGAAAACTGGGGGCCCCGGTCCGAGACCACGTCCACCGGAATCCCATGCAGCCTGACCACGTGTTGGACGAGGAGGTCCGCCGTCTCCAGGGCAGTAGGGAGGCCTCGCAGGGGGACGAAGTGCACGGCCTTGGAGAAGCGGTCCACGATGGTCAGGATGGTGTCATAGGAGTTGGAGATGGGGAGTCCGGTGACGAAATCCAGAGCGATGTGCGACCAGGGCCTGCCAGGGACGGGCAGGGGCTGGAGCAGACCCGCTGGAGGGGCATTTCCCGACTTGCAGGTGGCACAGATTGGGCAAGCCCGGGCGTAGCGGGCTGCATCCCTCCGCAGGCCTGGCCACCAAAAGGACCGTTGGAGGAGATCTATCATCCGGGAGGTGCCAGGGTGACAGGTGAGCTTGGAGGTGTGGAGCCAGTGGATGACCTCTCCTCGGACCGCGGATGGCACGAACAGCCTCCCCTCCGGTCCGCCGCCAGGGTCAGGTTCCACCTCCTGTGCCTTCCGGATCTTGCTCTCAATGTCCCACGAGATGGCTCCCACGACGCACGACCTGGGCAGGATGGAGTGGGGCGCCTCCTCCGACTCCACGGGGGCGAACTGCCTGGAGAGGGCGTCAGGCAGGACGTTCTTAGAGCCAGGCCTGAAGGTGATGGAAAATTGGAACCTGGCGAAGAACAGGGACCAGCGCGCCTGGCGGGCGTTCAGGCGCTTGGCAGACCGTAAGTATTCCAGGTTCTTGTGGTCCGTGAGGACCACAAACGGCAGGCTTGCCCCCTCCAACCAGTGGCGCCACTCCTGCAGGGCGAGCTTGATGGCCAAGAGCTCTCTGTCCCCCACATCGTAGTTTCTCTCCGCCGGGGACAAGCGCCGGGAGAAGAAGGCGCACGGTCGCTTGGCGCCATCGTCCGGTGACCGCTGGGACAGCACTGCTCCCACTCCCGTGTCCGAGGCGTCTACCTCTACAATGCACTGCAGCGCGGGGTCGACCTGGCGAAGGACCCGGGAGGAGGAGAATTCCGCCTTCAGCGCCTCAAAGGCGGCAGCGACCTCTTCGGTCCACCGGAACGGGACCTTCGGGGACGTGAGGCGGGTCAGTGGTCCCACGATGGCACTGAAGTTGGGGACAAAGCGGCGGTAGAAATTGGCGAAGCCAACAAATTGCTGCACCTGTTTCTGAGATGCAGGTGTGGGCCATTCCACCACCGCCTTTACCTTCTCTGGGTCGGGGAGCACCTTATCGTGGGCGATGATGAACCCCAGGAAGGATGTACTCCTGGCGTAAAATTCACACTTTTCCGCCTTAACGTACAGACGATTCTCCAGCAGCCTTTGGAGGACCCGCCTCACGTGGACCTGGTGCTCATCCCTGGACTTGGAGAAGATGAGAATATCGTCCAGGTAGACGAACACGAAAAGGCCAAGGAAGTCCCGGAGGACGTCATTAATGAGGCGCTGGAAGACTGCAGGAGCGTTGGTCAACCCGAACGGCATCACCAGATATTCAAAGTGGCCGTTCGGGGTACGGAAGGCCGTTTTCCACTCATCTCCCTCCCGGATCCGGACGAGGTGGTAAGCGCTGCGTAGGTCCAGCTTGGTGAACCAGGTCGCCCCCTGGAGGGAGTGGAAAGCAGTGTCCATGAGAGGCAGGGTGTAACGGTCCCTCTCCGTGATATTGTTGAGGGCCCGGTAGTCGATACAAGGGCGGAGGGACCCATCCTTTTTCCCCACGAAGAAGAACCCTGCCCCCACGGGTGACGATGATGGGCGGATAATCCCAGCACTTAATGATTCCTTCAGGTAGGCGTTCATCGTCTCCTTCTCCGGCGCAGACAGGCTGTAAAGGCGACCAGAAGGTAAGGGAGCCCCCTGGCGGAGGTTGATGGCGCAGTCATAGGGCCGATGAGGGGGAAGAGACATAGCTTTCGCTTTGCTGAACACTATACCCAGGTCGTGAAATTCTGGGGGCACCAGAGACAGGTCCGGGGGTGCAGCGTCCGTAGCAGGGGGAGGAGCGGACGGAGAGCAGGCAGCGGACTGAAGGCAGGTGCCCATACAGAACGTACTCCATGCCGAGATCCCAGCTGATTTCCAATCCAGGACCGGATTGTGAAGGCGGAGCCAGGGATACCCCAGGATGACGGGCGACACAGAGTTGGGAAGGACGTAAAAGGTCATTTCCTCCCGGTGGTTTCCCGAGATGATGACCGGTAGGGGAACAGTTTGATGTGTCACTCTCCCGAGGGTGGCACGGGAGAGGTGGATTAGGGAGATGGGAGTGTTGAGTGCCTGGCAGCGGATGCCCAATCGGGTTGCCAGGCCTTGTGAAATGAAGCTGCCTTCTGCGCCCGAATCCACCAGTGCGTGGGTGAGGTGCCCAGTAGGGTTATGGCAGAAACGGATGGGCAGCTTCAATTGAGTAAGTGATCCTAACCGATTGACATCCGCGAGGCTTCCAACAGTGACTCGCGGACCCCACCGACTGGCTTTCCGTGGACAACGCTCCACGGTGTGTTGGTCGCCTCCGCAATACATGCAGAGGCCCAACTCACGGCGGCGTTGTTTCTCCACAGGGGAAAGTTTAGTCCAGCCCGTCACCATCGGCTCCGACTCCTCGGGGTGCGATGCTGGCGGCGCCGCCAGGGGGCGAGCTTGGAACAGGTGCGGCGAGGCTCCACGAGGGCGAGAAGAAGAAGACCTCCGCCCCGAGGAGCGCTCGCGCAGCCTGTTATCCAAACTTATCGCTAAGGATGTCAGCTCCGCTAGCGTCCCAGGGATATCCCGACCAGCCAGTTCATCCCTCAGATCACTATTGAGGCTGCGGAGGAACAGGCCACAGAGGGAGCGTTCCTCCCAGCCCAATTCCTCCGCCGCTACCCGGAAGTCGACCGAGTGGTCCGCTGCCGACCGGCTTCCCTGCTGGAGAGCGAGAAGCCGATCGACCTGGACCGTTTCGGTTTGTGAGTGGTCAAAGACCTCCAGAAAGCGCCTCACGAATTGGTCATAGGTGAGGGTGGCATAACTGGGCCTCGCCATTACGGCGTAGGTCCAGGTTAACGCACGCCCCTCCAGAAGATTCCCTATGTAACCAATTCGGCTGTGATCCGAGGGAAAATCTCCGGGCACACGGTGGAACACGGACTCACACTGCATAATAAACCCCCGCGCTCCGCCGAGCTTACCGCTAAAGCGGGCGGGGGTCGGAATCGGCGTGAGCCGAACCGGTGCCACTGGAGCCGGCTGGACGGCCGCTGGAACAGCAGGAGCCGCGCCACCCTGGTGAGTCGGGAGGAACGGCTGTTGGGGGTCCAAGCGGTTCAATCGGTTAGTCAGTTCTAATAATTGATGAAGAACCACCTGTTGCTGATAAACAATCTGATCCACCCGAGCCTCGAGGATGGTAAACCGGTGTGCGAGCCCGCCGTCCGCCGAGCCGCTCTGCTGAAGCCGTACTGACATAACGTTCGGCTCAGGAGACGCACACACACAGGCTCAGAGTAGTTCAAACTGTTTATTAACAACAGGGATGTTTGGGTGCGTGTCTGCGGAATGTTAATGTGTTGGTGGTGGCGTCTGCTTCGGACCCAGAGGCAGGAGACCGTTCAGCCGGCAACCCTATGGGAGAAATCAGACACAGGGTGATGAGCACACACCAACACGGGAGGAGAATAGGCGAGGGAGAGAAGCTTACTTGTTTGGGCAGATGACTGGCGCTTCAAGGATGGAAGCCCGGGAGACAGCCACCTGCAGGGCTCGGTGCAGCAGCGAGGAGAGACGAGGGACGGGATTGTCCGCCGCCGAGGAATCCACCTGTGCACAGGGGAGCAGACTGGAGAGATGAGGTAAGTGAACTTCTTACCGGAGATGAGGATGCTGAAGAGAATGTGGTAGAAGTCCATACAAAGGAAATGAAGTCTACGGCTTCAGGCCGACGCTCAGGGCGAGGCGGCTTTTATCCTTCGCCGCTGACGAGTAGCAGGTGCGTGAGCAGGTGGCGCCGCTGATGAATGGCGCGGCGTGACATACATAGGTTCAGTGTTTCCCGTATAACTCAGGGGCATTATCTCTGACTTATCAAAATTTATCTTATAGCCAGATATTAGACCGAATTCCCTGACACACTGGGTCACTACTGGTAATGATTTAGCCGGGTCTGTTAATGTCAGCAAGACATCATCAGCATACAGCAGAATTTTGTGTTGTTTTGTTCCCACAGTTACTCCCTGAATATGTGGGTTTTGTCTGATAGCCATTGCTAAAGGCTCAATGGTCAGAGCAAACAGAAGAGGAGATAGTGGGCTTCCCTGTGCTGTACTTCTCGTCATTTTAAATGGAGCCGATAGAAGGCCATTGGTCAAAACTGAGGCAGTAGGTGCTTGGTACAGAAGTTTAACCCATTTCAAATAATTTGGTCCGAAACCAAATCTTCTCATCACTTCTAACATGTATTCCCATTCAGTTTTGTCAAACGCCTTTTCAGCATCCATTGAAACAATGGCCCCAGGAGTCTGATGAAAATTAAGATAGTGAATAGTGTTGAAAAGCCGTCTTGTGTTATAGTATGAGTTCCGACCTTTGATCAAGCCCATCTGATCGGAGTTCACAATGGAAGGTAGAATCTGCTCTAATCTAGTAGCCAGTATCTTAGACAGTATTTTGTTGTCCACGCCCAGGAGACTAATGGGTCTATAAGAAGAGCATAATTCTGGGTTCTTACCTTTTTTTTTTTCTATTAATATTATATTTGCTCACCACTCATTTTTTTGCTTTTGCTTTTCTGTTTGAGCATGTTTACACTGCAAGGTAATCCCAAACTCCCTATTGATTATAAATCAAAGCGTTAATCTTAATTTAACTTCATGGAATTGCAGAGGTCTACAAAATTTAAAAAAACTTAAACAAGTTATGAATAAAATAAAAGACATGGGTTCAAAAATTGTGTTTTTACAAGAAACTCATCTAATAGAGCAAGATGTAAAAAGAATTAGGAGTAGATGGCAAGGAAATGTTTTCACCTCATCATTTTCATCCCGAGCCAGGGGAGTTATGACTCTCATACATAAATCAGTCCCATTTCAAGTGAAAAATGTAATTGGAGACAAATTTGGAAGATATGTAATCATTCAAGGATCTTTGCTATTAGAAAACATAAATTTGGTGAACTTATATGGTCCCAATATAGATGATCAAAAGTTCTTTGCCAATTTATTTCTTATCTTATCATCACTTACAGGGCAACATATAATAGCAGGGGATTTTAATTGTACATTGAATCCCAGTATAGATAGATCAACAGGACTGGACTGTACGCACAATGGATGTAGGATGACCATTAATCATTTTATGAAAGAATTGAAATTGATAGATATATGGAGAGAAATGAAACCACAAGTTAAAGCATACTCTTGTTATTCCAATACCTACAAGACATTCTCACGTATAGATTATTTTTTGATCTCCACAGAATTAAGGTCCAAGATTCAAAACTGTTTTTATGATAACATCGTGATCTCTGATCATGCACCCTGCTGTCTAATGTATGTAGATAAGAAATTGACAAAGGAACCAGGTAGATGGCAATTTCAGCATAAATGGCTTCAAGATGAGGAATTTGTTAAGTATATAGAAAAACAGATAGATGAGTTCTTTGATATCAATACTACACAAACATCAGCATGTGTAAAGTGGGAGGCTTTCAAAGCTTTTATTAGGGGACATATTATTAGTTATACAGGTTCAAAATCTAAGAAGACTCGAGAGGAGAGAGTCCAATTGGAACATAAAATAAAAATTCTTCAAGAAAGAGTATATGCAGGAAGAGATCCAAGGTTGGAGAACGAATTACTGATTTTGAGAGCTGAATATGACAAAAAATCAGCGAATAGAGCTGCCTCGAGTCTTCTAAGATTGAAACAATCTTTTTATGAACAAGGTGAAAAATCAGGAAAGTTATTGGCATGGCAGATTAAACAATTAGAATCTAAAACACCAATTACCAGTATTATAAGTAATGGACAGGTAGTTATAGATCCTTCAGAAATTAATAGAGCCTTTAGAGATTACTATGAAAAATTATATGATACCAAAAATGAATCTGACTTAACAAAACTACATGGGTTTTTGAATGAACTATTTATACCGTGTATTCCAAATGAAAATAGGGAGATACTGGAGTCTAAAATTAGTCAAGAAGAAGTTGGACTAGCCATTGATAATATGAAATCAGGAAAAAGTGCAGGACCAGATGGTCTTCCAGTTGACCTATATAAAAAATTTAAGAACAAATTAACAAAACCTTTTTTGGAAATGGTTTTAGAAGCATTTCAAAATAGTAATTTACCATCATATATGAATAATGCCTTAATTATACTGTTGCCAAAACCAGGTAAGCCCTCTAATAAATGTGAAAATATGAGACCAATAAGCCTATTAAATGCCGACCTTAAGATAATTTGTAAAATTTTAGCAAGACGAATACAAGAAATTTTACCAAATATTATTAATCGAGATCAGAATGGCTTTATAAAGGGAAGACAAGGCTTCCATAATGTAAGAAGACTATTTAATATTATTTATTCTAATAAAGAAGCACCGGATACAGCTCTCTTATCACTGGATGCCGAAAAAGCCTTTGATAGAGTTGAATGGCCCTTTCTTTTTGAAGTCTTACAAAGGTTTGGACTTGGAAATAATTTCATAAAATGGGTTCAGATAATATATAATAATGCTACTGCAGAAATTCTAACAAATAACAATATTTCAAAATCAATAAAAATCAATAGAGGATGTCGACAAGGCTGTCCACTTTCACCTTTACTGTTTACTATGGCAATTGAACCTTTAGCGATGGCGATACGTCTACAGTCACAAATATATGGAATTAAAGTTGGACCAACAGAACATAAAATCTCCCTGTATGCCGATGACATAATTTTGTTTATGTCGAATCTTAAAAAATCAATTCCGACCTTGTTGAATTTAATAAAGAATTTCGGGGAAATATCAGGATATAAAATAAATAAAACTAAATCTTCAATATTAATGCTAAATAAGACCCAGAGAAATTACCCAGCCCCTGAGGTAAATCAATTCAATGTTGTAAATCAGTTCAAATATTTAGGAATCCAAATTGTGCCTAAGCTAGAATCAGTCGCCAGTGTCAATTATGAAGCCTTAATGACAGATATTGATGAGTTACTTCAGAGATGGATGTCACTACCAATGTCGATGATCGGGAGAATTAATATACTTAAAAGTAATATCTTACCTAAAATACTTTATTTATTTCAATACATTCCCTTACCACCACCTTTAGATTTATTCTCAAGAATTAAAAAAAAGTTAGTGGAATTTATATGGAACAACAAGAGGGCTAGATTACGTCTGTCTTTATTATATTTACCATTTGATCGTGGAGGTCTGAAATGTCCAAATTTTATGTTGTATTATTGGTCGGCACAACTGAGGTCTATGACATATTATTTTTCATCAAATGATCTCCCTCACTGGACTGAAATGGAATCATACAATTTACCTTTACCTCTTCCCATATTCATATACTCAGATTCGGCAAAAAAATTACAAAAACAAGTTAAAAATCCATTTGTAAAGCATATGATCAAAATATGGTGTGAAGCTAAAAACTATTTAAAAGAACCACAGTTATTGTCACAATTTAGTCCAATATGGGGTAATCAATATTTTAAACCAGGGAGAGCGGACGCTGTATTTAAAGTATGGAATTTAAAAGGGATACAAAAGATTCAGGATTTATATTTGCCATGTGCAGAAAACATAATGTCTTTTGAAGAGTTGAGGATCAAATTTAATCTCAATAGAACACATTTTTTTAAATATCTTCAACTTAGAAACTTTATTCGATCAAATCAAAATAAAGCTCTCACTCGACCTATCTATTCATCCTTGGAAAAAATGTTGATGAAAGATAGTAAAAGAAAGGGTATTATTTCAGAGTTTTATAACTCATTGACACTATTTTCAAGTGAAAATTCACTGAAAAGATTAAACTACTGGAAAGAAGATCTGCAAACTGAAATTTCAGAGGAACAATGGGAATTGGCTTGTACAGAAGCTCAAACCAAATCAATAAATGTACGCCTTAAATTGATACATTTCAAATGGTTAATGCGGATGTATGTTACACCGGAGGAGTTAAATAGGTATAACAAAAATATACCAGATACGTGCACAAAATGTATGGAAAGTAAAGGAACTCTATTTCATTGTGTATGGGAATGTAGATTAATAAGAATGTTTTGGGAAGAGGTGAGGGTAACAATTGAAAAAATAATCTCAAAACAAATCATATTGAATCCTAAACTGTTTTTGTTGGGTCTGTACCCAGAAAAGCATAATTTTAATAAAAGTGAAAGAACATTCATAGACCTCAGTTTGCTTAATGCCAAAAAATGTATTGCACTATTATGGAAAAAGACTCATAGACCAGATGTGACTCAGTGGTTAAGACAGATGTTAACAAACCTTCCATTAGAAAGAATAACATATATACTGAAATCAAAGGAAATTGTGTTTGAGAATATATGGAGACCTTTTATTGATTATGTAAAAAATTTAAACATAACTCTTGAAGAAGAAGGTGAATGATATGTGTGGACCTTGTAAATTCCAAACTGGTGAACATAATATGTATACTTATGTGTTAGATTGTCTAGACTAAACAGAGGAGCATTGTTGAAGATTTGATTTTGTTGGTGGTTGTTGGTGTTTTTTAGTGCATTTTTTTTTTTTTTGTAGTACTTTAGTGTTAGTGTTTGATTGTTTGTATCATGTTTGTTTAAAAAAAAAAAAGGTTCAATAAAGATATTGTGGGAAAAAAAATATTATATTTGCTCTATACATAGACTCTGAAAGTTTGGATCTCTCAAATGACTTATTAAAAACCCTGAGTAAGATATTATTGATTTTCCCTTTCATCACTTTAAAGAACTCAACAGGAAAGCCGTCTGCTCCTGGACATTTCCCTGACTGAAGTGCTGAGATAGCCATGCCTATCTCAAGTTGGGATATCGGTGATTCCAAAAATTTAACTTGGTCCTCTACTAACTGCGGGAAACTTAAATTATTTAAAAAGAAACCTGATCCGAGCCTCTCCTCATCAGCCTGTGATCTATATAAATTAGCATAAAATTCTTTGAAGCTCTCATTGATTTGACGATTACTAACTTGTTTCTGATTATTGTCATTTAATATAGTTGGAATAAAAGATTTCACTGGAGCATTGTCAGCCGTGCTAAAAGACGATTGGGTTTGTTACCCATTTCAAACATTTTTTGCTTAGCAAACAATATATCTTTTCCAGCTTTCCTAGTTATCAAGTCATGTAATGTATTTCTAGTATTTTTAAGATTAGCTAATGTCACCTCAGATTTTGTTGCATAATAAGTCTCTTTTAATTGCTTTATTTTCTTTTCCAACTCCAGTTGCTTTGCTATTCCCTGTTTTTTATATAACGTGTTTGTGAGATAATCACACCCCTCATATAGGCTTTGTAGCTCTCCCACAGGATTCTGGGGTCAATGTCATCTTTATCGTTTAACTGTAAAAATAAATCTGTTCGTCCCTCCAAGAACATAACAAATTCTTCATCCAAAAGCAATAACACCTTCATTCTCCATGAGAATGAACTTTCAGAAGGTCTAAGGGGCTGCATAGACAAAACCTCTGGCGCATGGTCCGAAAGAGCAATAGTACCTATGTCTACCTGTTCAACTAATTAATTAAGGTGTTTAGAGGCAAAGATATAGTCTATACGTGATGCTGATAGATGTGGTTGAGAATAAAATGTATATTGCCTTGCAAGGGGATTGTGATACCTCCACATATCCAAGAGATCAAAATCCTTCATAATATTTAAAAGATTCTCAGCATTTTTAGATTGAGCTATTTGTGATGGGTGTCTATCCACCTTGGGACACAATGTACAGTTAAAATCCCCCCCCCCTCCCAAGATAATATTAGTGCAGTCCAAATTACCAAGTTGACTATATAAAGATGCATAAAATTCTTCATCTTGGACATTAGGGGCATACACATTTCCCAGTAAAATACCTTCACCATATAGCACCCCTTTAACCAGGACATATCTTCCCTCTGTGTCTTTGTAAAAGTTTGTGGGAGTAAATGGCAAATTTTTTTGTACTAAAATAATTACCCCTCTCGTTAGTTGAATAGGATGAAAAAAAGATCTGACCTACCCATTCTCTGCGATACTTCTTATGCTGATCGTCGTTTAAATGTGTTTCCTGTAAAAAAGCTATCTGGACTCTATCCTTTTTAAGAGAGTTCAAAACAGATTTTCTTTTACCACATTATTAGATCCCCGAATGTATGTATCTTAAAAGACATCTTAAAAAGCATTAATCTTAAAAGTAGGCTGCATTATAAATTGTTAGCTGCTAACTTTGACCAAAAAACATGTAGTAGACCAGTCTATGTCTTCAATAACCATATCAAAAAACAAAAATAATAACATGTACTGTATTCCAAGCAAAACCAGAACCACAAGCTCGGAGTCACTGAAAACTTAAAATAAAAGACAAGGAAAAAAATCAACTATGCTTAGCTGCACTTAACTAGAAAAAGCACACCTATAGGGGATAACAAGAAAAAGAAAAAAAAAAGAAGCCAAGTTCCCCCTTACTGGAAAGCCTCTATTACAATACTGGTGTATATACGTATATAATTGAACTCAATACAAAGAGAAGAATACCAAAGAACAAAACCACCCCAAATTTGTAAATCACATCCACCTGGATTTAACGGTCATGCCTTAACCAATCAGAATTTCTGTTCATTATGTTACTTTGAAGCTTGTAGTTTGTTCACATAGTCATTGATTTGTTCCATGTTTATGAGTGAAGTGCTGGAACCGTTAGGATGGAAAATTTTTATTACCACCAGGTACGGAAAGGAGTACCATATTCCGGCATCCCTTAAAACTTTACGTGCATTTGCGGACTCCTTCCTCCTCCTTACAACTTCCACAGAAAAATCTTGATAGAAGGATACCTTCCCCGCTTCATTGCTAATTGTTCCTTTATCCCTTGCCACATACAGAATCCTCTGCTTGTCGGTGTAGTTGTGCAGCCTTACCAAGATGGCCCACGGTTCCTCTTTTCCAGCCAGTCTCATTGGAGGTTCAGTACGATGGGCTCTGTCAATCATGATTCTGTCATTTTGCATAGCCAAAACTTCTGGAATCCATTTTTCAAAAAAATCGACTGGTGTTTGGCCCTCCGTTCCCTCCTTCAGCCCAACAATTCTCACGTTCTGCCGTCGACTTTGATTTTCAAAACTTTCCAAGCGGTCTTGCACTTTCTTCAGCTGGGTTTCCAGCGCCTCCACCCGCGGTGTGTTAGTAGCTGCGACGTCCTCCAGGTCAGAGACCCGCTGCTCCACCGTTCCCAGCCTTTCAATTAGACTGTCAAATTTCTCAGACAGCTCAGTGACCGGCGTAATTATGTCAGCCAGCTTGCTGTCCAACATCTTCACTATGTTAGCAGACACTCGCTCCACTATCGAGTCGTCTTGCTGTGCGTTTAGCTCTTCCTTGTCCACAGTGTTAGCATTAGCTACATCTATTGTGTCTTCATCAGGGCTATGGCAAACACCTACGTCGCTAGCAATAGCACTGGTTTTTCCTCCTCTTTTCCGCATTTCTTTCTTCTTAGTTGATCCAGGCTGTGTAAAAAAATTATCCAATGACATTATAGGCGTCTTCAAGATGAAATTTCACCGGTAACATATGATTAAATTTACATTTCTGACAATCCAGTGCGGATACGAGGAAACTCACATCCGTTCACCTCGACTCATCACATGATCCCCCCCCCCACCAAAGAGATTTTTAACCACCTTGGCGACCTCAGCCCCTGTGATAGGCTAGTCGTCCCCCTCGTCCACAAGCCCTGCTTCCTCTGTGGAAGGCATATCAGTGAGATTGAGGAGATCCTCGAAATATTCCTTTCACCGCCCAATGATATCCCTAGTCGAAGTCAACAATACCCGATCTGCACCATACACAGTGTGAACAGGGAGATGCTTCCCCCTCCTGAGCCACCGGACAGTTTGCCAGAATCTCTTCGAGGCCGACCGAAAGTCTGCACTCCACTTGGCCTGCCGGTACACCTCATCTGCTTCGGGAGTCCCACAAGCCAACCACGCTTGATAGGACTCCTTCTTCAGCTTAATAGCCCTCCTCACCACTGGTATCCACCACTTGGCTCGGGGGTTGCCACCACGAGATGCCCCGATGACCTTGCGGCTGCAGCTCTGGGCCGCCGCTTCAACAATGGAGGTGGACAACATGGCCCATTCAGACTCCATTTCTCCAGACTCCCTTGGAATGTGGTCGAAGTTCTTCCGGAGGTGGGAGTTGAAGACCTCCCGGGCAGGGGCCTCAGCCAGACGTTCCCAGCACACCCTCACTATATGTTTGGGTCTACTAGGTCTGAATGGCATCCTCCCCTGCCATCGGATCCAACTCACCACGAGGTGGTGATCAGTTGACAGCTCTGCACCTCTCTTTACCCGAGTGTCCAAGACATACGGTCGCAGGTCTGATGACACGATAACAAAATCGATCATCGATCTGCGACCTAGGGTGTCCTCGTGCCAGGTGCACATACAGTTAGGCCCAGAAATATTTGGACAGTGACACAATCTTCATGATTTGGGCTCTGCATGCCACCACATTGGATTTGAAATGAAACAACTACAACAGAATTGAAGTGCAGACTTTAAGGTTTAATTCAAGGGGTTGAACAAAAATATACGATTAAACATGTAGGAATTGTAGCTATTTTATACAAACGCTCCTCATTTCAGCGGCTCAAAAGTAATTGGACAAATAAACATAACCCTAAGTAAAATGTTACTTTTCAATATTTTGTTGAGAATCCTTTGCAGGCAATGACTGCCTGAAGTCTGGAACCCATGGACATCACCAAACGCTGGGTTTCCTCCTTTGTGATGCTTTGCCAGGCCTTTACTGCAGCTGTCTTCAGTTGTTGCTTGTTTGTGGGTCTTTCTCCCTTAAGTTTTGTCTTGAGCAAGTGAAATGCATGCTCAATTGGGTTGAGATCTGGTGATTGACTCGGCCATTGCAGAATATTCCACTTCTTTGCTTTAAAAAACTCCTGGGTTGCTTTTGCAGTATGTTTTGGATCATTGTCCATCTGTACTGTGAAACGCCATCCAATCAACTTTGCTGCATTTGGCTGAATCTGAGCAGAAAGTATATCCCTATACACTTCAGAATTCATCCGGCTGCTTCTGTCTTTTGTCACATCATCAATAAACACAAGTGACCCAGTGCCATTGGAAGCCATGCATGCCCATGCCACCACACTGCCTCCACCATGTTTTACAGAAGATGTGATGTGCTTTGGATCATGAGCTGTTCCAATTCTTCTCCAAACTTTCTTCTTCCCATCATTCTGGTTACAGGTTGATCTTAGTCTCATCTGTCCAAAGAATGCTGTTCCAGAACTGGGCTGGCTTCTTCAGGTGTTTTTTGGCAAAGTCAATTCTGGCCTTTCTATTTTTGAGGCTGATTAATGGTTTGCACCTTGTGGTGAATCCTTTGTATTTAGTCTCATGAAGTCTTCTCTTTATGGTAGACTTAGATACTGATACACCTGTGTTCTTTACTTGAGTGAATGTTGTGAAAGGGTTGTTCTTCGCCATGGAAAGGATTCTGCGATCATCCACCACTGTTGTCTTCCGTGGATGTCCAGGCCTTTTTGAGTTCCCAAGCTCACCAGTGCACTCTTTTTTTCTCAGAATGTACCAAACTGTTGATTTGGCCACTCCTAACATTTCTGCTATCTCTCTGATGGATTTCTTCTTTTTCTTTTTCAGCCTCAGGATGGTCTGTTTCACCTCCATTGAGAGCTCCTTTGACCGCATATTGTGTGTTCACAGCAACAGCTTCCAAATGTAAACGCCACACCTGGAATCAACTCCAGACCTTTTAACTACTTAATTGATGACAAGTTAATGAGGGAAGAGCCCATGCAGCCTTGCTATTTTTTTTGTAGCCTTCTGAGTCAATTGTCCAATTACTTTTGGTCCCTTGAAAAAGAGGCGGCTACGTATTAAAGAGCTGTAATTCCTAAACCCTTGCTCCAATTTGGATGTGAATACTCTCAAATTACAGCTGAGTCTGTACTTTAAGCCCATATTGATTATATAATTGTATCCTGAATGTGTTTTCGTAAACAGCTAAAATAACAAAACTTGTGTCACTGTCCAAATATTTTTGGGCCTAACTGTATGGACACCCTTATACTTGAACATGGTATTTGTTATGGACAAACTGTAGTTAGCACAGAAGTCAAATAACTGAACACCACTCGGGTTCAGATCGGGCAGGCCGTTCCTCCCAATCACCCCCTTTCAGGTTTCACTATCGTTTCCCACGTGCACATTGAAGTCCCCCAGTAGGACAATGGAGTCTCCAAGAGGAGCACTCTCCAACACCCCAGTCAGAGACTCCAAAAAGGGTGGGTACTCTGAACCATCATTTGGTGCATAGGCACAAATGATGGTCAGGACCCGTTTCCCAACCCAAAGGCGCAGGGAAACAACCACTTCGTCCAGCGGGGAAAACCCCAATATAGAGGCAGCAAGGTGGGTGGGTACAAGAATACCCACCCCTGCTCGTCGCCTCTCGCCCAGGGCAGCTCCAGAGTAGGCCAAGCTCCAGCCCCTCTCCAGGAGACTGGTTCCGGAACCGGAGCTGTGTGTTGAGGTGAGGCCGACTATATCTAGCCGGTATCTCTCAGCCTCATGCACCAGCCCAGGCTCCTTCCCCACCAGAGAGGTGACATTCCATGTCCCAAAAGCCATTTTAGGAAGCTTGGGATCAGACCGCCAAGGTCTCCGCCTTTGACCACCACCTGATCCACATAGCACCAGACCCCCATGATCCCTCCTGCAGGTGGTGAGCCCACTGGAGGGCAGACCCATGTAACTCCTTTGGGCTGAGCCCGGCCGGATCCCAGGGGCGGAAACCCGGCCACCAGACGCTAGCCATTGAGCCCCTCCCCCAGGCCTGGCTCCAGGGTGGGGCCCCGGTAACCCCATACCGGGCGGGGTACACTGAATCCTTGTTCTAGTATTTATCATGATAGTCTGTTGGATCGTTCTTAGTCTGGCCCTTCAACCAGGACCAGTTTGTCTTGGGTGACCCTACCAGAGGCAAATTGCCCCGGACAACATCACTCCTGGGATCACTAGGACACGCAAACCCCCCACCACGATAAAGTGACGATCCATGAGGGGATAATTTATTAATAAATTAATAATTTAATTTATTAAAGGAAAAAAGGTAACCAAACCTACCTAGACCTATGTGAAAAATTAATCGCCCCCCCCTTGTTACATCAAGAATTAACTGCAATTAACCACATTTTTTTGAAAGCTGAGTTCAGTTTCACTAGCCACACCCAGTACTGATTACTGCCAGAGCTGTTGAATCAAGAAATCATTGAAGTAAAACCTGTCTGACAAAGTAAGTAGGCTAAAAATTCTCAAAAAGCAACACATCATGCCACGATCTAAAGAAATTCAAGAACAGATGAGAAACAAAAACCCTGAACAGCATCTAAAGAACTGCAGGCTTGACTTGCCTTAGTTTGGACACTGGTCCATGACTCAACTAAGAAAAAGACTGGGCAAAAATGGCATCCATTTTTGGGCTGCACGGTGGCGCAGTGGTTAGCACTGTGGCAGCACAGTTTACCTTCGGCCGGGGGATCGCGGGGATCGTGTGATCTTGGGTTCGATCCCTGCCCCCGGCCAACAGTGATCTGTGTGGAGTTTGCATGTTCTCCCCGTGTTGTGTGGGTTTACTCCGGGATTTCTCTGGTTTCCTCCCACATGCCAAAAACATGCAGGTTAGGGATAAGGGGCGCTTGCGCACGCAGCGACCGGCAACTGGTGGCTTGTCACCAGACTGCAAAACAAATCTACCTACGGGTACAAAATAAGTAAAAAAAATCCATGGGAGAGTTCCAAGTCAAAAACCACTGCTGACCAAAAAGAACACAAAGACTCACCTCACATTTGCCAAAATGCATGTTGATGATCTCCAAGACTTTTGGGAATATATTCTGTGGACTGATGAGACAAAAGTTTAACTTTTTGGAAGGCGTATATCTTGTTACATCTGGTGTAAAACTAACACAGCATTTCATAAAAAGACCATCATACCAGCAGTCAAACGTGGTGGTGGTAGTGTGATGGTCTGGGACTGCTTTGCTGCTTCAGGACCTGGATGACTTGATGCAATTGATGGAACCATGAATTCTGTTTTCTGCTAGTAAATCCTGAAGCAGAATATCTGGCCATCGGCTTGTGACCTCAAGCAAGCTCAAGCCCTTCAATGTGGCTGAATTAAAACAATTCTGCAAAAGAGGGGGCCAAAAAGGGGGAACAGCAATGTAAAAGACTCATTACCAGTTTTTGTACATGCTTGATTGCAGTTGTTGTTGCCAAGAGTGACAAAACCAGTTATTAGGTTTCGGGGGCAATTACTTTTTCACATAGGGCCAGGTAGATTTGTATTTACTCAGATCATCTTTGTCTAACGTTAAAACATGTTTGATACATTGAAACACAAATATGCAAAATATAAGAAATCAGGAAGGGGCAAAAAAGAAAAAATATTTCTCTTCCATGGCTCACCTCTGTTTGTCTTAGATTAATGAAAAGGAGAGACCAACTACTTAAAAAATCGTGAAATCTGGGTTAATTATAGACAGGCAAAACTTCACATCAGCGAGAAACAAAGTTACTTCAGAGATGTGTAGGGCCAAAGCTAACTTTTTCATTAACATCATTGAGAGTGCAAACGGGAATGGGAAAAAGATCTGGCAAAATATTAATAAATTAACTGGTAGACAAAATAAACATGACTCCAAAAACCTAGAACTAAATATTAATAACCAGCTGATGAAAGACCTCACTATTCTGGCCATGGAGCTAATCACATTCTTTATAAAAATCTGTAGAAGATGCAAACATTTTGCGCCTCCTGACTACATCTCCAACCCAGTAAATAATTGTCAGCCAGCTGTCAACATAAACCAAATATCTGAAACCGAGGTAGGCAGCATCATCAGCTCCTTGAACCACTCCAGAGCTAAGGATATTAATGGATTGGATGCCATTTTTAAAAAAAAAAACCCACAAGGACACCTTGATTCATCCAATCATGCATTTAATTAACATCAATAAAACACTTATGTCCCTGTGACTTTGAAGCTGGCGACAGTTACCCCAGTTTTCAAGTCAGGCATTAGAACCACTGAGTAATTACAGACCAATCAGCATCTTACCGATTATCTCCAAAGTTATAGAAAAATGGGTGGCTCAACAATTAACTGATCACCTCAACAAAAGCTCAACACCTTTACATCCCATGCAGTTCAGCTTCCGTGAGCACCACTCAACTGAGACAGTGTTAGCCCTGTTTGTAGAAAAAGTTTAGCACTTGCTGGATAACAGTAGTTGTGTTGGAGCTGTATTTTCAGACTTAAAAAGGGTTTTTGATATGGTAAACCACAAAGTATTGCTCTCCAAATTACCAAGTTTTAATTTTTCTCACCAGGTTATAATGTAGATCAAATCATACCTATGCAACAGGAAACAATGTATGGTGGTTGACAGTATCAGATCCCCTTATTTAGATTGCCCAGTGGGGGTCCCTCAAGGTTCCATACTGGGACTTATCTTGTTCTCACTTTATATAAATGATCTTCCAGATGTCTGTACAGGTGTTGATGCTCAGCTGTACATGGATGATGCCGTTATTTTTACTACAGCAAAAAATCCTGAAGAAGCTGTGGTTGCACTCTCATCACGACCTAATAGTATTGAGTGCAAAAGACGCAATAGACTTACACAATGGTCCCCTCCGGTATACAACTAGGAAAATACCGGTCGCTACAGAGGGCGACTATATCTATGGGTACATAATCATACCATGTAGGATAACTAAGTAGACGGTTATGCTGTTTCATTCCATCTAGCTACAATGCTCCACACTGTGTGTGTTTATATATTTATATATTTATTCCATCTAGCTACAATGCTCCACACTGTGTGTTTATATATTTATTCCATCTAGCTACAATGCTCTGCACTGTGTGTCTATATACTTATATATTTATATGCACATATGTATACTCGCTGCTCTTGTTTTTTCTTGTCTTCTGATTGTTGCTCTGAGTGTTGCTATCCCTGTGCTGTTGCAATCCTGGAATTTCCCCATTGTGGGACTAATAAAGGCTTATCTTATCTTATCTTATCAGCTCTGACACATGTTCAACACTGGCTCACCAAGTCCCCTCTCTCTCTGAATGTAAATAAAACTGTATGTATGTTTTTTTAAATGCCCTACTACTATTACGCATTCTAACATTTATATAGGAAGAGAATAACTAAATGTTGTCAAGGAATTCAAATACCTGGGTGTGACTTTGGACTCTACACTCTCGTTCAAGAGCCATATCAAAATGGTCACTAAAACATCAAAATTTAATATTCACAACTTCAGACAAATTAGGAGGTCACTTACAGACAGAGCCACCATGATGTTTTTAAACTCAATGATCTTTTCACGTCTGAGCTATTGTATTACCAGCTGGTCATTGGCGGAAGTGGCAACCCTCAAACCAATTGTATCACTCTATAAAAATGTTCTGAAAACGTTAGATAAAAAGCCTCTTAAACACCATGGAATATTCTACCTAGGTATAATCTCCTGTCCTTTGAGAATTTAAAAAAAAAATTAAAACTGCCTGATTGATGTATAAAATCCTACATGGTCTGGCTCCACCCCCCCCCCCCCCCAAAAAATAAATAAAAAATGAATACATCAAATACAGAGTGAGTAGCACTCATGGTCGGTCCACTAGGGCTTCTTCAAGAGGTGATTGTGTGATACCCTTCAATAAAACCTCTTTTGGCCAAAATATTTTTTCATTTCATGGTAGTACTTTATGGAACACCATATCACTTCCGGTCAGGCAAAGCTCCAGCATTCCCACCTTTAGAGTGAAGTGAAGGAGTGGCTCATATCCTCTCAAACCTGTGTACATGTCCAACACCAGTGACTCGTTTAGTAATTATCTGTTATCAATTTGCTGAAAACAGACCAGATTTGTGACTGTCATATGACCTAGGCATGTTTGTGTGTCTGTGAATGTTTGTGTGTACATGTGCTTGTATGCTAATTTACATAACTTCAGTAACCCTGTGTACATGGGTTTAACCATGTATGCAAACCTGGTGCAATATCATTAGTACACACACGTCTGTATGTGCTGAAACATGTCCAGTAGAGCTATGTGCAGTTCACTAAGCACTTTAAATTCATGCATCATATAATTTTACAAACGCGCTTTACTAAATCACACGATGCACCTTGGCACTTTACACTTAAACATCCCGAGTAACACCTTGGTCATTGTGGTACTTTTTGCTGGTCTGAGATCAATATTCATCTTAACTTTGTTTGTTTGTTTCTCTCTTCCTGTCAGTACACAATCTTGCTGCTACTGTTATTGTTGTTGTACTGTGTTATTTGCTTTATTATTGTTGTGTTGTTTATTGTTGTCGTATTGTGTTATCTGTTTTATATGGCTGGCCAGGGGACACGATATGGAAATTAGCTTCAGCTATAATCTTGTATGCTGCATATTTACATGTCTTATGTTCATTAATGTGCACTGTCCCTTTTATAAATAAATAAACATAAACAAATACTTTTTCACAGCACCACATACATGAAATAACATTTGATCTATGAAGATATTCTGTCCTAAATGTTCATGAACATTCAAATGATATTGATATAGTTATTAACAGAATAAGATTGGGAGATATTTCTAACCCTGCTCTTTGAAAACTAAAATCCCCTCAAAGTTGGACCACAGTTCACCTTTTAATACAAATTTATTGTAAATTTATCTGACATTTTGAGTAATCTTGCCACCTAAAAAAGGTGATGATAAATATATGAAAGCAAATTTAATAATAATAATAATAATAATAATAATGCATCAGATTTATATAGCGCTTTATCATAGACACTCAAAGACGCTTTACAAGTAGATACATTATTCATTCCCTCCAGACAGACAATGGTAGTGGCAAACTACTACTGTAGCCACAGCTGCCCTGGGGCAGGCTGACGGAAACATGGCTGCCAATCCGCGCCAACGGCCTCCGGCCACCACCGAACATTTATACACATTCATACCCAGTGTTATGGACACTGGAGGCAAGGTGGGTAAAGTGTCTTGCCCAGGGACACAATGGCAGGATATCTGGGGAGAGCGAGATTCGAACCGCCAACCATCCGGTTATTGGACGACCCGCTCTACCTCCTGAGCCACTGCCGTCCCAATGTAATATTCAGATCTATGGTACCTCATCACTAATAATCTGTCTCCCTCCCTCCCTCCCTTCCTCCCTCCCTCCATTGTTCAGTTAAACATGTTGTACATGAGCATTTACTGGATATCTATGTTACCCAACTCAAACCCAATCATTTTCTCTGTCATTTTCTGTATCACCATCCCCCTCCTTTTTTCTTCTGTTCTTCCATAAATTCCTGAGACCTCAACAACTCTTCAGAGCAAGGTCTCAACAACTTTTAGTGTGACCAGACTGGCAGTAACTAAATGAAAGCTGGCTGAAATGAGGTTGTCCCTCCAAAAGGGCTGACTTCCTCCAAAAACGCTGGTTAGGTGAGGATGAAAGAATCCTCTTATGTCAGTAAACTTGTTTCGCCGTCACATCCATGATAGCACTTGTGTTTCCATAGCACCCAGTGCTATCAGTGTGTATTTTTGATGGAACTTGTAGTTTGGGAAGTAAAGTAGCAAAATTAGATTTTTTCCCTACTGCACTAAGAAGAGCAAGTGGGTAAAGATAAGAAAGAGTCCCCTCTCAGCGTTAAAAAGAGAAGAAATGAGACGTGGAGGAAAAGAGCAAAGTGATAGAGAGCATAAAACTGCACAGATAAAATGAATGGCCCACATAGTTGTACTGCTACACTATAGAGATCCTGCACATAAGCATGATACTGTTTACTGATCCGAGTTTGGATGTTCATTTTTTGTACAAATAATACAGCTTGACTTAATTGATTTGTATGTAAGAGCAGCATTAGTCCCATGAATGTAGTTTTATAACTCTAAAACATGTAAGATAATTTATTAAAACTTATGCAGTGTACTGAATCACTGGAGTTGATAAAGGTATATTAATGTGTTTTCCTGACAGTATTGGAAATGACTGTATGCATATTAAACTTGAATTGATAAAAGTTATTTAAAAAAGGAAAATTATTATTTCAATGTAAATAACTTTTCCTTTTAACTCTGGCGACAAATACATGCAAGCTTTTTGCTCTATACAGGAGAAATCCTACTGCTTCTACACCTAAACGAAGTAGGATTGACGTGGCTATACTGGTATTTGTGGCATTGTAGTGTGGTAAATATTTGTATCTCAAGTGTTAAGTACATAGTTTAACAAATCACCATCAGAATAGAACAGCAGCGTACAGCAACACCAGTAATAAAAGAGGAGTCGTACGGAGTCGGAAAAGTTAACTGACTGTAGAATAAAGTCTCTAATAAAGAAGAAGCTCTGGAGCAGCAGTCCTAGACTCACTCTGTGTTCATAAGCAGAACGGAGGAAAGCGTCCTGCTTTGTCTAAGCTGTCGACTCCAAAGTGTTCGTCTGTCACTGCTTGCCTGTGATGTGTGAATAAATGTGCAAGCATCAATGCTCATGACCTCCTTTCACTGACAGTCATGTGCATGTCTGTCATTTTGGTATGCTGCTATTAATTAGTTACTGTTATTCCGTCTTAGTTGAATTTCAGGTATAACAAGTAAAGGTAACTACTGTAAAGAACTACAGTATGTTGTTCCACAAGTGCATTACACTTGATTGAGTCATAACAGGAATCTTTGTCTGAACAAGAAAAAAATCTTTTTTCACTTACAAATGTTTATAACATTTGTTTGCATTAGCAGTACTGTTTTTGTTATTACAATACACCCAACTCAAAGCACAATGTAAACCTTTTAGCTCGCTTTCTAGGGAAACTGGTGCATTTGGGCTGTTACATTTTTAAGGCATTCTCAGAAATCCTGACTGACCACACATGTTACTTGTCATTGCAACGCTTCCACTCTTGGTGCAGTTGTAGCTCTTCTCCATCTGCAGGGCTGTACAATGCAACAGATATGTCATACGCACGATGTGAAAATTGGTCTGTGCGAAGAAAGAATGAACTGAAGTAGCACTGGAGTGATGAGAAAGAGACCCGCTTGTGTGTATAGTCGCTTTCAAACTACAATTATGCCGCTTTTAAACTACAATTGATGAGCTGCAGTCACGAGTTCCATCAGCATAAATTCACTCCTCAGCAATCTCCGATAGTCTCAGACAACATGGATGTCAAATTTCATGTCCTCACATTGCTGATTGCAACGGTCAGCCCAGAAGCTGGTTACAGAAGCCACTATGGAAGGTGAGCGGCATTTTTATGTCTTTTAATTTTGTCGTCCCATGTTAAACTCAGCACAGATCAGTGGTGGAATACACCAATCTATATAGTTCAGTGGTTGCTGCTCTTTGTCCTCCATTAAAATGGATTGCAAAATGCACCCGACATTTTTTTTTTTCGTATCGCCACTGAATGGCTTTCATATTTACAAGAACAGACACCGTGTGTTTGTGTGCACAGGCTGCACTTTTGTTTGTGTGTCGCGTTTAGCGCCACACAAAGCGGGATATGTTTTATTTCAGATGGGCTGTCATGGGGAAAAAAGAGCAGATGTGAGGTGAACTGGGAGGCATAGATTGCTCGTTGCCGACAGTACAGGCTGATCTCTTCTCTACAGCAGGTGGGGGACAGTCAGAGCTGCTGCAGGCTCTGGTAGTGACTGAAAAAAATACTCTTATGAAAGAAAAAAAAAAATTCTGTCTCTTTCGGCTTCTCCTGGGCCCACAGCGGGTTCAGTTTGCACAGGTCTCTGGAGGAGGAGTGCGACGGAGCAAGAGGAAGCTCCATGGGGCTAGTCTAGTGGTGTCAAACATACAGCCCCTGGGCCAAATCTGGCTCGCTAGTTTGTATGGTTTGGTGAGTCTGTTAAGGTGGTTAGGATTGATGACTGATGTGGAAATGTATGTAAACTTAAAAAATTTCTAGATCTTGACAAGTTGTTTTTAATCATAAAGTGGAATACTATATTGTTAATAACTGAACTGCATTACTTGCACAGTGGTACAGGGGTTAGCATTGTTGCCTAACAGCTAAATGGTTCCAATTTCGAATCGCAAGGCTGGCACGGGTAGAAACATTTCTTTGTGGGTTTACTCCAGGTGAGCTGGTTTCCTCCCACAATCCAAAGACATGCATGTTAGGCTAATTGGTGATTCTAAATGGTCCCTAGGTATCTGTCTGTCTCTTAGAATAGAGGGTTAGTACTAGTAAAGTGCTTTGAGGGGTTTTTGAGACTAAAAAAGTGCTATACAAGTACAGGTCCTTATCCTTGCAGTCAGTTTTAGAGATCTAACAGATGTTTTTATCGTGCTACAAGTTTGTGTCTTGTGCTACATGATTATGAACCTCTGTAGCACCAGTGCTATGGGCAAAAAAGTTAACGTACAGCCCTGATCTGGTCAGGCTTGATTCTCCCACACGTTTTTACTTTGGATTATTACGCTTGGAGCTGGCCAGCTGCTGTAGGGTTTTTTTTCTCTCACAGTGTGAAAGTTCAAAATGACAAACACTTAAAGGTGTCAGTCTTGTTTGTTGAAAAAACAAAAAACATAAAAAGATATGAGTGAAATCCTGGCCGAGAAGATGTTTTATCAGTGATTCTTGAGACTATGGACAAAATGGGAAAAAAATGGAAAAAAATAAAACTGATGCTCAGATAAATTAAAATGCATGAATGAATCTACTAAGGACTAGGCTATCTAATTATGCTTTGATACACCCACCAGCCTTTTTTTTTTTTTTTTTTTTTCAAAAATGTGCTTTTTGCCTTTCCATCACCTATTTTGTGTCAACACTGTCAGACACCAAAAACACACATTAATTTTAACTCGCATTATGCCAGACCTACAAAAACTATACCAAAGTCAAGTTTTTACCTAGACTGACAGAGCATAGAAGAACGTTACTTTCAACATGTATATATTTTTATATTATGAAGGTTTTCGTCTGTGCGTTTTTAATTGGACTGTATATTAGAACATTAACTTTAACCTCGGCACTAACCAAAATAATTTTTAAATTAATGAGAGGAGACAGATTATATTTTCACATATGACCAACAGTCCTTCACAAAATAATAAATATCATAATGAAAAATTATCAAAACATGAATCTGACCAAGGTGACATGGACCTGATGGAGTTGACATATATCTGACGGAGTTGACAAAAACATGTTTATAAGATTGTATTCATGATTTACTTTACATATAGCACTGTGTCAGCACAGTAAGAAGGTCACAGGATCGATTCTACCCCTGACCGCTGTGGGTTTGATCCCACTTCCTGACCATTGGTGACCCTTCTGTGTGGAGTTTGCATGTTCTCCCTGTGTCTCCGTGGGTTTACCCCGGGTACTCTGGTTTCCTCCCACAGGCCAAAAACATGCAGGTTAGGTTAATTGGAGACTGTAAAGTGGCCCTAGGTGTGAATGTGTGTGTGAATGGTGAAGGGATTGGCACCACACCGTGGCTGCCTCATCCATCCAGATGGATGCCCTGTAATTTCCCTCTGGGATTAATAAAGTGTACAAAAAATATGACAAATGATTTATAGATTATAGTCTCCAATATATCTGCTATGGTAACATAGTAATCGCAGGTGTTTATTTTTCTTTTATGTAATTGTGTCTTGCTTGTTAGTGGTCATAGGTGTAGGATTACAGAAGTAATTCTGAACTGTGTAGTTGTTTTTCGTAAATAGTAACTGATAATGTGACACTGATTTTAGACCAGAGGTTGTGTTAACTGTCAGCCGCTACCTCCGGTAAGCAGGAGGAGGATTCAGTTGCGCAGAGAGTTTGCAAGAGAATCCTATTTTATTCAAAAGGCGTCAGAATAATTAATAGCATGGGGGGTGATCATGAAACAAAGCCAGTTCGGCTATAAACACACGAGGGAAAACAGACTCACTGACAACGGAGACTGGAGGGAAATATCAACTATGACACCACAAAGAACAGAGAACCAAAACTCACATATATAGGGGAACAGGTAATTAACAAACACAGGACAGGTGGAGACAATCAAGGGCTAAATGGTATCACATGAGGAAACTGACTAGAGATAGGGAAAACACGAAGGGCTGGGAACAATAGGTAAACAAATACACACACTAGACCCAGGACCAGACAGGGCGGACGAAGGACAAAACCAAGACCGGAGACCACAGAAGACAATAATAAACAACAGAGACCAGCACATGGGAACTAGGAAAACACATAAGGTAATAATGAAAATAATAATGACAAGGGAAAACACAGAGAACCCAAAATGAACAAAAAGTGTGAACAAGGTCTAAACTCATGTCCAGATCCTGACACTGTCATTGACAGATTTTTTGAGCAGTGACAGAAAAATGTGAAGGCTGTCTGTCATTTTGACAGATTACAATTAAAATAAAATTAAAAATAAAATTAACGTTTTAAATCATAGAGAGGGAGTGTGCCTAACTACTCTCACCATCATGTTAGTTAAGCCCTATGTTCCATCAACACAACTCTGATCATTTCTGACCATTATTTCAGCAAAATAATAAAAAAGTAGAAAATTCTGATACCACATAATTAGTACGTAATCGTTATTCGATAAAATAACATATTGGCCGGTACACAGGGGAATACACTACACCTGTGGCTGTGGCACAGGTGTAGTGTAGCTGACTACTAATTGGAGGGTCAGTGGTTTGATTCCTGCTCTGTCTGCAGTCTGCATGTCGAAGTGTCCTAGAGCAAGACACTGAACCCCAGTTGTTCCTGGTGGGTCAGGCCAGTGCTGGTGCATGGCAGCTCTGCCGCCATCAGTGTGTGAATAGGTGGATAGCTGGATCTGTAAAGCGCTTTGGTCGTCCATAGATGAGTAAAAAAGCACTATATAAGAAGAAGAAGCCATCACTATTGTCATTCAGTCCATACAGCCAATCATGTACAGTAGAACGAAATTACGTTTCTCCGATCTACAATGTTAATCACATGTAAAATCAGAGGGGTCGCTGCCTTGCAAGGCGCCACCACAAACAACTTCTCCTTCCCCCATTCTATTATGCTGAGCACCAAGCTAGAAGGCGGGAAGTACCATTTTTATATGGTCTTTGTTATGACCCGACTGGGACTTGAACCCCCAACCTCCCGGTTGTGGGGCAGATGCTCCATCAACTAGGCCACCACCCCAGTATATACTGTATATATAAGTGAACACCATTTACCATTTACATATTCCTTTATTTTGTATGATTAAAATGTATCAAAAACATGAAAATGTGATGCATTCCCAGTGAAGGACAACTCTGTCATTTTCCTGTCAACTCTCAGGCAGAAAATCTGGAATTGACATCTGAGGGATTTGACAAAATAAGCATTTTTTTTTTCAAAAATCGAACAGAGTTCATCTAACAGAGATGCTGTTATCAGTATAAGTATCTTGTGCTTGTTATGATGCTTGTTATTAGAATAAGTATCTCTTATTCACATTAACAGATACTTAATGTGAATAAAATTATCTGAAGATTTCAAACAATTTTGTCAGAAACTGGATGATGATGTTCAAGTATCATGGGTGTGACGCATCATATTTCAACATTCTGATTTAAAATACAAATGTAAAACTTGCAAGAGCTTTTCTGCCATGGATGCACTTTGCATAGAAGGGATGTTGAAAAGAGGTCCTTCGCAGTGACACCTGACTCTAAAATAGCCTGATTTTTTTATATTTTCATAATTGTCTGATGGAGTTGACGTAATGTTTGGACACACCTTTAAAAATTTGTAAAAAGTGAATATATTGATGACATAATATTTTTCTTTGATATGAGATATTATCAAATGTTTCTTTGATGAAACAAGCTCTTTTTTAATAACTGGAAAAAATTTAAGCAGTTTTATTGCACATGGAAGTTAAAACTTTTCTGTCTGGACAGGCTGTTTTAAAGGTAGTGGTTGTCATGGTCTGCTCTGCTCATTATTCCCAGCTGCGCGCACACCTGGTCTTCATCACGCCTGGCCTATTTCTACCGCGCTGCCCAAGCCTGCAGCGCGGAGATGTCTTACTGCGCTCTAGATGAGCTTCATCATCAAACTCTACAGTCTGTCATAGTCTCAGCCCAGGCCTGCTTCCACCATCGCCAAAGAATTCCTTCAGCTGCTCACGTAAGCTCCAACTTTCTACTCACCTTGTCTTCCAGTCCCCTGTGCACAGGCGGAGTCAGTGGTGGCGGAATCTTCCTCTCTTCCTCCTTGGCAGCGGACTCCTTCCTCTCTTCCACTACGTCAACACTCCCTAGACACTCACCCACAGCAGCTGCACTCTCTACAGAAGGGCACTGTCTTCCTGGCCGTAGCCGTCGTGCTGATCCTGAGCCTCTCACCATCTGCTCCCACAGTAAGCTACAGTGTAACTGTCTACTTCCAGCAGAGGTTCTCATTAACCATTCCTCTCTGTGTGTTCCTAGGGTTGCCAGGCCGTATGGTGTCCCGCTCTGTTCCCTGCAGTTCCTGCCTGCACTTACACACACCAACACACCATTTGTTGTTAATAAACCTAATTGTATCTATTCGGAGTCTGTGTTTTGTCACTGGGTCACTAAACCATGTCAGTACATTTCCACCAGAACGACCCAGCTGACAGCGCTTTGGTGCACCGTGTCAACCACATGGAGATCCGAATAGATCAATTGGCTTATCAGCAGCAATCCATTTTAACCCAATTAGCTCATGTCACTGACCGATTAGACTGGCTAACTAGCTCCCAGTCCTTTCCCCAGGCCTTACCTATTCCCAGCAGCTCCTCAGCTCCCGCTAGCTTACCTGCTAACCAACTCAGACAGGGGCCTCCGGCTCGGCTCACTCCCATTCCTACCCCCAACCGCTTTAGCGGCAAACTAGGAGAGGCCAGGGGTTTCGTCATGCTGTGCGAGGTAGTTTTCCAGCGGGTACCTGAGGACTTCACTTCTGACCATAGTAAGATCGGCTACGTGATCAACTTGTTGGAGGGAAGCGCGCTAGCATGGTCTTACGAGGTGATGGCTAGGGCTAATTACACTAGCCTGACTTATGGCCAGTTTATCGGAGAGTTTAATGAGGTGTTTGACCATTCATACCAAGACAGTGTGCTTACCTCTCGGTTGCTAAACTTGAGACAGGGTACCAAGGCTGTAGCTGATTATGCTGTTGACTTCCGGGTAGCAGCTACTGAGGTGGGGTGGGAGGACGCTTCCCTCTGTAGCATTTTCATTAGGAGCCTTAGCCCTAGCCTTCGGGACGAGCTAGCTCCCCTAGAGAAGGCGACTAAGCTATCTGAGCTAATTTCCCTAACCATTAGTCTAGATAACAGGCTGAGGGAACAGGCGGCGGAACGTAAATCCTATGGTCGCTCACAGACCCAGTACCGTCACACCCCTCTAACCTCCCTATTGGCCCTTCCACCTTCTGACTTCTCTGTGACCCCGGAACCAATGGTAGTGGGACAGTCTAAGTTGACTTTGGCGGAAAAACAGCGCCACTGTGAGTTAGGGTTGTGCCTCTATTGCGGGAGTGAGGAGCATGAGGTAGCATCTTGCCAGCTTCGGCCTTAAGGGGGAGTCCGTGTGTCGCAATAGGGGGACTCACAGACTCACCTCAGCCTAACCCCCTATCTAGACTCCTTCTTCCCATCCGGTTCTTACATAAACATACTGAAATTCCCACACAGGCTTTAATCGACTCAGGGGCAGAGCAAAGTTTTATTTCTAGGGACCTGGCAACCCATTTGGGGCTTCGCTGTTTCCCTCTTAAGCCTCCGCTACGGCTGATCGCACTGTCTAAGGCCCCCATGGCCATGGTGTCCCAGAAAACTGCCCCAGTGTCTGTCATTGTCTCAGGTAATAATTGGGAGGAGTTACAGTTCTTCGTGTTGCCGATTTCATCGTCTCCAGTCATTCTTGGTTTTCCCTGGTTACGCCTCCATAATCCCACTATTGATTGGCGCTCGGGTAGTATTAAGTCATGGGAGTTCGTTTTGCCTCAGCGCCTGTCTCCAATCAGCCGCTTGCTCGCCGTCCATGCCCTTGGGGGCTCCCACCACCCCGCCCCCCAACCTGTCTAGAGTTCCCTCTGAATATCATGACCTTGGAGCCGTCTTTAGCAAGACCCAGGCCCTATCCCTTCCCCCCCACCAGCCGTATGATTGTGCCATAAGCCTCCGCCCGGGAGCTCCGCTTCCACCTAGCCAGCTGTACAGCCTTTCTCCACCCAGCGGGCAGCTATGGAGGCCTATATTAAGGAATCTCTGAGTTCTGGCATAATCCGTTCGTCTTCTTCGGCGGTGGGGGCAGGGGAGGGGGGTTGTTGGCAAGAAGGACGGCTCTTTGAGACCGTGCATTGATTTCAGGGAATTGAACAACATCACCATCAAGGATAAATACACTCTTCCCTTTCTTAACACTGCCTTTGACTCTCTCCAGGGGGCGTCCTGGTTCACCAAGCTGGATCTGCGCAACGCCTACCATCTAGTGCGGATCCACGAAAGAGATGAGTGGAAGACAGGTTTTCGGACCCCTAGTGGTCATTTTGAATATCTGGTGATGCCCTTCGGTCTAACCAATGCGCCTGCTGTATTCCAGCAGCTTATTAATGATGCGCTGAGAGACTTCCTGGGTGTTTTCGTATTTGTCTACTTGGATGACATTTTAATCTTCTCCCGATCTCTAGAGGAACACCAGGTGCATGTGAGAAGAGTGCTGCAGTGGCTGTTGGGAACCAACTATATGTCAAGGCTGAAAAATGCAAGTTCCATGCCTCCAAGACATCCTTTTTGGGGTTTATCATCTCACATAAGGAGATTCTCCCGGATCCTGGCAAAATTAAGGCGGTGGTGGAGTGGCCGACCCCGTCCTCCAGGAAGCAGCTCCAGCAGTTGCTGGGGTTTGCTAACGCCTACCGCCGGTTCATCAGGAACTACAGCGGCCTGGCCCTTCCCCTGACGTGCCTCACGTCGACCAAGGTACCCTTCCAGTGGACTGAGGAGGCGGCTACGGCCTTTGCGGACCTCAAGAGGCAGTTCTCCGAGTCCCTCATCCTGGTGCAGGTGGATCCTAATCTTCACTGTCTAGTGGAGGTGGACGCCTCGGATTCTGCAGTGGGTGCCGTCCTATCCCAACGCTCCCCGGCGGATGGTAAGGTCTGACCTTGTGCCTTCTTCTCCCGGCGGCTGTCCCCTGTGGAGCGCAATTATAGTATCAGTGACAGGGAGCTTCTGGCTGTTAAACTGGCACTGGAGGAGTGGCGCCATTGGTTGGAGGGGTCATCACAGCCATTCGTGGTTTGGACGGACCACAGGAACTTGGAGTACCTTCGGACGGCCAAGCGCTTGAATGCTCGCCAGGCCTGCTGGTCCTTGTTTTTTGGACGTTTTGACTTTACCATCACGTACCGCCCCGGGTCCAAAAACACCAAGCCGGATGCCCTCTACAGGCAATTTGCCACAGATGCCTTTGACCCTGAGGATCATCCCGTCCTTCCTGCCTCCTGTGTCGTGGGTGCCCTCTCGTGGGGGATTAAGGAGAAGGTCCGGAGGGCGCAAGAGACTGAAATGGACCCAGGTGGGGGGCCAGTGGGTAAGATGTTTGTCCCATCGGCCGTCCGGGGTGATGTTATTCATTTGGCCCACTCCTCTAAGTTTGCCTGCCACCCAGGAAGACGGCGCATGGAGGAGCTTCTGCAACGTTCGTTCTGGTGGCCCTCTCTTCAAAAGGACGTCGGGGAGTATGTCCGTGCTTGTCCCCAATGTGCCACCGGCAAGTCCCCATCATCCTCTCCAGCTGGGTTGCTCCATCCTCTCCTGGTTCCGGGCAGGCTCTGGTCCCATGTGGCGTTGGATTTCGTCACCAGCCTCCCTCCTTCCAACAACCACACCATTGTTCTCAACATAGTGGACAGGTTCTCCAAGGCGGCCCATTTTGTGGTTAGACCGCACGGGATCCCCCTGGACATCGTCTCCGATCGGGGGCCCCAGTTTATCTCTCAGGTGTGGAGGTCATTTTGTACCGCCCTTGGGGCTACGGTGAGGCTGTCATCTGGTTACCATCCTCAATCGAATGGCCAGTGTGAACGGACCTACCAGGAGTTGGAGGCGGCGCTGCGATGCGTGGCATCAACCAACTCAGCCTCCTGGAGCTCATATCTGCCATGGATCGACTACGCCCACAACTCGATGGTTTCTTCAGCCATAAGTATATCCCCTTTTCAGGCTTCGCTCGGATATTCTCCCACCTTATTTCCCAAAGAAGAGGGTGACATCGCCATGCCATTGGTCCGGGCACACCTGAGACACTGTCGGCGACTGTGGAGAGCAACTCGGGCTGCGCTGTGCCGCACAGCTGAACGCAATTCCTTGGTGGCTAACCACCACAGGACCCCAGCTCCTTCATACCAGGTGGGCCAGCAGGTTTGGTTATCTACTAGGAATATCAATTTGAAGGCTGAGCGAAGGAAGATGGCAAAACGTTTTATTGGGCCCTTTGCTATCTCCCGCATCATTAACCCTGTGTCTTTGCGGCTCGATCTCCCCCCCTCCCTCCACATATGTCCCACGTTCCATGTCTCCCAAGTGAAGCCTGTGTCTTCCAGCCCCCTGTGTCCTCCTCTCAGGTCTCCACCTCCTCCGAGGATGATCAACGGCAGCCCGGCGTGGGGAGTGACTGCTATCCTGGACGTCCGTCGCCGGGGCCGCGGCCTGCAATACCTGGTGGACTGGGAGGGCTATGGTCTGGAGTCCAGGTCCTGGGTGCATCCCGCCTGCGTGCTGGATAAAGATCTCATCAGGGAATTCCATCGGACGCACCCAGGTAGGCTGGAACGACTGCCAAGAGGCGCTCGTTGGGGGGGAGTACTGTCATGGTCTGCTCTGCTCATTATTCCCAGCTGCGCGTACACCTGGTCTTCATCACGCCTGGCCTATTTCTACTGTGTTGCTCGAGCCTGCAGTGCGGAGATGTCTCACTGCGCTCCAGACGAGCTTCATCGCCAAACTCTACAGTCTGTCGTAGTCTCAGCCCAAGCCTGCTTTCACTGTCGCCGAAGAATTCCTTCAGCTGCTCACATAAGCTCCAACTTTCTACTCACCTTGTCTTCCAGTCCCCTGTGCACAGGCAGAGTCCGTGGTGGCGGAATCTTCCTCTCTTCCTCCTTGGCAGCGGACTCCTTCCTCTCTTCCACTACGCCAACATTCCCTAGACACTCACCTGCAGGAGCTGCACTCTCTACAGAAGGGCACTGTCTTCCTGGCCGTAGCCGTCGTGCTGAACCTGAGCCTCTCACCATTTGCTCCCACAGTAAGCTACAGTGTAACTGTCTACTTCCAGCAGAGGTTCTCATTAACCATTCCTCTCTGTGTGTTCCTAGGGTTGCCAGGCCGTACGGTGTCCCCTTCTGTTCCCTGCAGTTCCTGCCTGCACTTACACACACCAACACACCATTTGTTGTTAATAAACCTAATTGTATCTATTCGGAGTCTGTGTTTTGTCACTGGGTCACTAAACCATGTCAGTGGGAAGACAATAAGTGTCATAATTTTTTATTTTTTTTAGTGAACCTTTATTTATACAGGTAATTCCATTGAGATTATCATTATTTAATATAATAATGATTAAATGACATTGGCCACAGTTACATGGGCAAAATTTCTTCAATCTGATTACAATTCAGATCAGAATTTTACTGTTTCCATGGATCCTGAAAAAGCTGATCTGATTAGGACGTGCGTTTCCATGTGTCACATGTTTGAATGGAATAAATCATTTTGACATGCGCACGTCGACATTTCGACATTCAAAAAATAGTAGAAGAAGAAGCAACTTCCGGTGTTAGCAAGCCCCACTTCGTGTCGAAATTGACCTGTATTGTGTTATTCAGACTGTACTTTTGCTTCTGCTGGCCTTCATAATTAAGCTACAAGTACATACTTCTGCATATGACGAACAGAGGGAGACAGCAGGACGATACAGACCAGTTTTGTTTTACTCCCGCTACGTTTTCGCTAGCTGCTGCTAAGGCGGAAATACATCACGTCGACGTGCGGCTGGTGTACAGACATGCGCAGTAAACATATTTTCTGCCCTACGTTCGGAATAAGTGTTTTCATGCGCACCATTCGGATTAACAATCGGCATAACCCACCCCTCGCAATCGGAATGAAATTTTGATCTGAATGAGCGTGATCGGGTTACAATATTCAGATTGCCATGTTTACATGAAGCATTTTTATTCCGATCAGGCTTTTAATCCGGTTACCTGTGTCCATGTAAACATAGCCATTGAAAGGAATAGTTGTGCTCAATACATTCTATAGTTAGTCCCTCATGACATCTCCAGTTTTAAATATTTGTTTGTCCAATGGCAGTTACAACTGCCGGACATGGTTTGTCCCATGTCTGAAGAATCAGTGATAAACTTTTACATTTTGCAATGTGAGCAGGAGATGATTACATCCAGTTTGCAATGCTTTCAGCTCAGCTTGCTCTCATTGGCTATTACAGGTATTTCTTCAGAAGCAGGAATTGTAAATATCAAACATGCTTTTGAGGTTGAAGAGACTCTAACTTGATTCAGAGCAGTATTGATAATCATATTGACTCCACACATTTGAGTATGATTTTGACAAATAATGGCAACAGTCTTGGTCCAGTGTGTGGCCAGCGTTAGTCTGTGCTCAATGAAAACCATGGTGCTTTTGGATTACAAGGAAATTACAAGCCTTCTAAAATCAGTGGGTGTGTTCCAATCACTTAGTTCCCTGGGAAGTGGACTGCATAAGGTATTCAGCCATGTTAAGTAAGATTTCATACAGTATGGGAGCAAAAGGTGCTCAGTTTAAAGGGTGCTGACTAGGCAGGAAGAACTATTCAAAACTTCACCAGAAGTTGGCAAAAGGATTACCCATAAGTCATTGCAATTCTTATAATCAAGTGCAAGTACAGCAAGCTGTTGTCATGAACCTCCTCGTGCACTTTTATGCAGTGCATGGAGGAGGAGAAGGAAGAATTGGATTTATGGACAGGATTCATCACAACACATTTATTAACACAAAGGCAGACAGTTCAAAAATAAAGACTGACAAAAAGGTAATGATGTACACAAAATGGCTGACGTGGCGAGCGTGCAGCAGGCTAACCATTGTGCACACAAACAAATAATACAAACACACATATATGCTCGAGAGAGTGGGGAGGCTTCTAGGAGGCTCAACTGACAAAGGGAGGATAACTGGGCAACAGTCTAAGCGTAGCAGTTGTACTGCACAGAGAAACGCTACCAGTCAAGCGTAGCAGCACAACTGCACAAAGAAACGCAACAGTTTACTCACTAAGCAGGAAAAGTCCCAGAAGTCCAAAACTCCAGCAAGCACACACAATCCCTCTTAGACTAGACTGTCATACAGCGATTAACGACTGTATGATCGCACACAATGGTCCAGCAGTGTTTGACTGGTAAGAGCCGCCTAAGTGCAAACACTGCTGGCATCACAAATTGGACAAACCTGGGCAAGGCACAGGAAAGACAATTACCGGGGAGAATCAGCTGGCTGTCAAAGAGAGAGTGGGTGTGGTTGGACCTGCGAATGTTAGACAACGCCCACCTGAAAGTGGGTCAAAAAGGCTGCCTAACAACTGCTGGCCAGAGCGGCGGCTACAGGCATGGAAAAGAAAAAGAACACAGACATAAAAACAGCAAGAACTCAAAAGATAACAATGTGTAATAACCCGATGCCTGAGCCACAGAGAACGGTCAGAACCGAGCCTACAGGAAAACACCGTCTCGGTTCTTGACAGAGCCCCCACTTCTAGGGGTGGATTCTAGACACCCATGGCAACATCACAAGGAAGGAAAACCCCTGCCTCCCCACCAATCCCAACAGGAACAACAACACGAACCCGGGTGGGAGGTAGGGGGAACAGGAAGGAGGGAACACAATACCCCGCCCAGGGCCCACAATTAACCCCGCCCCCCCCCCCAAGTCCAAAGACGTGGAAGCTCGGGAGGCCATCCAGAGTCCCAGGCCCAGCAGGCAATCCGATGAACAGAGTCCAGTGGCCTGCTGGAAAACACAGGCCATCTGGCCCAGAGACTCAGTCCCTCCGGCGGTCGGCCAGCGCTGTTCAGGTACCAGGGCCGGCGGGATGAAGCAGGAGGCAGCCTGCCCACTGAAAGGCTCCCTGGTGGGTGACCGGGCCGAAGGGAGGGAACCCCCACGGCGTCGGACAGGGAGGAGAAGAAGGCTATGGCATCCTCAGGCTGACCCACAGCATCCTCGGTGGTCCCAACTTGGGACACAGTTGCACCCTCGGTGGACCCCGACCGGGCCAACACTGCATCTGCGGTGGCTCCCGGCTGGAGCTCTGCAGCACCCGCGATTGCTCCCGGCTGGAGCTCTGCAGCACCCATGGTGGCTGCCGGCTGAAACTCTGCAGCACCCATGGTGGACTCCAGCTGGAGCTCAGCAATGCCCATGGTGGGTCCCGACCGGGCCAATGGTGCACCCACGGTGAGCAGGCCAACCCGCCGGAGCACCAAGCTGAGGAGGGGGTCAATGGGGAGAGCCCTGATGACCCTGGCAGAAGGAGCTGGAGCAGCGGCATCCTCTGCTGGTCGGACCGGACCCATGACGACTTCTGGCGACGGCACACCCTCTCCAGCAACCCTAGACCAAGGCTCAGAGATAGCAGGAGAAGAAAGGTGTTAGGGTCGCCGACAGTGACAGAGCCCGGCGAAGTGAGTTCAGATGCAGCCGAGGGCTGCATCCAACTCTCCTTCCCTAGAGCCAGGGAAGATCTCTCCAATACTGATAATAGAAAAACAGGACAGAGGACTTGCCTGAGCTCGAGCTCCACCGCCATCCAGGACTCTGTCAATCCCGACAATGAAAGCTCGGCCCCGGCCTCCAGGAGGTCCAGCTCCAGCTCCCAATACACTGAAGAAGCCTCCACAGCAGGCGAGATGGTCATTGCAGTCCGATTGTCCTCCTGCAGCGGCTCCAACGCTGGGGATTCCTCTGGCATGGCTGCAGGGGAACCTCTCCATGCTGGCTTCAGAGCAGAATCCTCCAAAGCCCCCAGCTCTTCCACCGTCTGATGGCCAGGTGCCAGGGCCGGCGGACACTAGAGGAAAAATTGGAGGAAACACGGAGAGGGGAAGAAAAGAATTAATGTTTGCAGCTGGAGGAGAGGACCCAGCGGACTGCTTAACCTGGGCCTCTGCCTCAGGAGACAGGCAAGATTCAGTGTTATTAGATGGCAGAGAATGAAAAAATACTTGCCTGTCATCCCGGTCGCTGATGTTCCCAGCTGCAGGTGGCAGATTGTCATCCCTCTCCGTATCAGCGGTGACGTGGGCCCCTTCAAAGACTTGTGGAGGAGCTGTCTGCATGATGACGATGGTGGGCGTTCCCGAGGTGACCTCTGCGGACTTCACGGCAGCTGGAGGGAAGAAGGCTGCCGGGGACGAGGAGGGCTTCTCCTGACATCTGCCTGCAGGATGACGCTGTCTGCCAGATGCTGGAGCTGGTTTGACCGGATCGGGAGTGAGTCGTAGTACTCTGGCGTGAAGCAGGAATGTGGGGGGCCGGAAACGCTTCCCTTTCGGTACGAACCCGGTCTTACTCAGGGACTTCCTCTCCTTCCTGCCGTTCTCACGCCGTAACGCTGCCAACAGGTTAATCCTCTCAATTCCCTCAGCGTGTTCAGAAAGCTGAGGGCATTGCCGGACCTCTGCCTCCGCCAGACCCACGTACCACAGAATATCATCTGGGGTAGAGTATTCGCTTGTTGAGGAGATGAGCCCATCAGTGTTCATCAGGGCTTGACAGCACACCCACCCCAGACTCAAAGGATAACTCCGGCTCGCGGCCTCCATGACCAACCCCAACACAGACGGGTAGAAAAAAAGAAAAAAGTTCAAAAGAAAAAAACAGATGTGAGGGTGAATCCGCTAAATCCCGGCTGGCTGGACCATTCTGTCATGAACCTCCTCATGCGCTTTGATGTAGCTCACGGAGGAGGAGAAGGAAGAATGGGATTTACGCGCAGGATTCATCACAACACATTTATTAACACAAAGGCAGACAGTTCAAAAATAAAAACTGACAAAAAGATAATGATGTGCACAAAACGGCTGACGCGGCGAGCGTGCAGCAGGCTAACTACTGTGCACCGTGGCCACAAACAAATAATACAAACACACATATATGCTCAGGAGAGTGGGGAGGCTTCTAGGAGGCTCGACTGACAAAGGGAGGATAACTGGGCAACAGCCTAAGCGTACCAGTTGTACCGCACAGAGAAATGCTACCAGTCAAGCGTAGCAGCACAGCTGCACAAAGAAACGCAACAGTTTACTCACTAAGCAGGAAAAGTCCCAGAAGTCCAAAACTCCAGCAAACACACACGGTCCCTCGCAGACTAGACTGTCATACAGCGATTAACGACTGTATGATCGCGCACAATGGTCCAGCAGTATTTGACTGGCAAGAGCCGCCTAAGTGCAAACACTGCTGGCGTCACAAGTTGGACACACCTGGGCGAGGCGCGGGAAAGACAATTACCGGGGAGAATCAGCTGGCTGTCAAAGAGAGAGTGGGCGTGGTCGGACCTGCGAATGTTAGACAACGCCCACCTGAAAGTGGGTCAGAAAGGCTGCCTAACAACCGCCGGCCAGAGCAGTGGCGGCTACAGGCATGGAAAAGAAAAAGAACACAGACATAAAAACAACAAGAACTCAAAAGATAACAATGCGTAATAACCCCAATGCCTGAGCCACAGAGAACGGTCAGAACCGAGCCTACAGGAAAACACCGGCTCGGTTCGTGACAGTTGTTGCTAATGATAAATATAGAGCTAATCTGATGTTGGTATAGGCATTTAGCTTTGGTATTACAACTTTAGTTGTCGGTTTAAGTATTAACTGTAAATGTCAGCAGATAAGCAGATAACACTGGTCAACACCAAATTTATTGTCTAAGGTTTTTTTTAGCTGATTTAGGACAATTTTGATGTGCTGAATCCAAAAATCACATTGGTTTCGCTCAATCAGGTCAACTTTTTGAACTATGGCCACATGTTGTTTTTTACGTTTTTGTTTACATGTACGGGTATTTTTGCTTTATATGATGCAAAATTCTTTTTTATTTCTTAAAATTTCTCGAACTCTGAAGAGTTTGCATGTGCCAATTTATGACATGATGTCATAAATTGTCATGATGGCTACAGTAATTACTGTTGGACTCTGAAGAGAGACATCCCTGCTGCTGAGCATTCTAGAGGTTCGAATAAACGGAAGTTGAAGCTCTGAATTTTGAACAATGATGATGTAACATTCAGTTTACGTGTACTTACCTTTATCAATGGCTACTATTCAATTTACAGTAATCGAAGTTTGTAACATTTAATCAATAAATTGTGTTAGAAAATGATTTTTTCTCTTAAAAAATCTATTTCGGATGAGAAATATTAACAAAAATTAACTGATAATGTCACAAAAATGTAATCGATTTAGTCAGAAGATCGTATTTTTTAAAAATCAACTTAGCATAAAAACCTGACCTGATCGAGAGAAACGGATGTCATTTTCGAATTCAGCGGTGCAAAATTGTCTTAGATCAGTTGAAAAAACACAGACAACTTATAAAAAAAATATTTTTGTAACCCTGTGTAATCAGCGAATAAGTCCAATGTTGATGTACCTGCCACATTAATAATTACAGTAGTCAATATTTTATTTAAGTTGTGGTGTAAAGTGTCCACAGTAGCAGCAACACCTTTCCAAGATTACCAGGGTAACAATGCACAGAGGACAGAGGTGATGCTGTGAGCAGGGAATGCATCCGAATGCAGCTAGTGTGCAACACCCTTTAGATGCTATCTAAAATGGTGTTTAGTTGGCTATACACCACAAACAAACAAGAAACAAACATAAAATAGGCCATTGTGAGCATCAAAAGAGAGTATATGTTGTCCAATACCTTCACTGACTACCCTTCTCTTTAATATTCTAACAATAGTGTTTAGAATACAGTAAATGGACCTTGACTTGTGCTTTGAGAATGTTTCTATTCTTTGAATGCCCAAAGTGCACATTTTGCCTGTCTGTGATTGTCGTACTCATTTGTGTACTTGTATGTGTACTTGATGTGGCTGTTAAGCATTAAAAGGCCTGTGCGTTATGCCGTCTCATCAAGTCATTGATCTGTGGTCATGTTTGGTCTGCCCTGTGTCTTTCTTCATCTTTCATTTGTTCTTTCTCTCACCTGTCCCGTCTCTGTAGACTCGGGTTACACATCTCCGTCAGATGGCGTTCTGCCTGGCTGAGCTGCACTTGTGGTCAACCAAGAGCTCACTCCAAGTTAAAGGTAGTTATCACAATGTTCAATCTCGTTCCCACTCATGTGTTCTCTCCTTGTCTAATTCTTTTTTCCTCTCACTCCATCTTGTTCTTCTTGTCATCGCTTGCTTTGTCTTCATACCTTTTTCCCCACCCTCTTCATAGCTTCCTCAGCAATCTGAGTCTTAATCATCATCACTCCTCTTCTCGACTGATTTCACTTTCCCCTCAATGTCTGCTATTTTTCAGTGTTTTTTTCTGTCAAACTATACTGAAGTGTAACTGCATAACATGCACATATGCAACTAAACAACAAGTGAGACATCTGTATGTTTTAGCTCAAAGTTTGATGAGTTTGTCGTGTTTCATGTGCTCAGTTCCTAAGAGGGTTACGACTGTCAAACTGACTCAAGAAAGTTGAATAAATTCTACTTTGAGTACATTTAGCTATACTCTCCAATGTTATTCTGCTTCAGAAAAATGTTAAAATGCTTGATAATATAAATATTTCACACCTAACTGAGGTTAATTTGTGACCTGACTTGGTATAAAATGAGGGACTCTACGTTCTAAAACATAATTGACCATTTTAAAATCTATCAGCTCCTTACACAGATTTTGAACACTTAATCTAATAACTAACTAATTAATGTGATCCAGCAGATGAATAGCACATAATTGTCCACCAACATTGTTCAATGCCACCCTGATATCACATATTGGGGCCAAAATAAGCCAACAAGGATACTTGGAAGGTTCTTTAGGGGACCAGTTGTGGTCTAAGTTTAACTTCTGTGCCAGTTTGTGTGTGGTACCACACTTGCCACCTATCAGTCCATCTCCTTTGTCAGTAGGAAATGCTCCGTTTCCCCATTTTCTTGTTTTCTCCTCCCTTCCATTCTGTCGTGTCTTTCACAGTCTGCTGAGCTTTAGACGAAGATAATGTCTCTCCAAGGCTGTATATATGTGTGGTTGTGGGTGTGTGTGTGTGTGTACACAAGGGTAAGAGAGGGTGTTTATCCTGGGTGAAGGTGACATATCCTTGTTTGTTTTTTTTTCTGTTATGTGTGTGTATGTGTCTTGTGATATCTTCGAAAAATATGGACAGATACATCTGAGGGAAAGAGACCTGGTTGCTGAGGTGTGACGCTTCCCATCACCACCTTCCTTACATCACACACGCCTGCCTCAGAAATAAAAGTATAGATTTATAAAGGCGACATCAACAGTGTAGCAGTATGAAATGTGTCCGGCTTGCGTTCATAACATTTGTTTAGCTGCATATCACAACACACAGCCTTCACAGCTTCCTACTGCTGCACAAACCCCCCCCCAGAAATTACTGTAGTATTTATTCATGATGGTGGTTTGACCTGGATAACTGTGGAAAAAATGTTAGTTTTTATGTTGAGAAAGTTTACAGGTCTCGAGAGGTCTGTGCATCTTCCTGGAGCTGAAGGCTAGGGGCTACATTATTGTACTAGCATGAAATACCTTAATCTCTCAAAAAGTTGTCAGTAGTTGAGTTGCATTGTGGAGCTACATTTTCACAATGAAAAACATTGTGTAGAGTATGTGGTTCTTCTGCATTTTCACTGAAATCTTTCAAATATAGGTTGATTATGTATTTTCTGCCTGTAGACACGTTTGTGTTTCATGCGTGCACAGTTGAAAGGGTGTCAGAGGAAGCACAAAACTTAACAGAAAACCAGTGCCATCTTAGAACAACTCATGAAGTTGGACAAAATTGCACCGTCAGAGAGCCTAGAAAAGTTAAAAGTGACAGATGAACAAATGACAGATCAAATGTTAGAAATGGTTGTGAGACTTATGCGTCACCCTGGGGTCAAAGGATTGTTGGCATTTTGGCTGTTTGTCAATACAATAATTAGCCTAATTGCCTATAATTTCATACTCTGTTGTCATAGAATAGTGGAGACTAGTTTAACATAGTCCATCTTTTTTCCAACCAGTCACTGCACACAACAGTATATCAAATTAAATCAAATCAACCTTTATTGTCATATTACTGTACATACAGCTGTAGTGCAGGCAAGATGAAATTGCGTTTCTCTCGGCATCCATATAAGTAAAAAGAACATGATTTAAGACACACTCACACATACCCTCACCCCCCACCCCAACACAGCCAGTCACACTTCCCTGAGACATACTTGAAAACTAACCAGAACTATAATATACAAATAATATACATAATGTCCGTAGGTGCAGTAGTATGTATGAGAGATTCCGGATCAACTGTTCAGCATCCTAACAGCTTGTGGAAGGAAGTTGTTAATCAGTCTGGTGGTTCTGCCTCTGTTGCTCCGGAATCGTTTGCCAGATGGCAGAAGTTCAAAGTGTTTATGCAGAGGGTGAGAACGGTCCTTGACAATGTTCAGTGCCCTGCTCCTACAAAGGTTCTGAAAAAGTTCTTGGACAGAGGGGAGGGAGACTCCAATTACCTTCTCAGCTCCTTTAACTGTCCTCTGCAGGGCGTTTTTGTCTGACATACTGCAGCTGGAGTACCATGTTGCAATGCAGTACGTCAGAACACTCTCCACCACACCTCTGTAGAAGGTCCTGAGGATGCAGGTGGGGAGAGAGGCCTGTTTGAGTTTCCTCAAGAAATGCAGTCTCTGCTGGGCCCGCTTCCTGATCCCCAAGGAATTCTTGCTCCAGGTCAGGTCCTGCGAGATCTGCACTCCGAGGAACTTGATGTTCTCCACTCTCTCCACTAAACGGCCGCCGATGCTGAGAGGGACGTGTTCAGGCTGTGACCGCCAGAAGTCGATAATCATCTCCTACGTTTTGTCCTCGCTGGGCACCATATTGTTCTCCCTGCACCAGCCCTCCAGGTCTCTCACTTCTTCCTTGTACATTGAGTCCTCATTCCTCTAAGTCCCACCACTGTGGTGTTGTCTGCAAACTTAATAATCTGGTTCCCCTCGTGTCTGGATACACAGTCATGTGTTAGAAGTGTAAACAACAGTGGACTGAGTAGGCAGCCTTGAGGGGATCCGGTGCTCAGCGTGATAGAGTTGGAGATGTTATTTCCAACCCGGACAGACTGAGGTCTCTCAGTCAGGAAATCCAGGATCCAGAGTCATGTGGTGGTGTTCAGACCAAGAAGGAGTAATTTCTCCATCAGTCTCTGGGGAATAATGGTGTTGAATGCTGAACTGAAATCAATGTACAGTGATCCCTCACTTCTCGCGGTTAATGGGTTCCAGAACCGACCGTGAAAAGTGAAAAACCGTGAAGTAGCGTCACCCCCCCCCCCATTTTTTACATACATTATTTTTGTGTACATATAATATCAAGGAGAAGCTGCAGGAGGCAGCGTAGTGGCTCGACGGGAAGGCGTAGAGGCAGCAGGAGGAGTATCCGATGCTTCTGCAGGAGGTTTTCACAAGCACTATTTGTGAGGGCGTCACAAGCACTATTTCGCACAAAAAGGCACAAGAGAACAGCGAAAAGTTCCACGCGGCGAGACTAAGCAACACGAGCGATAAAGAACAATGAATGCGGTCTTCCTTCGCTGGGTATGGGCGCTCGGCAGGGAGAGAAGCTGGGTAAAACGTCTTGGCCAATCAGCTTGCGAGATTCCTGAGCCGAGCATCAGAGAGCATCAGAGAGGTGGATTTTGAGTTGTGCAGGCTCTCCGTGTTGATACCTGATGTTCTAATGTAGTCTCCCTGCCTTCTGCTAGCGCCCGGGCAACTTTCGTGCCATTTTTTCTCAATTTTGAATTTTTGATGAATATTTTTGAAAAATCCGCGATGCACTGAGGGCGTGAAAGGTGAGGCGCGAAGTAGCAAGGGATCACTGTACAGGAGTCTGGCGTAGGTGTCTTTCTGATACAGGTGGGTGATGACAGAGTGCAGGGTGGTGACTATAGCATCCTCCGTGGAGCGGTTTGAACAATATGCAAACTGGAGTGGGTCATGTGATGCAGGGAGGCAGGCTGTGATGTGTGGTTTGACAAGCCGTTCAAAACACTTCATCACAATTGGTGTCAGTGCAACAGGACGATAGTCATTCAGACAGGACACATATGATGGCATTCACAAATGTGTCTGTGTAATAGATTTAGTACAGGTTAACTAGAAATGTGTAAACATATAAAAATTATGAAAAATATCTACAATAACAGTTTTAAGTGATAATATTATGATTATTGATAAACCACTTTACCTTCCCAAAATCAGCCCAGTGTGATGCCATTTACAATATACTTGAGCGTGATATTTTTGGCAAGCAAAAGAACATAGGCTGATATTTGGGGAGTATATCTGCCAAATAGATAAATAGAATATTAAATGGTCTTCAACCGTCTGTCTAGCTTATATATAAATATATATACATACACAGTATCTCACAAAAGTGAGTACACCCCTCACATTTTTTGTAAATATTTTATCTTTTCATGGGACAACACTGAAGATATGACACTTTGACACAATGTAAAGCAGTCAGTGTACAGCTTGTATAACTGTGTAAATTTGCTGTCCCCTCAAAATAACTCAAGACACAACCATTATTGTCTAAACCGCTGGCAACAAAAGTGAGTACACCCCTAAGTGGAAATGTCCAAATAGTCCCCAATTAGTCATTTTCTCTCCCCAATTTCATGTGACTCGTTAGTGTTACAAGGTCTCAGGTGTGAATGGGGAGCAGGTGTGTTAAATTTGGTGTTATCGGGGACTTCCGGGAAGATGGCGGAGAGACATAACACTTAAACAAAGAGCTCTCCCTAGCCGGATTAAAAATCATCGGTAAATGGCCAACTCGACATAAACGAATCAATAAACTAAGGGATGAAAACACGAAGGAACCGGGCACAAGGACAAAAACAGGGTAAAATTGAAGAATTCCTCTCCAACAACGCAGGAAAAACCGCTGTACGCAAAGCCCAAAAAAACGAGGTGTCTACAGCAGAGAAAATGGAAGACACCAGACTCGACAACATGAACGCTGGCATCGCCAGTTTGGGTGAAGAGTTAAGAGAATTCAAGCGACAGCTACAACAGGATTTAGCGGCTCTTAAGGAGGAACTGAAAAAAGAAATTAAGGAGGAAATCATGGACCTCCGAAGAGAAATGGAGCGTAAATTAACGGAAAACATGGAGGAGCTGCGCTCCCAGCGGGCGTGTATGACAGAAGCGCAGACCCGAATTTCGGAACTAGAAGATTGGAAAAGCGAGGCAAACGAACAACTACAGACCCTGACGACGCAAACGCAGAGGATGCAGGAGAAAATAAACGACTTGGAGAGCAGATCCCGACGAAGCAATATGCGCATCTTTGGAATTCCGGAGGGCATTGAAGGCAACTCGATGACAAAATTCATGGATCAGTTCTTAAAAAAAGAACTGGAAATACCCGGAGAAACGGATCTGCAGATTCAACGGGCGCACAGAGCACCGGCACAGAACCCGAAAACAAACTCTCCACCCAGGTCAGTTGTGGTAAACTTTGTGAAATATGACATAAAGGAAAGAATCCTGACGCAAGCATGGAAAAAAAAGATACGAATCGGCGACAAACAGGTATTTTTTGACCATGACTACCCGACAGAAATCGTGCAGCAGCGGAAGAAATATGCCAATATTAAAAAAACGCTGAAAGAGAAAAAAATTAGATTCCAAACGCCGCTAACAAAAATGAGGATTCATTGGGAGGAAGGCACAAGAACCTACAACACGGCCGAAGAGGCAGCGCGGGATATGATGGAGCGGGGCCTTGAGGTGAGCGTGCCGAAGGAGACGGCTGGAGCAGCGGCGGCCCTGAACGCACCACGACAGACGGAGTGGAGGCGAGTGAACGGCGGAAGAAGGGGGAGAGACGTAGAGCAGCGGGCCCAGGACAAGCTACAAGGCTTTCAACTGAAAGCCTAGATCATAACAAAGATTAAGAAAGGCACAGAAGAAATGAAGGCCAAGAAGACAAGGTAAAAGAGAAACAGATGGCTAGGAGAGGTTTAAGTGATATTTGTTGGACATTTCTAGACTTATGACTATTACTTTGATAGTAATTAGAAGTCTAGGGAGGGCCCTTCACTCTGTGAAGACAAACCCCCCACCCACCAACAGGGACCAGTGGGCAGAAGAAAGGCCCAAAGTACGGAGGTCGAGATTTTTTAATGTGTTTTTATATAAATATGTGTTATTTTTGTTGTTAAAGGGGCTAGGAGCACAAGTTAAAAAAATGGAAAAACATGAATATGGGTAAAAATCTTAAGATAATGACATTAAACGTGAATGGTCTGAACTCACCTGTTAAAAGGGAAAGAATAATAAGAAAATTCAAGAAGGAAAAAGCTGAAATTATATTTATGCAAGAGACACATTTGAGCAAGACAGAACATGTGAAACTAAAGAGATTTGGCTATAAGAACTCCTACTACAGTTCATTTAAGGGAGGAGCAAAAAGGGGGGTTATGATACTAATCTCAAACAAAATACAATTTGAAAGTGAACAGGAAATCCAGGATAAAGAAGGCAGGTATGTAATAATAAAGGGAAGAATAGATGGTATGCAGATTACATTAGTGAACATCTATGCCCCACCAGAAAGTGACAAGGGTTTTTTTCAACATCTGTTTGATCTCATAGCAACACACAGTGAAGGAGTCCTAATTTGTGGAGGAGACTTAAATGCTGTCATGGATCATGAAGTTGACACAACAAGTGTTAAGAAGACAAAAAAACATGTAACAAAGTTCATAAGAACCTCACTGGCAGAAATGGGTATGGTAGACATATGGAGGGACCTGCACCCACTCGAAAAAGACTATACACATTATTCAGCAGTCCATAAAGTACACTCTAGAATAGATTACTTCCTTATGAATGAAGGTGACAGACACAGGGTGAGAAATTGTTGGATTGGAGGGGCAGAAATATCAGATCATAATCCTATATACATGGAAATATATTTGAACAATAGAAAACGACAAACAACATGGAAACTTAACGTAGGACTGTTAAATGATGAGAAAATGAAAGAAAGAATAAAAATAAACATAAACGAATATATCCAAGAGAATGACAATGAAGAAGTGGACCCAACAATACTATGGGACACACTAAAAGCCGTGTTAAGGGGTAAATTAATTGTTGAAACAGGAAAAGCAAATAAGACTAAACTGGAAGCGTATGAACAAAGATGTGAGAGACTGAGGGAACTAGAACGTAAACATCAAAGCACAAATGACCCAAAAATATATCAAGAAATTAAAGAAGAAAAAACAAAGATAAAAGAAACACAAATGGATGAAATTGAAAGGAAAAATAGATATCTAAAGCAAAAATATTATGAAACGGGGCCAAAAGCCACAAAACTGCTGGCAAAACGGTTAAGAAAACAACAAACAATGAATAATGTATACAAGATTAAAGACCCCACCACAAATAAAACCACAGTTAACCCAGAAAACATCGAAGAAATTTTCCATAATTTCTACCAAGAACTATACTTGCAACCTGAAGAAACAAATACTAAAGATATCAAAAAATTTCTAGACACATTGGACTTGCCATCAATAGGAAATCAACAAAATGAAAAACTAACAGCAGAAATAACAACACAAGAGATCAGAGATGTGATTAAGTCACTTAAAAACGGTAAATCACCAGGTAGTGATGGATACCCATCTGAGTTTTATAAACTGTTTATAGAAGAACTCACGCCACAACTCCTAAAGTCATTTAATTGGACGCTGAACAACAACAAAATACCTCCATCATGGAACGAAGCAATCATTTCAGTTATTTTAAAACCAGGGAAAGATAAAGAACAATGCGGAAACTATAGACCAATCTCTTTATTAAATGTAGATTATAAAATATACACAACAATTATATGTAAACGAATAAAGACATTCTTGACGGAATTGATAGAAGATGATCAAACTGGATTCATAGAGGGACGCCAAACACATGACAATATCAGGAGAACAATACATATAATTAACCAAATACATAAAGAAAAGAAAAGCGCAGTAATAATGAGTTTAGACGCAGAAAAAGCATTTGACAGGGTTAACTGGAAATTCCTATATAGTGTACTGGAGCGCTTTGGATTTAACGAAAAATCAGTACAATGCATAAGGACGCTATATCAAGAACCTGTGGCAAGAATCAAGATAAACGGTAGCTTAACAGACAAAGTAAATATACAAAGATCAACTAGGCAGGGATGCTGCTTATCGCCCACCTTGTTTGCTCTGTTCATAGAACCATTGGCTCAAGCGATACGACAAAATAAGAAATTAAAAGGTGTAACAATAAAGGGGGCGGAACACAAGATTGGGCTATTTGCAGACGATATTATAGTTTACCTTGAACAACCAGATAAATCAATAATGGAAATGATGAACTTGATAGAAAATTTTGGAAAATTATCAGGATACAAGATAAACATAACAAAAACACAAATACTGACATTCCACTATAACCCTCTAAACCAGATAACTGATAAGATCAAACTAAACTGGAACCAAAAAGAAATAAAATACCTTGGAGTGAACATACCTAAAGACCTAAGCAAAATATATAAAGCAAACTATGATAGGTTGGAACAAGAAATAAAAAAAGATATTGATAGATGGTCAATCTTAAATATGGATCTGAATTCAAAAATTGAGACAGTCAAAATCAGCATACAACCTAGATTACTTTACCTCTTCCAGGCTATACCAACAGAGATTCCAGATGCCCAATTCTCAAAGTGGGACAGGATGATATCGAGATTTGTTTGGGGAGGTAAAAAACCAAGAGTGAAATATAAAACCCTCCAATTACCAAAAGAGAAAGGAGGCATGGGCCTACCGAGTCTAAAGGAATATTACTACTCAGCACAAATAAGATATATCATATGTTGGTGCGACGAGGGATATGAGGCAAAATGGAAAGAAATGGAAAAGGAAATTGAGGGACTCCCAGTACAAAGCATAATAGGGGATAAAGATGCATATAAGCAAATCAAACAAATAGACCCAATCACTAAATTTACTTTAGAACTGTGGTATAAAATAGTACAAAAATATAATATAAGGGAAGACATAAAACTATTGAAATGGGTAGCATTTGACAGTCAGTTTGAACCGGCAAAACAAGATAGGGGATACAAAAATCTGGTGAACAAGGGAATCACAGCATGGGGCAATATCGGAAAAAAAGATCTCGGGAGCTTTGTAAATATCAGGAGAAAATTTAAATTAGAAAGATCGGAATTTTTCAGATATCTGCAGATGAGAGATTACTATATGAAGAAGATTAGGCATAACCTCCAAACAGATGTGAACGAGATTATACAACTTATTTTAAGCTCATATGCAGGAAATAAAATAAGAATTATTTCAAAACTATATCAGAAACTTATGACAAACAATCATACAAGTAACTATATAAAGGAGAAATGGGAGAAAGAGCTCAATTTAAACATAACAGAAGAAAGCTGGCAGGAAATATGGAAAACACAACACACATCAACAAATTCAAGGGCATGGAGGGAATTTGGATGGAAAAACGTGATTCGCTTTTTCATTACACCACAGATTCAAGGAAAATATACAAATACCCAATCTTTATGCTGGAGGGGATGTGGGGCTCAAAATGCAGACCACTCACATATGTTTTGGAAATGCTACAAAATATCATCATTTTGGAAATCTATGCATGTGACAATACAGAGGATATTAGGATATAATATACCAATGAACTGTAACCTGATGTACTTATGTGATCTTAAAAAAAGACAATGTTATACAGGCTGAGGACAGATATCTAGTTAAAATCTTGTTGATTGCATGTAAAAAAACTATCACAAAAAAATGGCGATCAGAAGTTCTTCCTGACCAAGAACAATGGACTGACATTGTTGAGGACATACGTATGATGGAAAAACTAACATATCGACGAAGAATGCAAGAAGGAATATGGGAGAAAAAATGGCGGAAATGGACACACTACAAAGTGCAACAACGAGGCAGAAATTGAAAGAATAACCAAAGACACTGAAAAAACCAGAAGAATTAAGAGATGGAAACTAAAAACTTGATGCTCCAACATTTGCCCCCCCCCCTTTTATTTTTTTTATTTATTTATTTTTTATTTTTCCCTACCCTAACCCCTTTGTTTTTTAAATGTAGAATGTGATCTGAATGCATTATATATGATGAAAAATGAATAAAAATCTAAGTTACAAAAAAAAAAAATTTGGTGTTATCACTCTCACACTCTCTCATACTGGTCAGTGGAAGTTCAATATGGCACCTCATGGCAAAGAACTCTCTGAGGATCTGAAAAAAAGAATTGTTGCTCTACATAAAGATGGCCTAGGCTATAAGAAGCTTGCCAACACTCTGAAACTGAGCTGCAGCACGGTGGCCAAGACCATACAGCAGTTTAACAGGACAGGTTCCACTCAGAACAGGCCTCGCCATGGTCGACCAAAGAAGTTGAGTGCACGTGCTCAGCATCATATCCAGAGGTTGTGTTTTGAAAATAGACATATGAGTGCTGCCAGCATTGCTGCAGAGGTTGAAGGGGTGGGGGGGTCAGCCTGTCGGTGCTCAGACCATACGCCGCACACTGCATCAAATTGGTCTGCATGGCTGTCGTCCCAGAAGGAAGCCCTTTTAAAGATGATGCACAAGAAAGCCAGCAAACAGTTTGCTGAAGACAAGCAGACTAAGGACACGGATTACTGGAACCATGTCCTGTGGTCTGATGAGACCAAGATAAACTTATTTGGTTCAGATTGTGTCAAGCATGTGTGGCGGAAGCCAGGTGAGGAGTACAAAGACAAGTGTGTTTTACATACAGTCAAGCATGTTGGTGGGAGTGTCATGGTTTGGGGCTGCATGAGTGCTGCCAGCACTGGGGAGCTACAGTTCATGGAGGGAACCATGAATGCCAACATGTACTGTGGCATACTGAAGCAGAGCATGATCCCCTTCCTTTGGAAACTGGGCTGCGGGGCAGTATTCCAACATGATAACGACCCCAAACACACCTGCAAGACGAAGAAACTGAGGATAAAGGTGATGGACTGGCCACGCATGTCTCCAGACCTAAACCTATTGAGCATCTGTGGGGCATCCTGAAACGGAAGGTGGAGGAGCGCAAGCTCTCTTAACATCCACCAGCTCTGTGATGTCATCAAAGAGGAGTGGAAGAGGATTCCAGTGGCAACCTGTGAAGCTCTAGTGAACTCCATGCCCAAGAGAGTTAAGATAATGGTGGCCACACAAAATATTGACACTTGGGGCACAATTTGGACATTTTCACTTAGGGGTGTACTCACTTTTGTTGCCAGCGGTTTAGACATTAATGTGTGTGTCTTGAGTTATTTTTTAGGGGACAGCAAATTTACACTGTTATACAAGCTGTACGCTGACTACTTTACATTGTATCAAAGTGTCATATCTTCAGTGTTGTTTCATGAAAAGATATAATAAAATATTTACAAAAATGTGAGGGATGTACTCACTTTTGTGAGATACTGTATAGATACAGATATAGATAGGCTGAAAAGTTCGTAGTTGTGAAATTTGACCAAATGTGGTTTATTTTTCAACATAGTCTCCTCTTCGGTCCACACACTTTTTCCATCGGTGTTACAGTGCATGGATCCCTGCAGTTGAAAAATAAACCACACTTAGTCAAATTTGACTACTATGAACTTTTCAAACCCCCCCCCCCCCCCAATACATTGATACAACACTTAGTTCTGACTGAGTGATTTGATTGGACAATAGGGATTTCAGGAGTTTCCATACTACCTAATGTGACTGTGGTGCTACACTGAATACGTATAATTTCATTTTGGTGACGTTCTTGTAAAGTTTAACAGTAACTGTTGGTGGTTTTCTTATAATATGTGAGGTTTGTAATGTGATGTGCACCTTAATTTTCACAGCAAGCCATTGTTTGCAAAGGGACAGACTTCACAATCTGGAAATTGTTCTTGTGTTTTGGGTTCATACTAAGCATTAACAGTTTTGCTGCATTAGCTCAGTTTTAAACTGAATATCCCCAAAAGTTATATTAAAACCTCCTAGCGTACAGTTTCCTCTGAAGTTTTATAACATAATTCTTGCTGCTGACTGTTTACTTCATCAAAAGATGACTGTAAGAAGGTGGCAAAGAGAATGTAACCACAGGCAGAGATACCTGTTGGGTGCTTAGCTCACACTTATATTTGGTTACCCCAGATTTTAGAGTGATACTTCACAGCGGACAGTTTCTATGGAAGCCGCACAGCATGAAAGCACCAAGGTGCAGCTGCCTCAGTGTGATCTCTACTGGCCCGGCCTAGTTATTACAATATCTTTTTTGTGGCTTCATTGAGGCTATAATGGTGAGTTAAATTTGCGTTTATTTTGAAAACAAAGACTTATCTCCAAATTCTGGCAAATTAAAAGTCAAGAAAATATGGCGATATAATGATACAAGCCTTTAGTTCCACTTGATTTTGACTGGGCGAGCTGAAAAGCTGGTAACAGACAGACAGATACACAGATACACACACACACAACCACACATCCACACACAGACACGTTGAGTGATTACTGTATGCCTCTGTTACACCGAGGCATAATAATGCATACTGCTGACTGTTTATGTCATCTGAAGATGGTTGTAAGAAGGTGGCAAAGTGAATATAAATGAAAGCAGAGAACACTGGGTACTTGCTCATTAGCTAGCAAGCTACTTGACTAAAGAGACCAAACCTATGGACTCTGGAAAAGTAAGTATATAAACAATGACTGGTGGATAATGGCAATTTTCATTTAACATAGTATGTGTAAAATGGCAATTAAGCTATTATATTCTGTATTATGCTAGTTATCAGCATTCAAGAATAGTAGCTGGGAACTACTTGATTTCACATAGTGATATTAGTCTTGGCAGAACACTATATCATTAAATAAACAAAACATAATCTTTGACTTCCGGTTATGGCGGCCACGTAGGAAGACGTGTTTCACTCTACTCTGCTCCTAAAAATAAAAAGTCGGCAAATAACTCTCTCAATTGGAACAAAACCTATCCCAGCGTTTGGGCAAGGATATGCCGGTAAAGCCTAAGGCTGGGAAATCAGGTGGAGGAAAAACTGAACCGCCGAAACAGTCCAAGTTAACGGACTTTCACGTTCGTGACAAAGCAGAAAAATCTCCAGATATGGTGGAGCAAGCTAGCGGCGGAGCAGTGACTGCTGGCGAGGGCACAGGTGCGGTGCTCGCTGCCATTAGCTCAATGAGAGCAGACTTTTCCACTAAATTTGATGGGATTATAGCAGCAATAGAAGGAATGAGAAAGGAAATAAGCGACTGTATGGAACGAGTATCGCAGGTGGAGCTCCGAATTTCCAGCGCTGAGGATGACATCACCAGCCTACAATTAAAGGTGCGCACATTGAAATTAAAAAATAAACGTCTGGAAGATAATGTCCAGGACTTAGAATCCCGGTCGAGACGGAACAACCTGAGGCTGGTGGGTCTCCCGGAGGGAACCGAGGGTCGGGACCCATGTTCCTTTTTGGAAAAGTGGATTCCAGAAGCGCTGAACAACGCGGAGCTGCAGTCATCGGTCGTCTTAGAGAGCGTACACCGAATCGGCCCACCGAGAGATAATAAGGCACCACCGAGGACGCTGATTATGAAGTTCCTCAGCTACAGAGACAGGATGACGATCTCCAACGCGGCACGAGCCAAAGGAGAAATTAAATACCAGGATCAACAGGTGCGGTTCTACCCAGATTTGGCCACAGGAATCCAACAATTAAGGAAACAGTTTGACCCCGCCCGTAAAGAGCTGCGCAACCTCGGGATTCGTCATGGAGTAATTCATCCTGCAAGACTGCTGGTCACATATAAGGGCAGAACCCACATCTTCAAGACCCCTCAGGAGGCGCAGGAGCTCATCAAGCAGATCCAAGGGAGAGACTGGTGGGAGCTAAGCATGAAGCATGAACAAAATATAAGGTAGAATATTTAAGCATTTGCACAGGCATCTGACTGATCTGAAGCATATAGCAAGTTTACAAAATATAGATTGTATTATATATTAAAAAAAAACCCTATGATGTACAAAGTTGCTATAAAATTTTGGAGTTAAGTTGGAAAACTACAGAAGAGAGTTAATGTTAGGTCATTAAAAGCAGTAGAGTTAGGGTGATTGGGAGGAAGAAGAAGGAGTGGCTTTGGCTGGTCCTCGCGGGTGTGGAGCGGTCGATGGCTATAGCGGGAGACAGAATTTTTTTTTGATTTTGGGGGGATTACCACGAATGTGGGAAGGGGGGATTTGTTTGTGTGTAGTTTGTAGGATGAATGTTCAACCACTCATGTTTTTGCTTCTCTGTATGAGCATGTTTACATTGCGAGGTAATCTCAAACTCCTTATTGATCATAGACCAAAGCGTTAATCTTAATTTAACTTCATGGAATTGCAGAGGTCTACAAAATTTAAAAAAACTTAAACAAGTTATGAATAAAATAAAAGACATAGGTTCAAAAATTGTGTTTTTACAAGAAACTCATCTAATAGAGGAGGATGTAAAAAGAATTAGTAGAAGATGGCAAGGAAGTGTATTCACCTCATCATTTTCATCCCGAGCCAGGGGAGTTATGACTCTCATACATAAATCAATCCCATTTCAAGTGAAAAATGTAATTGGAGACAAATTTGGAAGATATCTAATCATTCAAGGATCTTTGTTATTAGAAAATATAAATCTGGTGAACTCATACGGTCCCAATATAGATGATCAAAATTTCTTTACTAATTTATTTCTTATTTTATCATCACTTACAGGGCAACATATAATAGCAGGGGATTTTAATTGTACATTGAATCCCAGTATAGATAGATCAACAGAACTGGACTGTACGCACAATGGATGCACGATGATCATTAATCATTTTATGAAAGAACTGAGATTGTTAGATATATGGAGAGAAATGAAACCACAAGTTAAAGCCTACTCTTGTTATTCCAATATCTACAAGACATTCTCACGTATTGACTATTTTTTGATCTCCACAGAATTAAGGTCCAAGATTCAAAACTGCTTCTATGATAATATTGTGATCTCTGATCATGCACCCTGCTGTCTAATATATGTAGATAAGAAATTGACAAAGGAACCAGGTAGGTGGCAATTTCAGCATAAATGGCTTCAGGATGAGGAATTTGTTAAGTACATAGAAAAACAGATAGATGAGTTCTTTGATATCAATACCACACAAACATCAGTATGTATAAAGTGGGAGGCTTTCAAAGCTTTTATTAGGGGGCATATTATTAGTTATACAGGTTCAAAATCTAAGAAGACTCGAGAGAAGAGAGTCCAGTTGGAACATAAAATAAAAATTCTTCAAGAAAAAGTGTATGCAGGAAGTGACCCAAAGTTAGAGAACGAATTACTGATTCTGAGAGCTGAATATGACAAAAAATCAGCGAATAGAGCTGCCTCGAATCTTCTAAGATTGAAGCAATCTTTTTTATGAACAAGGTGAAAAATCAGGAAAATTATTGGCATGGCAGATTAAACAATTAGAATTGAAAACACCAATTACCAGTATTATAAGTAACAGACAGGCAGTTGTAGATCCTTTAGAAATTAATAGTGCCTTTAGAGATTATTATAAAAAATTATATGATACAAAAAATGAAACTGACTTAACAAAACTAAATGGGTTCTTGGACAGATTATCTATACCGTGTATTCCAAATGAAAACAGGGAGATACTGGAGTCTAAAATTAGTCAAGAAGAAGTTGGGCTAGCCATTGATAATATGAAATCAGGAAAAAGTGCAGGACCAGATGGTCTTCCAGTTGACCTCTATAAAAAATTTAAGAATAAATTAATAAAACCATTTTTGGAAATGGTTTTAGAAGCATTTCAAAATAGTAATTTACCACCATACATGAATAATGCCTTAATTATACTGTTGCCAAAACCAAGCAAACCCTCTAATAAATGTGAAAATATGAGACCAATAAGCCTATTAAATGCTGACCTTAAGATAATCTGTAAAATTTTAGCAAGACGACTACAAGAAATATTACCAAATATTATTAACCGAGATCAGAATGGCTTTATAAAGGGAAGACAAGGCTTCCATAATGTAAGAAGACTATTTAATATTATCTATTCTAATAAAGAAGCACCGGATACAGCTCTCCTATCATTGGACGCCGAAAAGGCCTTTGATAGGGTCGAATGGCCCTTTCTTTTTGAAGTCTTACAAAGGTTTGGACTTTGAAATAATTTCATAAAATGGGTTCAGATAATATACAATAATGCTACAGCAGAAATCCTAACAAACAGCAATATCTCAAAATCAATAAATATCAATAGAGGATGTCGACAAGGCTGTCCACTTTCACCTTTACTGTTTACTATGCCAATTGAACCTTTAGCGATGGCAGTACGTTTACATCCACAAATATATGGAATTAAAGTAGGACCAACAGAACATAAAATCTCCCTGTATGCCGATGACATAATTTTGTTTATGTCGATCTTAAAAAATCAATTCCGACCTTGTTGAATTTAATAAAGAATTTTGGGGAAATATCAGGATATAAAATAAATAAAACTAAATCTTCAATATTAATGCTAAATGAGACCCAGAGAAATCACCCAGCTCCTGAGGTAAATCAATTCAATGTTGTAAATCAGTTTAAATATTTAGGAATTCAAATTGTGCCTAAGCTAGAATTAGTTGCCAGTGCCAACTATGAAGCCTTAATGACAGACATTAATGAGTTACTTCAGAGATGGATGTCACTACCAATGTCGATGATTGGGAGAATCAATATACTTAAAAGTAATATTTTACCCAAAATACTTTATTTATTTCAATACATTCCTTTACCACCACCTTCAGATCTGTTCTCAAGAAATAAAAAAAAGTTAGTGGAATTTATATGGAACAATAGGAAGGCTAGATTACGTCTGTCCTTACTATATTTACCATTTGATCGTGGAGGTCTAAAATGTCCAAACTTTATGTTGTATTACTGGTCAGCACAACTGAGGTCTATGACATATTATTTTTCATCAAATGATCTCCCTCACTGGACTGAAATGGAATCATACAATTTACCTTTACCTCTTCCCATATTCATATACTCAGACTCGGCAAAAAAATTACAGAAACAAGTTAAAAATCCATTTGTAAAGCATATGATCAAAATATGGTGTGAAACCAAAAAATATTTAAAAGAACCACACTTATTGTCACAATTTAGTCCAATATGGGGTAATCAATATTTTAAACCAGGGAGAGCGGCTGCTGTATTTAAAGTATGGAATTTAAAAGGGATTCAAAAGATTCAAGACTTATATCTGTCATGTTCAGATAACATAATGTCTTTTGAAGAACTGAGGATCAAATTTAATCTTAATAGAACACATTTTTTTAAATATCTTCAGCTTAGGAACTTTATTCGATCAAATCAAATTAATGCTCTCACCCGACCTACTTATTCTTCCTTGGAAAAAATTTTGACGAAAGATAGTAAGAGAAAGGGTATTATTTCAGAGTTTTATAACTCATTGACACTATCCTCAAGTGAAAACTCACAGAAAAGATTGAATTATTGGAAAGAAGACCTGCAAACTGAAATTTCAGAGGAACAATGGGAATTGGCTTGTATAGAAGCTCAAACCAAATCAATAAATGTACGCCTTAAATTGATACATTTTAAATGGTTAATGCAGATGTATGTTACACCGGTGGAGTTAAATAGATATAACAAAAAGATACCAGATACGTGCACAAAATGTATGGAAAGTAAAGGAACCCTATTTCATTGTCTATGGGAATGTAGAAAAATTAGAATTTTTTGGGAAGAGGTGAGGGTAACAATTGAAAAAATAATTTCAAAACAAATCATATTGAATCCTAAATTGTTTTTGTTGGGTCTGCATCCAGAAAAGCGTAACTTTAATAAAAGTGAAAGAGCATTCATAGACCTCAGTTTGCTTAATGCCAAAAAATGTATTGCACTATTGTGGAAAAAGATTTATAGACCAGATGTGACTCAGTGGTTAAGACAGATGTTAACAAACCTTCCACTAAAAAGAATAACATACATACTGAAATCAAAGGAAATTGTGTTTGAGAATATATGGAGACCTTTCATTGATTATGTAAAGAATTTAAACATAACTTTTGAAGAAGAAGGTGAATGATGTGTGTGGACCTTGTAAATTCCAAACTGGTGAATGTATAATATGTATACTTATGTAATGGATTGCCTAGACTAAACAGAGGAGCATTGTTGAAGACCTGTCTTTGTTAGTGGTTGTTGGTGCTTTTAGTACATTTTTTTTTTAAATTAGTTTAGTGTTAGTGTTTGAGTGTTTGTGTTATGTTTGTAAAAAAAAAAAAAAAAAAAAGGTTCAATAAAAAATATTGTGGGAAAAAAAAGCCATAATCTTTTGTCCTTTATTACTGTCAATTTATGAATTGCACTCCACTGCCCTACAACCAAATCACTGTGGTGCTCTATCCATCAATACCGCCCTCCTTCTCGTGTAATATTGCTTAAATATAGAATGTCTGGTGTCATATGATTCTTTTAAAGCTGGCATTGCTGAGCGTTACTCTTTTATTGGATCCAATTGAATTTTATACAAATGGTTTAAAAACATTATGGTGATGGTTTAATAGAAAAGAGTGTATACTGTATATCTGTCTATTTGTTTCTCTGTGTGTGTGTGTGTGTGTGTGTGTGTGTGTGCATGCGTGCGTGTGTGGCATCAGCTCTCCTGCTGTATTAGTATGACCTGTCCTCAGGAGAGGCAGCAAGACTAGTGGAGCGATAAAGAAACGATGTGTTGTGCGAATCCGAGACTGACTTCTTATAAGTTGTGGGCCTCCAGGAATAACACTCACTAATAATAATAAAAACCTCTCAGCTCAGCAGTTTGTGTGCATTTGTGTGTAAATCAGTCTGCACGTATTTGTGCTCATTGCTGTACGTTGGTCATGCCTTTCTCTCCGTGTATATACTTTTAACATATATGTTGCACGTATGTGTGTAAATCAGTGTTTATCCCTCAGGTGCAGTGGGTTAAAGCACACTCCTGTCTTCATTAATACCCCTCAGCACATCCCATATATTCTTGCTCGGACCCCCAGCCCACCCTCCTCCTCCTTCACAGGGTCTTATCTAAACTGTGGTGCCGGCAGACGGGACAGGCCACCGACTGATAGCGATTGTTTATCCCACGGTGCGAAATTGCTGATCTGTCTTCTGCTTTTCCCTGACAGCTAGATGTTCATCTCTCACTCTCCCTCTCTCCGCCTCTCTTTCCCCACAGATACCGATATTGGCACCTATCAGTACTACGATAAAGGAGAGCCAGGTAAACAGTGTTTATATTGGATGTCTGTTTGTATTTAAGATAAGTTGCATTTGTCTTGTTTTTGGAATGTATGTGATTTCTTCATATATAAAGAAGGGCTTTTGGCTGCCTCCCGACACGCAGGTTATTGGTTCTGCGCATTTCGGTGTCTTACAGCCCTTAACCACACATAGACGTGTCCGCACAGAGGCTATTAATATGTAGGATTTGCACCCTAAAACCCTATATACACATGCACGTACCAAACACACATACATGTCATTCGCCCTCCGTGGTTCTATCTCTCATACTCCCTATGTTCCCATTGACCCGGGGTCCTGCCACATAGAGATAGGAAAACTAAACTGTTGACTTTCCCCTAGATCACATAGCAAGAGGCCCCATGTAGTCCAGCCTCATATTGCCTGAGGCCGGGAGGCTTCCCTTACCATTAGGAAGCGCTCAAATCACTCCTAAACTGTCCTCACAGCCTGAGGACAGGATGCCTTATCCTTCACCCTTCTGACTGTATGTTGTGTTTTTTTATTAAAAAGATGAATCTTGCGAGTTTGCTCACAGAAGACTCTTTAAAGTGACACACCGGTGAAAATCAAGTTTTTTTTTTCTTGTTTTCTTGTTAACATGTTTTTTTTATGACTTACAAGACATATTGAATAAAATCACTCTTATGTGTCATGTCTGTGTTTTTCTGCTGTGAAAGTTCAGTTAAGCTCCTCCTCTTGGAAAAAGACAATAGGCACGTTCGACATGAACTGCAGTTGGTTGCATCTGAATTGAAGGTCTAACGTGATCTGTATGTGTTGGCAGGGGTGGAGTAAAAATGCAATGCAGCATAGTGGGACAAGTTTTATTTCTCGCAGCACCATCTTGCTTTTTTTTTGGAAGATTATTTGTAAAAACTTTATTAGGAAACCTAAATAATCTCATACATGGAAAATAAATACAAGTTGTTTATAAAAATTCACTATAAATCAATAAGTGACCAGTTTAACAGCTGTAAAATTGCCAAAAAAATTATTTCAACCTATGTTTCATAAAAAATTGATTTATTCTTGTATTTTATAGATCTGTTGTTCCAAATTATGTTGGTGTGGAGAGTAATGTCTGTAAATATGAAGCCAACATATAAGAACGTGTTTATGTAAATTTGATTACTGAATACCGAAGATTGTTTATGCCATAAATGCATTTTAACAGAAAACCCAAAACAGTTCCACCAGTTTTTATTAAAAAATAAAAATTGGGATAAATACCTGAGTTTATCCTTTTTTTTTTTTTTTTTAATAAAATGTTTAATCCAGTTCACCTTAGAACACTCCTGTCTCCTTGGTTACATGTATATCTGATTAGATGTTTGTAGCCTGTTTAAATTATTTAGATGAGTTTTATTTTACATAGGCTTTACATTTAAATGAAAAATAATCAGTGTTTTAAACAACTGAGTCTGGAACATCTAATACCCATGCTGGATAAAAAAGTGACAGACAAAAACGTTCTGCCTTTGGAGAATAAATCCATCCTGACTCACATATTAAACTTGTTGTCTTTCTTTTTTCTGTTTAAAAATCATTTAGTGGTGGTGGGGAGGGGGAGCATCTGATAACTGTCAATATCTAAGATTTATACTTATGAGGGGGAGTTGAAAAGTTCATAGTGGTCACATTTGACCAAATGTGGTTTATTTTTCAACCACATGGATCCAAGCGCTGCAACACTGATGGAAGAAGTGTGTGTACCGAAGGGGAGACTATGTTGAAAAATAAACCACATTTGGTCAAATTTGACCACTATGAACTTTTCAGCCCCCCCCCCTCATGTATAGGATGTTGCATAAATGAAAAGGCAAAGATTTCATATCTAAGATTTAACTGTTTTCTTAAAGACAGACTGTGCTTGTTGTTGTGTGTGACAGAGATGTGTAGCAGTAGGTTATGTGAGGAGGAGAAAATCACTGTGGGACACCCAAAACATTTGACCCAGGTCATACAGTTTAAAGGCAATGCTACCAAATACTAAGGAAATGTATACTTCTGACTTTGAAAAAAGTAATAAAAAAATCTCCAAAAAATGATATAGCAAATAGAAAAATTATTAGCAAATAGAAACAATGTTGGTAATCCTAATGGACCTAAAACAGGAAAGGTTTAGTCTGATTTAATGTCAGACAGTTAAGAAAAAAAGGTTATGTGTCTTTTTATATAGCATATGTAAACTTCTGGTTTCAACTGTGTGATGGAAATTTAAGAGGTTTAGCTTGATATTTATGATTTTTTTCACATGCTCACTGAACATGATCAGTATACAATTATACACTGAATATGAAACTGTTCCATATTTAGTGTATAATCGTGCACTGATCGGGAATGCCATGTTATTTGAAAAGCTAGAGCTATATTTTCGTCTGAAGCTACGGTTTATTATTTTAATATTTGGCTCTTCTTCTTCTTCTTCCTGCTGCCTCCTTTAGGGGTCGTCACAGCAGATCATCTGCCTCCATCTCACTCTTTCCCTTGCATCTTCCTCTGTAACACCAACCCTCTCCATGTCCTCCTTCACTACATCCATGAATCTTCTCTGTGGTCTTCCTCTTTTCCTCCTGTCTCGCAGCTCCACCTGTCCAGTATATCCACTATCGCTCCTCTGCACATGTTCAAACCATCTCAGCCTTGACTCTCTTACTTTGTCTCCAAACCGCTCAACCTGAGCTGTCCTTCTGATATACTCATTTCTAATCTTGTCACTCCCAATGAAAATCTTAGCATCTTCAACTCTGCCACCTCCAGCTCCATCTCCTGTCTTTTTGTCAGTGCCACCATCTCCAAACCATACATCATAGCAGGTCTCACCACCGTATTGTAAATCTTCCCTTTCACTCTTGCTGCTATCCTTCTGTCACAAATCACCCCTGACACTCGTCTCCACCCACTCCACCCTGCCTGCACTCTCTTCTTTACCTCTCTTGTGCATTTTCCATTGCTTTGGATGGGTGACCCCAGGTATTTAAACTCATCTGCTTTCACTACCTCTACTCCTTGCATCTTCATCGTTACACCTGCGTCCCTCTCATTCACACTCATGCATTCTGCCATGCTTCTACTGATTTTCATTTCTCTTCTTTCCAGAGCATACTTCCACCTCTCCAGGTTCTCTTCCACCTGCTCCCTACTCTCGCTACAGATCACAGTGTCATCTGCAAACATCATGATCCACATAGACTCCTACCTGACCTCATCTGTCAGCCTTCCCATCACCGTGGCAAACAAGGGGCTCAGAGCTGATCCCTGATGTAACCCCACCCCCACCTTGAACCCATCTGTTACTCCTACAGCACACCTCACCACCATCTCGCTGTCCTCATATATGTCCTGCACCACCCTCACGTACTTCTCTGCCGCTCCTGACTTTCTCATACAGTACCACATTTCCTCTCTTGGCACCCTATCATATGCTTTCTCTAGATCCACAAAGACACAGTGCAACTCCTTCTGACCTTTTCTATACTTCTCCATCAGCACTCTTAAAGCAAACATTGCATGTGTAGTACTCTTTCTTGGCGTGAAACCATACTGCTGCTCACTGATTGTCACCTCTTAACCTGGCTTCAACAACTCTTTCCCATATCTTTATAGTGTGGCTGATCAACTTTATGCCTCTGTAGTTACTACAGTTCTGAGCATCACCTTTGTTCTTGAAAATTGGTACCAAAACACTTCTTCTCCACTCCTGAGGCATCATCTCACTCTCCAAGATTGTGTTAAACAATCTGGTTAAAAAGTCCACTGCCATCTTTCCTAAACATCTCCATACCTCCACAGGTATGTCATCTGGACCAATCGCCTTTCCATTCTTCATCTTCTTCAAAGCTACCCTCACTTCCGCCTTGCTAATCCTCGCAACTTCCTTGTTTACCATCCTCCTTCAACCATCCTCCTCGCTCTCTTATTTTCTTCATTCATCAGCTCTTCAAAGTACTCCTTCCACCTTCTCAACACACTCTGTTCACTTGTTAGTACATTACGATTTGTGTCCTTAATCAGCCTAACCTGCTGCACATCCTTTCCAGCTCAATCTCTCCGTCTAGTCAATCGATACAAGTCCTTTTCTCCTTCCTTAGTGTCCAGCCTTTCATACAACTCACTATATGCCTTTGCCTTTGCCACGTCTCTCTTTGCCATGCGCCTAGATTCCAAATACTCCTGTCTTCTTTCTTCATATCCCTGACTATCCCACTTTTGCTTTGCTAACCTCTTCCTTTGAATACTTTACTGTACCTCCTCTTCCACCACCAAGTCTCCTTGTCTTCCTTCTTTTGTCCACTGGATACACCACATACCTTTCTACTCGTTTCCCTCAATACTTTTGCTGTACTTTCCCAGTCATCTGGTAATTCTTCCCTACCACCCAGAGCCTGTATCAACTCCTTCCTAAACTCTGTGCAACCTTCTTCTTTCTGTAACTTCCCCCACTTAATATTTGGCTCTGCTTTCACTCTCTTCCTCCTCTTGCTTCCCAAAGTCATCCTACAGACTACCATCCAATGTTGTCTAGCTACATTCTCCCCTGCCACCACCTTGCAGTCTCCCATGTCTTTCAGATTTCTCCTCCTGCATAGGATGTAGTCCACCTGTGTGCACCTTTCTCCACTCTTATAAGTCACCCTATGTTCCCCTCTCTTCTTAAAGTATGTGTTCACCACAGCCATTTCCATTCTTTTAGCAAAATCCACAACCATCTGTCCTTCCACATTTCTCTCCTTAAGACCATACCTACCCAGGACCTCCTCATCACCTCTGTTCCCTTCACCTACATGTCCATTAAAGTCTGCTCCAGTCACCACTCTCTCCCCCTGGGAACACTCTCTACCACTTCATCCAACTTACTCCAGAATTCCTCTTTCTCATCTACATGACATCCAACTTGTGGGGCATACACACTGACAACATTCAACATCACACCTTTGACTTTTAGCTTCAAATTCATGATCCTGTCTGACTCCCTCTTTACCTCCTGAACACTCTTCATATAAGATAAGATAAGATAAGCCTTTATTAGTCCCACAATGGGGAAATTCCAGGATTGCAACAGCACAGGGATAGCAACACTCAGAGCAACAATCAGAAGGCAAGAGAAAAAACAAGAGCAGTGAGTATACATATGTACATATAACATAGTATATATGTACATATATGTACATATATACTCTTCCGTCTAGATTAGTAGCCTAATTTCCACTGGCACCCTGTCGGTTAACAGCACCGGTAGCGGTCGTTGGTAACCCGAGCCTTAACCGATACGATATGAAAGTCTCATTTGTCATAATCCGCATGTTTGATTTGGCAATGGTTTTACGTCGGATGCCCTTCCTGACACAACCCTCCCCATTTACCCGGGCTTGGAACTAGCACTAGGAGTACACTGGCTTGTGCACCCCCTGTGGCTGGGCTTTTTTTAATATTTGGCTCTTACACAGCATAAATTGTTACCCGGGTGTCCTTGTGGTCTAATTTTTCCAGCACATACCACAAGAGCTGGCTGCTCAATCACAGTCATTCCTGGTTCAATTTCTGGCCAGAACAATCTTGTCAGTATGCCTCTCCATCTGCTCTTCACCCCATTTCCAGCCTCACTCTTTACTGCAGTGTTTTTCAAGCTTTTTTGAGCCAAGGAACCCTTTTTACATCTCGCAGCACCCCACCAAACAAAAATGTTGCAAGATAATACACTGTAACCTGTTCCAGCATATGTAATGGCAAATTAGTTGTGTAATTAGTTTACACCCACTCAGTGTAAAACCTGGGCCTAGTTAGATGAACATAAAGCTGATATCCTGGCAGGAACTGAGGAAAATAGTCCATGTTCTTATCTTGAAGTGATGGGTGTTTTTTTTGGAGATAACGTTTAAGCTTGCATGGAGCCATGGCACTGTGGGATAGCTTTTCCCCGCACACCGAACATAACACCTTGGTGCAGTGGGATCTCAAGTAAAAATAAATCCAAATGAAAAGTAACTTTTGCAGTACTGCCTTGTTTTCTCTGTCTTACCTTTCTTTTGACAACAGCTCGGCTCTTCACCTGGGTTAGAATTTTGTCCAGGGCCCAGTTCAGAGTCTGAATCTGTCGCTGTTTTTCATCTAGTCACGACGACCTAGCATGTCTTAAAGATGCACTCTGGTGGCTATGAATCCCCTATAAAAACAAATCTTCATTGTCTAAAATGGTATCTTATGCCCCTTTTTCTACAAAAAAACCTTTCATTGTCTTGCAGGTTCACGTTAAAATCTTTTCACACACCCCTTCCCCTTCAAACACCAGAACTGGTGACTAGACCCAACCCACATACCACAAGGCTAATAGTGGCTAGCACAACATTAAACAACATAAATCCTGTGATAAAAAGACTTACCAGTTGAAGGACATGCCCAGTTGTATGCACGGTGGCCCAGGATAATGACTAAAACTGCATCAGTCCTTAAAAGCAGTTTAATGGTAAAACCCATCTTAATTTAGGTCAAGTTTCCAAAGCAGTTTGTTAAAAAAAAATGCTAAGTAGCCTGAAGGATAACTTTAGTTAGGCTAGAGAGTTCTGATTGACTCAACACTACCCACATGCCAGCTTAAGTCACCAAAAATGCTCCGTCTAAACTCGCATTTTCTCGGGGGCTTAAGTCAAACTTTACAGCAACAGAAACAGAGACATGACACATTTAAGTGCTTTTGCTCTTGATATGTCTTGTAAGTCATAAAAAGCATGTTACAGACATGTTAACAGGAAAAAAACCCTCAATTTTTGATGGAATGTCACTTTAACAAGGCCATTAACCTCCATAAAACCTATGTAGAAGATGATAACCATCCTGCATTCATACTGCCACCTACAAACATGGAAGAGCCACTACAGAACCCATGCACAACAACGGCAAATTATTTGCAATTTTTTGGGACCAATTAAGAAGCAAAATTACACAATTTCCCTTGGAACCCTGAATGTTCTCTCATGAAACCCCCAATTTTTTTGAAACCCTGGTTGAAAAACACCACTTTACTCCATTTAATCCATCCAGTAAAGGCAAATTTGCAAAAAACTAAAAAAAAAAAAAAAGAATAACCCTATAGTAAGACTACCCTGGTTTTTTAAATAGTTTATAAGTTGGTTAATAATTAGGTGGTGAACACTTTCTAAGTCATTAATAAGCTGTTAAACACCATGAGACAAAAAAGGGCGATAATGGCGTTGAAAAATAATGAGCCTGCATTCATCTGTTCTCTTAAACCTCAGACATTATTTAGATTACTCTGTTTTCTCATCAGCTAGCATTTCACCGTAACCACTTGTTCCATCTTTAACACAGAGTATTGACAGAGCTGCCTTTAGCAATATTTGTTTCTTACTTAAAGTATGTCTTATCATTTCTGCCTATTTCTGTTTCGCCATCTTCATATTTATTTTGCTTTCTTCTACTCAATTTTCCTTTCTTTTTTTGGATTTCTGTCTGTTTGTTTCTGTATCCCACTACACATATTTTGTTCTCTCTCATTTTGTGTACAGTAAGTCTCTCTCATCAGGTCTGTCTCATCATGGGGTTCTCTGCCTCCTCTCTCTCATCTGGGAAGCTGCCTTCTCTTTCATTCCAATCTTCAGTGGGGAGACGATGCTCTTGCTTCAAATCCTTTCATTTGGGGGATTACTAAAGTGTGGCTTGATATCAGAGTGGAGGAAGGAGAGGGAGAGCAGCATGAGGAGGAGGACGAGGACGAGAGGAGCAGAATCACAGTCCAAAAGTATCATAACATTTCCACACAGCGGTTAACGAAAGCTTAGGTCAGGATTCAGTTGAATATGCAGTAGATTACGTTAAATTAAAATGTACTATTTCTGGCATGAGCAAATTAAATAAAATATTCAAGTGTGTAGCACCTGAGGCCTCCTGTCCAGTTGGTACTTAAAGGGAGACATAATAGGTTGACTGAATACTTTATATTTTAATAATTAGAAGCACCTGGTGAGCTCAAACCTCCACCAAGGTGGAGCATATCCCCCTTTTGAAAATTCCTGTACTCAATCACCAAAAATCTCATGGATGCATGATTCCCCACCCCACAAAAAAATTAATATTCCTCTGCTACCTTTTGAGTAATCCAACTCACAAAAAAACAAATGAATCCCAGCAAAAAGATACCCTCGTAAATTATTAGATATCCCCAATAATCCTCCCATCTAATTACTTTCTTTACGGTTACCCCATTTTCATACTGCGATTGATCATATCAATCTGTTGGTCTAAAAATATTTTCGACAGACCAAAAAATTCCATTTGACATCAGGTTTTTGGAATAAAATGTTCTATCACTCCAACTGATGTCAACCCACCCATCAGTAAAATATAGACTGGAATTAAACTGTTAATTCTGTGTGTAAATGCGACTGTAGAGATTTGTGGCTCAAAAGTGGGATTTACAAAAAAAGTGTTCAGGTTTTCTGAGGCCTTTTATTTTTACAAAAGTGTATTTGTGCATCTACTTTACACCTGTACTATGTACAGTATAGAGGCTCAAGTATAATGGACGCAAAATGGCTCAAAGTTATCTACACATTTAAAAAAAAAACACCTGAATGGCTTCCTCAAAAATGAGAATTTAGTTTCTGATTCAGAGAATTTAAACAACTGATGATACCATTTTCCTCTAAATCGTATTATCAACCCCATCACTTGTCATAGGCTTAGAAAGCTGACTCTTCTGTTTGTTTGTTTTTTAACATATAGTCCGTGATTTTTTTTAACATATATTCTGTGACTACACGCATGTGTGTGTAAGAAGTATAATAAACTTGTGCAACATGCTATACCTCGGATATTAGTCTGTGGTTTGGAGATACTTCACTGAGTGAGTGATTGGCTGCATTTTGTGTGTGTCTGTACGTTTACTTTTCTCAAACGTTCTTTCTGGGTATCCCCACTAGAGGGAGACGCAGGCTCACTGAAACAGCTCAGGGGGTCCCTCACAGCCGACCCCCCTCATCCCCCCACAGCCATGTTCATCCAGCCCTAGAGCAGGTGCCCATGTCTGGGCCTGTCTGGCCCTTCACTCCCTTATCTGATTAATAGTACTAATCCTGGAGGTGTTCCTGCCTGCCAGAGGGGCCAAACACCAGGCTGTACGATGCAGAGTTGTGCTTCGTCTATGCCACCATGGATCCTTTATGCTAAAGGGATGTTTGAACTCCAACCTAGTTTTGTTTTAATTTTTCTGCATCTGCTGAAGTAAAGGTCAAACTCATTATCCTGTGATTGGACCTACTGTTTTATACTATATATGTTCTAATTAGTTCCTATATATGCCTTTATTTTCTCAGCTACTTCATTGGAGCATCACTACTACAATGAAAAATTACATTTCTGTGAAGGTAAGTGTCCAAACAGCTTATGCCCTGGTGATAAAGATGGTTTTATTCTTTGTATCTACCCGTTTTTATATGTCTGGACACTTGATCATCTCGCCAGTGGATAAACATCTTCTGGAAATCACTGCCCCACTTGGTCTACTGTCCTACTCCCTCTATTCTCTTTCTTTACTCCCTCTCTCCCCCTCACTCACTCTGCTTTTCACCCAGTGGTGGAATACAAACACCCTTATCAGGAGACGAACACTCATCCCCCTGCCCTCCATTCCCTCCCCTCTCTCCTGACCCAAACCCACCCTCCACACCCTAATTTGCATGCATCTGTTTTCCTCATCTTCCCACTCAGTCTTAATAGAGGAGCCCACTCCTTAAGGGTTCATTTCTTTAAAGATGAAAAGGGAGGCTGTAAAATACAGAGATACTGGAGTGATTGTTACCATGTTCAGAAAGGCAGTCCACACCTTCCTCCCACAGAACTTCGTGTGTAGGTGTGGGCAGAAGCAGATGCACACATTCAATTAGCAGTCTTTCTCCCCCTTTCCATATCCTTCATTCGCTCTGTTTAACCACAAGAGAATGAGGGAGAAAGCACAGGACTGGGAAATTAAAATGTGGGGATCTCAGTGTGGTTTGTGTTGAGACACGAGCTGCTAACTGTGAGGTTGCATTTAATTGATAACTCAGCAGTCAGAGTTCTTGTTTCTCCTTAAGCAGCATTTACGGAGTTTTTTGGTGCTTTGTGTGTTGTTATAAGCTAATAAGGTATTCTTGTGTCAAAATACTGTAGATGGTAGATAATTAACATTTATGCTTTTTATGGTCTTGTTTAATTTTGTGCATTATTCAGCATAGTAACTTTTCAGCAAATGACAAATTGAGTGTAAACTGTTTTACAGTTTACACTCAATTCCGCTTATTTTTGTCATGATTGTTGAGATGATGTTTGTAGATTGATTATTATGGTGGCCAGAGTGTACTTTTGCATGTTGCTTAAAGTTGAGTGTGCCTGTTTTGTTAGGAGGCATACTAAGAGCCATGTGGAAAGGACCAAAGAAATCATTGTGTTTTGTTGTTGTTGTTTTTTTTTAAATTTTGGATACTACTACTTTAAAGGTGCAGTGTGTAATATTCAGCTAGTCTACTAGTCAGAATTCAAAATGCAACCCACATTTTATCAGTCATCACCCACTTTCAAAGCATATAAGAGAACATGCAGAAGTCATTTGTGTAATTAAAGATTGATATAAAAATGTGGACAGACAAAATGGTGGTCCGAGATGGCCGCCTACATGGAAACGGACCCTCATCCTGTGCATAAAAAACTAACCTTAAGGTATGGAAAATTCAACAACTTTTGATTATTAAGAGTGATTATATAACTCTGAAAGCAAAGTTAAGATTTTGTCCTGCATTAGATTTTGGAATTCAGATTACCAAAAATTTTAGGTTCTGCTGAGGCCTTTGAAGTGTACTCAATTTATGTTACCTTCTCTTTTTTTATTACATATACAGTTGCTGTTACAGTGATATATGCTTGGATCTGTATTGCTTGCATTACAGATCCAACTTACAAAAATGTAAGTTGGATCTGTATTGCAACAAGGAGAAATGATGTGACGGTAGCTCTGCCTACCTGATGTTCAAACCTTCAGCTTTTGAGAGGCTACCAACCAGATGGGAGTTTCCTTAAAGGGGAATAGGCTAAAATGGCTTCTTTCAGATATAAAAATGAAAGCCCAGTGTAAGGTACTTAAGAGCACATACCTAAATTCTCAAATGCGCTTTGCTTTTTTAGGCCTAACTATACTGTTATTTTTTTGCCTGTAACTTAATCTTAAGGTACCATAAGGTGTTCTTTGCCTAAACAGTCTTACTCAAAATACTTAGAAAGTTCTCAAAAGTTTGAATGTTGACTGTAAAATGTGATTCTTTGCTACATAATTGTTGTGAGCATTACGTGAGCTGTTTGGCTCAGACTCTGTTGTGTTTATTGTCATTATAAAGCTTAGATGCCCCACTTTCACACAGTACCTAACATGAGAGGCTGCGGTAGAGTGTTGCATTTCATTTTGGCACTCCAACATGATTTGAGGAATTCAAACATTTTATACAAAATGTATTGCTTGCCAAACAAATGTCATTTTTTTTTTGACAAAGTTTAGATTAGGAGTGGTTTGGAGAGCATTAGATCACAATCTTTCTGAAACATGTAAAAGAAAACACCACCACCACAATTTAGGTACTTTTTCTGGAGGTAATTTATGGTAACACTCAAATGGACACAGTATTACGTATTTAGGGCTTGGTCACACCTGCACCTGTAAAGACTTCTGTGTACCTGTGATACAAACAGAAGTGGAAAAATGCACTTTGGGTTCGCTTGTTGAATGTTTTTCATCAGTATGCTTCTTTTTACCTGTGCATTCATGTGAATATGCATTTCAACACAGAATGCAAGCACCTAAAATATACAGTATACTCTAGGCATAAATACAAGTGGCAGGCTAGTATTAGCAAGTATTCACATGCAGAGGCAGACAGAGGCACTTGGGACAGGGCACACAGGCGCAAGTGACAGATGAAGGTATTTGCAAGATCTTGCCCACAAACATTAGGATCTACACTGCCTGCTCGGTGTGTCGATCCTCCACTATTGCCTTACCTGGCCTTGCATCTGGACACTTGGGTTTGTATGTCTTTTCCTGTGCAGTGACTTGCAGATACTTGCAACCACATGCAGCAAACACTCAAGTGAAATTTATTAAACTAAAAGATTTCTCAAGAATTCCCCTGCATATGACTTGGTTCTGCATGTGCTACACTTCCACATACGAGTGCTTGCATTTAAGCATTACCACCTCTACCTACCTGCATTGCATGTGGATAGAGGTATTCACAGGTGTTCATGTATACAGTACCTTGTGACCTATAGGGTTTAAAAAGTGTTTCAGTACTTTGCATCTTCTGAATTTGTAAGGAAATTATAACATTTACTGTAGTGTAAATTCATGCCCAGTTTGCCCATTTTTATCAGTGTCCAAAATGAAATGGTAAGAATTTTACTCTGATATAAACACGGGAAAAACAACTCATTGTCATATTTTAAAGTAGCTCAAGCAACAGATAGATGATGATAGATAAATAAGTTGAAAAGTTGTTTAAGAAATATAACTATTAAGAACATTTTTTTAGTTGAAGGTACATTTAACATTCATTTAATTTTTGAGCCTACCTCTTTTACCTGCATTTCCTTATTTAACCTGACCTTCATTCCTCATGTCATCCCTTTTCAAACTGAGATCTGCACCATGATATTGAGTTTTACCTTTTCCGGTTTTTGGTGCCACATTCTTCTGAATTCCCACGAGTGTTTTTTTTTCCTTTAATTCCATGTCTGTGTTAAAAAGTGTAGTCACATGATCTTCTAATTCTTCTTGTGTTTTTCCTCTCTAGCTCGAGGCTATTCGTGGACCCCCAGGAACCACCGACCAGAAAAGTTACGTGATTCGCTGAAGGAGTTGGAGGTACCCGCCTCCTCCGTTTGACCCCCACCAGAATCCCTCCCCATCTGCCCCCCACCATCTCCTTCCTCCCTCAGGGGATTTTTGGAGTTTTCCCTTTCTGAAACGGCCGATTGATTAACAAATAGGGGCATTCTCTCTTTTCTCCCGCTCCCTTCACTCTCCCTGTCGTTCTCGTTTGTTCTCCCCTCTCCCTCTCCTCTCTCATCACCTCTCTTTCGGCCGAGCTCTGTCATCGAGGGGGATATTTGAGGGGATCAGGGGGCTGCAGGCTTGGCCCCTCATCCCTCCTCTTCCTCCTCCTTCCCTCACTCTTTCCCCATTCACCCTTCTTCCCCTCTGTACTTGTGGCAGTACAGACCAAGCTTTGTTTGCTGGAACCTGTCTGTGGCTCACTCACTCACTCACTCACTCACACACACACACACACACACACACACACACACACACACACACACACACACACACACCTCCCTCCTCTCACCCGTAACCATTGTCTGAAGCTAGAAACACCCCAGCTCACCTCCGCACCCCACCCTCCTCCTCCTCCTCCTCCTCCTCTGTCCCTCTCTCCTCCCATCCAATCACCCCAGCTGGGTTTGGAATGTGGCAGGAATGGCTGACCTTACACACACATACATGCATACACGCATTGTCGTTACCTGCATCCTTTTCTGTTCTCTCCCACCGCTCCGTGGACAGGAACTGCTGCCATTGCCACCTGAGGTTGGTTCTGTACTGCGTCATGGCCTGGAAGCTGAATTTTGCCCCTCATTTCCCCACCAGAGCATTGCTGTCTGCACCCTCTAAATTAAATAAAAATAAAGTGCCTAAAGTGTTCTTAAGTGTACAAACAAAAAGTTGATAACATTTGATTCAAGCATACTGACTCCAAATCTAATGACTTAGCTTCTGCTCCTCCTCATAATTTTAAATTTAAATGTGGTTTGTTAAATATTAGATCTCTATTAGTTTGTGATTTGTTAATTGATCATCAGATTGATTTACTGTTCCTCACTGAGGCTTGGTTAGGACAAGAGGATTATGTTGGTTTAAATGAATCAACTCCCTCTGGTAAAGTTGATTGTCAAAATCCTAGAGGCACTGGCTATAGGGGAGGAGTTGCAATTTTTGAATCCAAATTATTAGTTAATATACAGTACATATTATAAAAACATGCTATAATTCATTTGAAGGCTTAGTTCTCAGTTCCTCACATCTGAGCAAGACTAGGTTAAAACTTTTTCCATTTTATTTGCTGCAGTTTTATCATTCTCCTTCCACTTTATTCTGAGTTATTAATCTGAATTCAGACTTTTTTATCTGATTTAGTTTTTAGTTCCAACAACGTATTTATAGTAGTTGACTTTAATGTAGCCTACATGTAAACCATTCTCTACATCCACTGGAGTGGTTTCATTACCAACCTTGAAGTTCTGGGTCAAGCAGAGGTCACCAGGATCAAGGCCACTCTGCTGGAGACCCAGCTATGTTGTGCATGTCTCCAGAATGGGGGACCACTGCCAGCTCAAGATAGCACTGTATGGTGAACTGGCCGCTGGCCACTGAGACAGGGGTGCCAATAAAGAGATGCAAAGATTCACTGAAGAAGTCCCTCAGTGTCTGTCAAATTGACCATCGCCAGTCCCTAGTCACTGACTGAGAGACCTAGTGGCATACCATCATCCAAGCTGTCTCATCCTTCGACACACCCGCAGTGACACTCAAGGAGAAGAAAAGCCGAGGGAAGAATCGTGAGGTGTCTGCTTCCCAACCAAACCAGTCATTCATTTGCAGCCGCTGTGGCCTGACATGCCTATCCCTTTTTGGTTTCGTTAGCCAACAGCATGCCATTACTAAACTTGTAGGTGTAGCCAGTGATAGTCTTAATACTGCATTTAGCACCATATTGGAGTGAGTGGGTTTTTGCCCAGAAAGTACTACACACCATCTCAGCCACACAATTGACCTTGTAGGGCCTTTGCCCTACAGTTGAAAATGCTGTGGGACAACTGTAATTTTCATGTATTGACACTATATACATAAAGTTGTGTTGAACTGAAGCTAAACTGACTGTTTTCATGGCCACAGTATGTGCAACCATGATTACTTTCTTGTGATTTGTTTACATGTCTAAATCAAACATTTAAATCCAGTTCTGTATGACTCAGCATCGTAAGTTATACTGGTTGGTTGATATCTATGTTGTTTTGCTCATTCAGGATCTATTGCATACAAACACCTGCAGTAGCACCAGATGGAGAAACAAGCACTCCTGTCAGGTACTTATCCTGCACACATCAGTGTATGTACAGTCATGTGAAAAAATTAGGACACCCCATTAAATATTCAGTTCTTTATTAAGAAATGTTCACATATCTATGTCTAACCTTGTTTTTGTTTTTATTTGCATTTTTTAACACTTATTTTAGCCATTTTAAGTGGGAATGAATGTGGGGATGTCCTAAAAAGATGGGGGGGTGTCCTAATTTATTCCTCACTATTTGTTTAGAATTAAATTTTACAGAAAATTTGGTAAAAGTCTTTAATTCATTTTTAATTGTTTAGTTGTATTACATTAATCTCCCAGTAGTTTTAACATTGATATTAAATATCCATATGTCCAAATATGTTTAAAAAAACACACAAGCTTATACAGGGTGTCCTAATTTTTTTCACATGACTGTACTAGTCTTTTTAGAGTACAATCAAGAATATACATTTTATAGGAAGGAATTTGTATTAAATTATTGCTTTTCTAATCATTTTTTAACCACCTAAAGCCCTTGCAAGATAGAATAAGCAGAAGAGGATTTACTTATAACTAAATTAATACATTTTCAGTCAGTAGGCTCATTTTGATCATTTCTCTTTATCATCATATTTTATTCCTTTTGTTATTTAAAAATTTATGAATTTGTGCTGTGTACTTTAAGACAGTTTGAAAGATAAAAATTGTCTGTTCAATACCAATAGTACAACCAATTAAAAATGGCTGACTCATATATACATTCATTTTCTCATCAGACTTGTCCAAATTGCCAACAGGCCAAGAAAAAGTGTTGAATTATAGTTGTGATATTTTAAATTTCTGCTTATAGTTATATGCATCTTTAAATTCATCCTTTTACCATCAGACTCTGTACATTATTTTCTTACAGAGAAGCCCAAAAATTCTACAGCACTGTCCAAAACACTTTTTTTGTGGGAAAGAAGGGAAAGTTTCATAATCTTCGTGCTGCTACTAACATTTCATTTTTTGTCTCTGATATCCTCTAGATGATGCTGAGCAACGGAGCTCTGGTGACTCTGACACTCAATGGACCTCAACTTGAACAAGTGTGTATCGACCGCACATTAGTGGGCCGACTCCCAGCCAACACCATCAGTGATGGTTAGTTACAGGAACACATCATGTGCATGTGTGTCCACATGGATGGAAACAACTGTACACACAAAACCCTTTAACCCATGAGCTAGCCTGCTGACTGGGCTTCTGGATGCAGCAACCACCTTTTAGGGCATTTTGCTGTAACCTTCAGTTATCTATTTGCCCTTCATTATTTACAAGAATAAATGTATGGTTGACATGCAACAAAAGTTAGCTTAAAATGAATGCTTGGACTAGACGTGAACTACAAACTGAAACTAGGAAGCTAGAAGTGCCAAAAATCTGGTTCCCTGCTTGTAGGCTCTTCACGCTCGTATAGAGAAATCCTACATAGAGACAATCATAATCTAAACTTGACTCCAACTTTAAGCCTTAAACACGGTCATGTCCCTGAAAATACCCTACGAGGGAAGCTTTAGAGTGTTAGTCACAAACGTAGAATGATGTGTACCACAATATAAATCTTCTAGCTGATTATTTCTGCCCTCTAGGGGTGGGAATCGAAGGAGGTCCCATAATACATCAATATCTTGATATTTTGCCCATGATATAATATTATCATGATCTTACGATATGTTCAGTTTTGCAATCTTCCCATCATAGATCATTGCCTTGTCGACTCCTGGTCAGATCTTATGAGTCACACCTTGCAATACTGGTGCCTCTGAATTGATATGATATCATTGCCACAAGCCATCATGATATTTTGTTGTATCAATTTCCCACAATCACCACTACCCCTACTGCCCCGCACCACATTACTCTTTTGAAACAGATGAAGAATAGAAGTGTTAAAGTGAGGAAAACTGCACGCTCATGGGCTACTGGGCACAAATCACAAAGTTCCTACTCTTTTGTCATGCTGCACTCCAACTTTGATAATAATGTTTAAAATGGGCTTATTCAGTAATATGTAAAACCAGTGACCAAAGCAGTAAATTCACCAGGAAAGTGTTGCACTGCATGACAACTGGCATGTTGTTACCTTTAGATAGACCACTTTGGCTTCACTTTTTAGATTAGAATTCTGTATCTACCTTTTGGATTGAGATTAGTCCCCTTTCCACCAAAGGAATTAGAAACCAATTGTACTCAGCCTGTGGTGTGTATCTCCACTAAAGGAACTGTCCTTGGTAAGAAAATTTTTGAAGACTTACTGGCTGAAATAAGTCCCTGCCTCAGAGTAGGTAGGTATTTCAGTGTAGTGAATGGGTTCACAGTTCACTAAAAACATACTGAGTCACTTCCAGTTTGTGTACTAAAACAATCCATCCAGTGCTGGGGCAGGAGCTCTAACTGCCTGTCACTGACTGAACTGAGAGTCAGCTGAACGGAGCAGTGGGTGGAGCTCATTTGCTGCTTAGATGGGTGTTTCAGCTCGTGATCCCTGGCTTCAGTACAGTTCCAGTAAGTGATTCAGTACTGTACATTCACCCATTAAAAACTAGTACAGTACCAGTCAAAAGTTTGGACACAGCTACACAATGTAGAAAGACCCCTCCCCAAAATACATGGAGCCCCTTATTAGATGGGTCTGAAAATTGAATCTGTCCAAGGTAGTGATGGGTTAAAGCTTCTGTATAAATTTGAAGTCAAGCCGATCAGAAATGTATAAGGTAGAGTGGTGACATGTTGAACGAATGGATGAATGGACGGACGGGCGGGCCAAAAACATTATACCCCTTATAGCTTTGTTGCATGGGGTATAAAAAAAAAAAAAGCTAAATTACAATACCTGTCATGAGCCGAGTGCTGGAGATCTCCGCTAGACTTGGTCTCATGGCTTTTTCTGCTTATTTACTTATCTGTTGCACTTTTGCCTTTTTGGGTTTATGAATTAATGTTCTGCTTGCCATTTTTCTGTTTGTGTTCATTCATTCATTCATCTTCTTCCGCTTAATCCTTTTCGGGTTGCAGGGGCGGGGGGGGGGGGGGGGGGGGGGGCTGGAGCCTATCCCAGCATCTTTGGACGAGAGGCAGGGTACACCCTGGACAGATCGCCAGTCCATCGCAGGGCCAATACAGAGAGACAGACAACCATTCACTCTCACAGTCATGCCTAAGGACAATTTAGAATCCCCAGTTTTTGATGCCAATTAACCTAACCTGCATGTTTTTGGCCTGTGGGAGGAAACCGGAGAAATCCCGGAGTAAACCCACGCAGACATGGGGAGAACATGCAAACTCCACACAGATCACTGTTGGTCGGGGGCTGGGATCGAACCCAGGATCCCCCGGCCAAGGGTGAGTTACTGTGCTGCCGCAGTGCTAACCACTCCACCACCGCGCCGCCTCTGTTTGTGTTAATGTCATAATTTTATTTTTTGTACTTATTTATATTATACTTTGGCATGTTATTTTATTCTTTGTATCCTTAGTATGGTCCTTTTACTGTTGACAGCTGTCAGGGGCGTGACGCTTTGTGTGGGCATGCCCTGTCAGCTGTCAGTGTGGGTTTGCCTCTCTCTCACTGCCTCAGCTGATCCCAATTATGTATTCTCACTTTCTCCTGCCCATTCAGGTACCCACACCTGTTGTTTATTATGTTAATGGGTTCTGATCCCTATTTAAGGGGCTACACACTTTTGTCTAGGGTAGCACCCTATTTGCAGCTTTTCTCCACAAGCCGTAAGTGTCTCTTTACATTTTATTTTTTCCTAGCGTGTGTCCCACGGCTAGCTGTCCCAGGTTTAGCCGGTGAAACCAGTCGCCTTAGCTTTCGCTATTCTTGTTTCACCTGTGTCTCCAATTGCCTACTAGTTTTTGGTTTGGTTCTGTTTGTTCTTTTGTGCCTTTCGTTATTAAAACTTGCAAACTCACAGCCGGCGCGTGGTGCCTTTATCCTGCCCTGAAGGGCGTTTTTGATAATACCAGTCAAAAGTTTGGACACATTTTCTCATTCAAAATAAATGTGGGCTGTGTCCAAACTTTTGACTGGTACTGTACATTTGAACAAAACGTTTGTAAGCACTACAGCACTACTTCAGTGGATCATGGAGTCAACTAAAAGAAACCAAAGACAACAAGAAGCCACCACAAGTGTTTGCAGAAGAAGAGCATAGTGAAGATCATGGAGAAGAAGGATGATTGTTGGTATTTGCTTTGGTGTGCTGCTGAATCTGCATCCAACATTTTGGTCAAAACTGTCACAAAACAAAGAGTGGCACAATAATTATGTGACCTTTGAAGACCGAGGGGTTCTATCCCCACAATGGAGACATGAAAGGTAAGAGGACCAGCTAGAGAAAAGGCTCTTACCAGAGTTACCATCCTCTATGGACAGCACAGTGGGACAGTGGCTCACACTCATTCCTCACAGCTAGAAGGTTCCAGTTTTGACTCCCCAGGCTGGTGGGTAGGGGTGGGAACCTTTCTATTTGGAGTGTGCATGTTCTCTCTGTGCTGTGCGGGTTGACTCCAGGTGCTCCGGTTTCCTCCCACAATTCAAAGACATGCAAGTTAGGTTAATTGGTGACTCTAAATTGTCCCTATGTATCTGTTTCTGATAGGCCCGTGGAATAGAGGGTTAACATGGTTACTAGTTAAGCACTTTGAATTCTCTGTGTGACTAGAAAAAGCACTATATAAGTACAGGTCCTTAGCTTTATCCCCTCTATGTTTTACTCATGGTTCCTTCGGTGGAAATGAGGCTTTTCGGTGGTATACACATGCATAAGCACACAGACAGTATACTGTTTACATTGTAAGATGTTTTTGCCTTTGATTTTTGTTAGTTGATGCTAATTAGTGCTGTTGTAACTGATATCCCAATTATTGCAGCAAAAATGGGCTTCTCCTACATTGTTGAGATTTTTGCATTCACTGAAGGGAATTAAGGTATATTTGTGATTGAAATATTCAGTTTTTTGTTGTTTTTTTTACTGTGGTTCATCCAGATTTAAGGACACAAACATCATTGTTTCTACCACAAGGTCTGGCTGTCCGCCTCTGCCCACAGCAACAAACAAATACACAAAAAAACGTTGCAACATTTGCATTTAAATATTCCATATTTTTAAAAAAGCACAAAGCCATACCACGCACTCCCTCTCTCGGCGTCAGCATACACTGTGTGCTTACATCTGCTCACCCCATGTGGCAGCCCGATGCCTCCCACACAGACAAACTCTCCTTGCCACTCTCGTCACCACTTTGTCACGCAGACGCTTGCAAAGACATAACAGGTGCCACAGGTGAGCGAAAGAGTCCGCTAGCTAATTGCAGGCAAATCCTTTTGTGCTGTGTGTGTCCAGGAGCCTTCCCTTAAGAGCATCCATCAGTGTTTTTCCCTCCATTGCGTGTTCCTCCAGGGAGTACCCCCGCATCACCCTCCCTCACTCAGCAGACCTGGCAGGAGAGAATAAGGGGCCGTGGACACCGGCCCAAATCTGCTAATTATTTCTTTCTTTCTGTATCAATTATTTGTTCATAACACCGCCCTCCCCACTTCCGCCCGGGGTCTCCAGACACTTGATAAAGCCCCCATAGAGCGCACATGCACACGCATCCTCACATACATGCATTTCTAATTACAGATGCAGACTTTCCCCCCTTTCATATAGACTAACAAACACATCAGCAAACACGCAAGCATAAGCTCACAGTAATGCACATGCTAAGTTACACACATCCACTTGGCTCCTGCTGCGCTCCATTCAAACCCTCAGAGGCACTAATTATTAGAGTAATGGTTGTGAGAGGGTGTGTTCGGGGGATTGTGTGTCTGTTGTGTGTGTATCTGGAGGAGTGTGTAGCAGGTTAGAGGTTCTCACATCTGCCACTTGTTAAATTAGCCCGAGACAATTAAGAGTAGAGAGCCAGGGCAGATCACACTCTCCGACATTTACCAAGTACAATTACCAAAACAGTTCACAATTACAGTCAAGTTGTGACTGGTGTGTGTATGTGTATGTAATCAGATAATTATATAAGTCAAATATGGATTTTTTGCAATATTAATGTAATGGTGTGGTTTTATTACTACCGACCCTTAACAATTCCTGAAGGCTTGGGATTTTTTTCCAACTCACAATTCACAAGAAAAAAAGAAGAAAGAGACGGATAATTTTTCATTTACTGTTACTACTGCTGTGTTTGAAATATCCACTCATTTCCTACATAGTGCCCTATAGACTAGCGGTCCCCAACCATGTGCCATGGAAGGCCAAGACCCTCCTTGTTTTACCTCCAACCAGATAATTTCACTGAATTTCTTGCTGTTCAGTGAAAACACCTGCTGAAGGCAAGGCAAGTTTGTGTAGCACAATTCGTGTACAAGACAGTTCAAAGTTATTTACATAAAAACATTACAGCATTACAGCAAGTTGCAAAAGGAATGCATAAGAATTTAAAAGCAAACTAAAAAGAAAATTAAAAAGAAACAAAAACAAGCTAAAATAGAATACGACAGAAATAAAAGTTAGATTAGCAATTGTTCTACTGAAAGGCTGCGGCAAATAGGAGTTTTTAACCTCGATTTAAAGCAGCTGAGAGTTTCAGGAGCCTTGATGCTTTCTGGGAGTTTGTTCCATATGTGAGGAGCATAAAAACTGAACGCTGCCTCACCATGGTTGGTTCTAACTCTGGACACAGATAGTAGGCCTGACCCTGATGACCTGAGGGCTCTTGCTGAAGAGACTAGGTGTAAGAGTTGGCCCTCGATGTGACATGATTGTGGACCACTGGTATAGAATGAATCAACCTTTATGGAGTGCTGTTCAAAATTTTAAATGAAAATTTCATTGACTGCACTCAAATATGCCACAGTGCATTTTGAGAAGTAGTGTGCAACCAGTGGTCACTACATTACCCATTGTGTCCCATAATGCAATGTGCAGTCAAGGGAGCAGTGAGAGGAGAGCTCCACATCAGTAAAAGTGATTTAATATATAAATGTATACTGTAGAGAGAAATGAGCAGGCGAGGCGACGAGCTGGGTCAGCACAGACTTTAGTTCTCTCTAACAGTCAAGTTGACAAGAATGGCTCCCAGGTCGCAGGGCATCTCTCTTTTATACCTTTAATGCCTTGCCTAGCGGCCTGGGGGCTCACACCTCAATACACATTACACACAAAGTCTGCACGGTGCATTAGCATAACAGTCCGCTGATGCCATGCTTCTTTCTTCTCCCAGCAGCCAAGCGTCTCCACCTCTGCTGTTCTGTCTAGACCCCCCATCAGCCTCTCTTCTCCTGGGCCATCCATCATCTCTGGGTGGAGAATGTAACACCTATGTCCTCCACACGCGCCCCCCCACTGAACACCCAGAATGGGCCTTAACCCCCCTGTCCTATGGGCTTCAGCCAACGTCCATAGCAGCTGTAACGGGGTCGCCGGCTGTGAGGCACTGCTCTGCCAATGGGGCACTGCGGGAGGCACGTCCATCTGTGGGGGGACAATGGGGGGGGGGGATAGAAAACACATCCTCATACAGAATTTGTGTCCCTGCTCATGAATCATTTACCTGCGGAGCCCCCAACGGGGAGTGTCCACGCCGAGGAGCCCGGGCCAACACCACCTCTTCGTCTGCCAACACAAACGCGGGCTTGAGCCTGTCAATGCAGACGGTTTTCCTGCGTACCCCCAAGTCTAACACGAAATGTTTCGCCCCAGGTTCCAACACTCTGAACGACCTGTCATATGGTAGGCGCAACGGGGTCCGGTGTGCATCGTGCCTGATGAACACGAACAACGCATTCTGCAAGCTTTTTGGGACAAATGTGTGGGGAAAATAGTGGTGGACTGGGCCCAGTACCCTCCCTGGCTCTGTGCCACGTAGGGAATTCGGGGATGGTTTGGCCTTGGACGTTGGGTTGTCGGGCACAAATTCCCCAGGGAGCCACAGCGGTTGAGAAAACACGAGTTCTGCCAGGGAGGCCGCCAGATCCTCCTTCGGTGTGGAACGCAACCCTAACAAAACCCACGGCAGCCGGTCCACCCAATTGGCATCCGTAAGCGAAGCCCTGAGTGCTGCTTTAAGTGACCTGTGGAAACGCTTGCATAACCTGTTGGCCTGAGGCTTGTATGCAGTAGTGCAGTGAATGTTGACCCCCAGGCTCCGGGCCATTGTGGACCAGAGGTCGGAAACAAATTGAGGGCCCCTGTCGGATGTGATGTCTGACGGCGCGCTGAAACATGCCACCCAAGTTGCCAAAAAAGCATGTGCGACGTCCACAGATGTGGTGGAAGCCAGTGGCACCGCTTCGGGCCAGCACATGGTGCAGTCCACTACAGTCATGAGATGCGTAACCCCTGCGATGGCGGGAGGGGCCCAACCAGGTCCACGTGGATGTGGTCAAACCTCTTAGCCGCGATGTGGAACAGTTCGAGGGGGGCCTACGTGTGCCTGTGCTCCTTGGCATGCTGGCACGCGACGCAAGCTGCTGCCCACTCTTTCACCTGTTTACGCAGACACAGCCAGACAAGCTTCGCCCCCACCAGCTCGACTGACGCGCGCACTCCCGGGTGCACCAGGGAGTGAATCGACTCAAAAACTTGATGGCGCCAAGCGCACGGGACAACCAGTCGCGGGCGGCCTGTGGAGACATCACAGAGTAGGGGAGGGCCCCCGTCTTGCAGTACTCTGCTCTCAAGCCTTAACCCTGTTGGTCCAGACTGGAGCGTGTAAACGTCCGCATCACCGGCTTGCTTGCCGGCCATGGCAGTGTAATCTATTCCTATGTAGACCGGGGCCACCAATGCACACGAGAGGCAGTCTGCCACCACGTTAAGTATACCGGCCACATGCTGAATGTCAGTCGTAAACTCTCAAGATTGTGGCCAGCTGTCTTTGCTTCCGGGCCGACCATGGTTCCAAAACCTTGGCCATTGCATACGTTAGCAGCTTGTGGTCCACAAACGCTGTGAAGCTGCGCCCTTCCAACCAGAACTGGAAATGGCGTATGGCTAGGTGGAGAGCCAGCAACTCTTTGTTGAACGCGCTGTATTTACGGTCATTGTTGTGCAAAGACCTGCTGAAAAACACGAGTGGCTGCCAAGAACCTGTGACGCACTGCTCCACGATAGCCCCTATGGCCACGTCCGATGCGTCGGTAGTGAGCGCTATCCTTGCCGATGGGTCTGGGCGCGCCAGTAATGCGGCCTTCGCTAGCGCTGTTTTGGCATCCGAAAACGCCTACTGCCGCTCGGGGATCCAGTCAATGCTGTCCGCTGGTTTCCGTTTTTTAAGCGCGGCGTACAATGGCTGCATGAGCTGGGCTGTGCGGGGTAGGAAACGGTTGTAAAAGTTAACCATTCCTAAAAACTCTTGAAGCGCCCTTACTGTCTGAGGACACAGAAAATCTGCCACCGCACTCACCTTGTCCGGTAACGGGATTGCACCCTCCGCCGAGATGCAGTGGCCCAAAAAGTCGATCACTGTAGCCCCGAACTGGCACTTTGCTGGGTTGATTATTAACCCGTGCTCTTCCAACCTCTGGAAAACCGTCCTGAGGTGGGCGACGTGTTTGTCCTCAGACGCACTGGCCACCAGGATGTCGTCCAGGTAGACAAAGACAAAAAGCAGATCGCGCAGCACTGCGTCCATCATGCGTTGGAAGGTCTGCACTGCGCCTTTTAACCCGAATGGCATGCGCAGAAACTCACAAAGAGACCGAATGGGGTTATCACTGCCGTTTTGGATATGTCTTCTGCGCGCACCGGGACCTGGTGGTACCCGCGGACCAGGTCCACCTTGGAAAAAATGTGTGCCCTGGTCAGGTGGACGGAAAAATCTTGAATATGGGGAATGGGGTAGCGATCGGGTGCTGTAGCATTGTTTAATCTGCAGAAATCGCTACATGGTCGCCACGACCCCTCGGCTTTAGGCACCATGTGCAGTGGGGACGCCCACGGGCTGTTTGAGTGCCTGATGATGCCTAACCTCTCCAAATTGGCGAACTCCTCGTGCGTGCTGGCCAGTTTACCTGCGTCCAGGCGCTGAGGTTGTGCGCAAGCGGGCAGCCCCATGGTGGTAATGAAGTGCTCAACCCCATGTTTAGTGACGGCCACCGAAAACGTCGGAACCGTGAGTGCTGGGAACTGGGTGAGTAGTTGTTGGAACTTACCCCCTGGAGCTGTGACGTTGGCAAGTGTTGTGGACCCGGCTCCTCGAGCTGTACAGGGCAGAGAATCAAAGGAAAGAGCATTAATCAGGCATTTATTAGCAAGGTCGACTAATTGACCGTGCGCACACAGAAAATCTTTCACCCAAAATGGGGGAGTTACATGCCGCTATGACGAAAGACCACTGGAAGTTATGGCTGTGCAAACATATGGTCAGTGTCCTCTCACCAAATGTCTTAATGTCTGAGCCGTTGGCGGCTGCCAGCTCGGGACCGCTACTTCCAGCGAGCTGGTCCACGTTGGACAGCAGGATGAGGCTCTTTTGGGAGCCGGAGTCCACCGGGAACCGTCTCCCCGAACGTGAGTCCGTAACGTAGAGCACCTTGTCTGTGTTACCAGCGGTCGCAGCTGCTACCGACTGCCGGTCCTGGCGTTTTCTGACCGCTTGAATTGGCACGGTGGCACGCATCGCCGTGCATCTTCTCCAAAATGGTGGTGGTGGTAAAAGCAGAGCGTGCCCTTCCGGCGCTTCTTAGCATCCACGCTGGCCACCATCAATGGTTCCTCGCCCTCACTGGTTGTCTCCCTGGGCTCCGGCGCCGCTGTGTTCACTGCGAAGGTTCTGGTCGCCAGGATGATCCGGTCTGCTTCTTGCACCAGTGCGCAGTAGTTTTGTGTTGCCAGCAGTGGTGAGTTGGCGAGGATTGCTCTGGCCACTGTCAGGAGGCTTCTGAGGAAAAGATGGGCAAACAGGAATGGCTCGCCATCTCTGCCCATCAACGCCAACATATTCTCCATTAACTCGACTGCTGACCTGTCTCCCAACTCGGAGCGCGTCAGGAGCCTTTCTGCTCTCTCACAGTCCGAGAGCATGTAGCGCTGGGTCAGCATGGTCTTGAGGGTGTTGTATTTACCGTGGGCTGGGGGCTGTTGGAGCAGGCTTGCCACCTGCTGTGTTGTGCGTGCGTCCAGCACAGCAATCATGTAGTAATATTTGGTGTCATCCGCCGTCACTCCACGGAGCGCAAACTGGGCCTCTGTGTGGAGGAACCAAGCCATCGGGTCGTGTAGCCAAAAGTTCGGGAGCTTGACCGAAACAGTGCACGTGGTGCTTGCGCTTCCAGTCCGGGCCGTCTCCGGGGTGTTCGCCTCATATTCCATTGTACGTCAAGGGTCACCAGTGTAGAGAGAAATGAGCAGGCAAGGCAACAAGTTGGATCAGCACAGATTTTATTTCTCTCTAACAGTCAAGTTGACAAGAATGGCTCCCAGGCCGCAGGGCATCTCTCTTTTATACCTTTAATGCCTTTCCTAGCGGCCTTGTTGCTCACACCTTAATACACATTACATACAAAGTCTGCATGGCACATTAGCATAACAGTCCACTGGTGCCGTGCTTTTTTCTTCTCCCGACAGCCAGCGTCTCCACCTCTGCTGTTCTGTCTAGACCCCCCGTCAGCCTCTCCTCTCCTGGGCCATCATCTCTGGGTGGAGAATGTAACACCTATGTCCCCCACAATACTACAAAATACATGCAGGTATTCCCATTTTAACAGCATTAATCTTAAGTTTTACTGTCTCACCATACTGACGTAATTAATGGCACCACGAAAATAAGACGAGGAATGTACAAACCCTCAAATTTTTATTGTTCCGTTGAATTCTTTATATAGTCCCTTACATTTGAACCAATATTTTCTCATTGACAGACATTGAGATTTTTAGCAGTGACAGAAAAAACTGGAGGCTGAAACCCTTTTTTTCAGTTTTCCCCCTCCTTTCTTTGCCCTTATAAGTTCACTGACCAGGCTTGTAATTAAGCAATGTTACACAAGAGTGTGGTATCATATCACTGTGGTGTGGTAGTAAATGAGCATAGCATAATAATAAATAGGTCTGTTGTCATTTCACACACAAATATTGTCCAGTGCAGAAGTCAGTGTTTGTTTACATACTTCTTGAGGGTTTGTGGGTCACGCAACTCATGATGGCAGCTGATTAGCTTGTTAGCTGCATTGGTGGAGTACTTTATGCAGCCATGATTGCATTACCACCACATAGGGATTATAAGTCCCTTATTGGGTTCTTAAATACAGCCTTAGCTTTTCTATTTTGTTGTCCTTTTCCGTTGTGAAACAGTTGAGATGACAGGAATAGCCGTCAGAGGCTAACAGCGACTTGGCTTCAGGCATCTACTGTATGCGTTAGTTTCTGCTCACTTCGCTTGCTTTTTCTGTCAGGAGCCGAGCCAGCTTGGTTTCCCTGGCTCGGTCCTGCCCTCCCTGTGAGTCTAGGTGCCGCTGTATATGTGTATAGTATGAATTTCAATGTGCTTTTCTCTACCTTAGCCACTGTCTGGCCGGCAGCTGTTAGACAGCCGTTTTGACCTACTTTCTGAGAGCACATGCTGACAGCTTGCCGGTCCAGCCATGCCCCTGCTGTCATTATCACCAGCTGATTCCCACTCCCGCTGATTATCTTTCCCGGTCCTCACCCAGGTGCTCCTCATCACACCATCACCAGCAGTGCATGTACTTAAGCAGTCTTTGCCAGTCACGTACTGCTGGTTCATAGAATTGTCTTCCGTGCTGTCAGTCTGCAGTTATTGTCAGCACAACCACGACGTATTAGCCACTCCACGTTTGCCGTGTTCTCATGCGCCCTTGTAGCGATGTCGGCTCTGTGGAGCACTCGTGGTTAATATGTTTTCTCTTTCTCCTCATTCGTTCGCTGGGCGATGCCGGCCCCCGAATGCCAGCAGTAAGTGTTCTGTGCTTTTTGTAAGACTTCACCTTTTGGGATTTTTTTTTTTTTTTGTAATACAGTAAATGTGTTGTGGTGAACCCTTGCACGTAGATCCTCATTATTTCTTCCTCCCTCTCCGTGCGCTTTGTATGTCATGACGGAGGGTCATGACATTTTCTTGTCATATTCAGTTGAAATAGAGTCAATCATCATGTATTATGTGGACAGAGACCACATTTCTTTTCATTACAAGTTACACACATGCAACTAAGCGGGCACGTCTTAAACAGGAACTTCATGTAAAGCTCTCGATGTGCACACGCACAACAGGGAGAGGAGAAAAAAATGTAAAAACCGACATGAGTAAGACTATATTGGTTTTACACCCTGAATGCTGGTTTCAGTTTTATTTCGGTCAGTAGTGGCTCATGGGTGATCCCACCGAGGAGACAAATTAATCATGAACAGACACACACCTATACTTGCAAGGACCCCAGGTCTTTAGCTCCACAGATATTAAATGCAGCTCTTGCAAAGCCCCAAGAAAACATCACTATGCTGACCAACACTCTATTCAAGACAACACAACATTCAGCATGATAAAATCTAACCAAGAAAAGATGACGATACATCCTCACCCCAGCACCAACAACAAACGGGATCAAATGGGGCACAAAAAAGCCAAAGTAATGACATCAAATTTAAAGGAATGCACTGCAAGTATTTATAAAAGTGTCACAAGTATTTGTAAAAGTGTCCCGTTTGTTGACTTGATGTCACTTGGTCCTGTTAGATATGATTTAATGTGTTATTTAGGAGTTGTATGTCTCATTAGTTATTACATAAATGGCTATTTGTTGTTAAATATTAACAAAAAAAATTATTTGAGTTTTTTGGGAGCACTTAGTGGGCTTTTGGTGTCCCATAAAGATGATTTCATTCATTACTGGTCCCATTAATCAAACTAATCACCAATAAAAAATAATTCCCACAATCATTTAAAGAGTTGAAAATAAAACTGCATACAGGAGAGAAACAGATTTTAACTCATTGGTTACCATGTCTTTACATGGATCTGGATAAATCTTCCTGTCATCAAATCCAGTTTTAAATTAGTGGTTGCAAAATGCAAAGCCAGTGCTAGCGGAGTGTTGCTAAGCGGGTTAGTTCCACTCGTCCAGGTATCCTCCTGAGCGCCGTCCAGCTGCATCCTGACTTCTTTATAATGTCCAGTTTAGGGGAAGGCCTTGGACTGTTTTTATCCAAAACTGGTGTTCAAAGTGTACCTTCCTAAACTTGTTTAAAAAGTAAATAGTACTGCTGGATATGAACATCTGTTGTATTCAACACGTTGAAATACGTCATACGGGGATGTTGTCAAAAGAGGGACTGTCATTGGTTAGAGGTTCACCTCCTTCCAGGTTTTTTTTTATTCAATGCAAGGAGATAGTGAATTTTCCAAAGTAACAAATATAAACTGATTTCTGATTGGCTAAATAATTTCAGAAAGTATTCTCGCCTCCTCAGTTACAAAAATGAACTAATTTCTGATTGGCTGATTAATGGTCCCACAGCGGCAAGCCCGTTTTTAACTCCTGCGGACTTCTGACAGGATTCTGACTACATGTTATGCAATAATATACATATAATATAAAATATATTTATTATCACAATGTTTGAATCATTTCTCCTCCTATTCTTCTCAAATTTCTAAGGAAGTTCCGCCTCCTTTGCCTCCTCCCATGAGCCGTCACTGATTTTGGTTAATTGCCCGGCCCTATCACAGAGGAGTGCTGCTGATGAGCACTGCAGCTCCCCAAAAATTTAACTTTTTTCAAATTTCAGCACATATTACAACTCTGACCCACAGTCTTTGTTCATCAGTTCACTTAAGTATGAGGGGGGTGGGGTGGGGACTGAAAAGTTCATAGGCTGAAAAGTTCGTAGTGGTCAAATTTGACCAAATGTGGTTTATTTTTCAACATAGTCTCCCCTTCGGTCCAACGCTTCTTCCATCGGTGTTGATTGCTCGGATCCCTGCGGTTGAAAAATAAACCACATTTGGTCAAATTTGACCACTATGAACTTTTCAGCCACCCAAGTATGTACAAAATCTGCATGTTGTATCCTGTAGGTTCATGACTGAAACTGAACATGTGAACAAAAGCAAGCTATTTGGTGTCTTATTATATCAACATCAAAATGACAGGTAATAAGAGGTTATGATAGAATTTTTATAACCCAGATGACTTTAAAGTCTTGTACAATCTTTGATTTCTATGGGTGTGTTCCTCTTGCCTAGTAGTACCCTATGGGGTGAACTGCACAGGATATCCAGTGAGATTCCAAAACACAGTGAGCAAAAGGCAGGGCCATTTCTAGGGGCACTTGTGTTTGGGAGCCCCTGTTATTGTAATTAGAAGGAGTTCAAACCCTTAAAAATGGGGGGAGGGGAACTCCCCTCTCTTCAGAAACATAAAAAATAATAAAGTTGAGTCATTGTCTAGATGAACAGAAAAAATATCTATCCAACATGCAACATCCATGTGAATGTTGCAAATTTACAAGAAAGCACTAACACATTTATGAGGAAAAAAAGAAGCAAATTTACAAGCAAAAAGCAGCACATTTGAAAAAAAAAAGCTGTAAATTTTCAAGGAAAAGCCTACACATTTATGAGGTAAACTTGCAAATTTGTGAGAAAAAGGTGTCATAACTCATCTCTGATGTAAATGATGTGGAGTACAAAGGACTTATCCAGGACTTTGTGGACTGGTGCCAACGGAACTGCCTCCTGATCAATGCGAGGAAAACTAAGGAACTGATGGTGGACTGCCGCAGGCAAAGACAACCCCTCACAGCACCAGTAAACATCCAGGGACCAGACACTGAGATGGTGACATCTTAGAAGTACCTGGGTGTTCACCTGAACAATAAACTGGACTGGACACACAACACCAAGATGCTCTACAAGAAGGGGCAACACAGGCTGTTCCCCCTGAGGAGACTCAGGTGTTTTGGAGTGCGAGGGGCACTCCTGAAGACCTTCTACAATTCGGTGGTGGCATCAGCCATCATGTTTGGAGTGGTGTGCTGGGGCAGCGGCATCACGGCAGCCGACAGGAAGCAACTGAACAGACTGATCAAAAAGCTAGTTCTGTTCTTGGGCGACGCCTCGACCCAGTGGAGGAGATAGGAGAGAGGAGGATGGTGGCTAAGCGGTCATCTCTGCTGGAGTTCAAGTCCCACCTTATGCAAGACACGCTGAACGCACTGAGGAGCTCATTTAGTGGTAGGCTGTGCCATCCTAGGTGCACGACGGAGAGGTTCCGCAGGGCCTTCCTACCTACGGCTGTCGGACTTTATAACCTAACCAGGGCTGCTCGTAGAGGTCGTATTGAATGTACTAAATGTAACAACCTTGCACAATAAATCGTCCCCTCCATTATACAGCTAGGACAATATCAATCATTACTGAGGGTGGCAACAACACTGTTGATTCAAATATGAAATATACTGCCTGGGTACAAATTCATATTCTGCAGGGTAACTTAACAAACCGTAATGCTGTTTATTCCATCTAGCTGCAATGCTCCTGCACTGTGTATATATCTCTGTACATACGTATATTCATTTACCCAATAACAAAATGCAGCATGAGGCTGGAAAAAATAACACAAAGCTGCACGGCAGGATACCGAGAGAAAACCTAAACCATGTTGAGCTTGGATAACAAATAGAATAGCAGTAGATTGCCACACTGAGAATGAGGCGAGAGCTGAATATATGGGGTAGCCGGTGATCAACACAATCAGATACAGCTGTGAATAATTAATAACACAAAGGGCCACTAATGAGGAACAGAAGTAACTGAAAGCACTGGCACCACAAGTAAACACAAAAAGATGAGTGAGACAGGAACAAAGATAATAATAATAATGGCAATAATAATAATGAGTTCGAAAAGGAACACAAAGCGTGGACAGGGGCTGCAGCCCTGCCCAGATCACTACAAAAAGTTTCAGGAGATTATAATTCTCCCCTCAAAAAATGTTGAGGGTTAAATCATACCTTGGGGGCCCCTAGTTGCTGAGGGGGCCTGTTGCATTTGCGTACACTGCTTTATAACCTGGAACAGCTCTGGCAAAAGGTGTTCAATTCATAGAGATTTGAGAACTGAGCAGGGAAGAAATAAACAACTGTTCATCACTTCACTGAAAGTTGACAAGATTACCCATAAGTCGTTGCACCTCAGGTGTAAGTGAAACAGATTATTTTTGCTAACATTGCTAGCAAGATAATTTAACACTGGTTATTATTAATAATAATTCATTTTAATGTTGAACTACACTGTGGATTGGAACACATCTTATAAGGAGTGAGTGGAGATTTCAAACACAGTATGTTCTTGGTTATTTATTTTTTTAATTTCAACCAAATTATAAGAATCATTCAACCAAAAAACTTCTGATTCAACACTGCACTTACTGTGGTCTCCAGTTTTAGACCTACAACATATAAAGTAGATCAGAAGAAATATTGTTGTGATAGACAAAGAGCAAAAGGCACAGATTAGGGGACAAAACAGAAGATTCATCCCCACAATATTTGTCTTATTTGCTTGAAAACATTTTCTTCAGTCATTTTTATTTTCTCAACCAGTTAATTGGTTAAACATTGCAGTTCTAGAAAAATCTTAAATTAAAGTCCAATCCACTGTGTAATGACAGAGAATTCATTTTTTTGAAATTGTTTGAACAAAATTGGACGTATTTTCTAAAGCACAGAACAAAGTTTTCTGGCTTTGAATAGTGAGTAAAATGTATTTTCTGATTTACAGGGTTTTGACTTAATGTAATGCCGTGTGTGTTTCTATATTTTAGATAAAAAACAACTGTATCCAGCTGTGTTTTTGTTTCATGGTGCAACAAAACAGGCTGGCTTAATGCCCTCTTTTAAACTTTCCACCCTGAATACCGGTGTTTTCAGCATCAGCTCCAATTGCATCATCAAAAGCGGAAGATTACCAACATTTTACACCATCAAAGTATTACTGGCTTCCATTGGCCGTCAGCCGGGCCAAGCTGCACATATGCTCTGCGATTAAGCGTCCTTAAGTGATTTTTCATAGCTGGTTTCATTTACCCATGTTTAAATGTGCTTTGGATAAGCCCATTGGCCTCTTATGTCAACATGCTGCTGAGGAGATGGCATTAAATGGATTTAGGAGACACTGGGTGCATGCACGATTTGTCTGTGTGTATTTGGTGAGGCCGTGTGCATGCTTTAACTCTGCTGCGTGCATGTGAGCTTGAGTGTTTTCTACATGGATTGCTCTGCGTGCATATACATTGGTCACACAAAGTCTGTATGGATGCATATGGAATTATCGCTGCATCTGTCTAGTGGGGTAGATATGATTGTGTAAAAATGTGGAGAGTGGATATGTGGTGGATCGGGAGGCAGTTCAAGGGTGGGTCATAAAGGTCTGGACCTTCATGCCAAATCAGCCACCTGGTCCCAGATTGGGCCACAGCCTGGCTCCATATCCCCTCGTTCATTTGAAAATGAATGGGATTAAGATTAATCCAGTTTATAGACACCCATAGAGATCAATACTAAACTGCATTTAACTTAATTCGTCTGTAATCTATTACAAAGATGCTTACTGTTGCATTAAACGTTGTTTAGTAAAGCTAATGGCTGTTTTTTTAAATGGTTTAAGCCTTGAACCAGTTTTAGTTATGAATGATTTTTTTAAATCCAGCTTCTGCATAGGGAGAGACTGACTCAACTGACCTGATTTAAGATGCTAGTTTTTCTGTATTTTTAAGCTATGTTACTCTCCCTTTGCGAATATTTGCATATTAATTTAAAACATTTCACACAACAGGATAATTTGACGTGTAATCATACCAATACCCTCACGTTTATAAATACACACATGCCATGATTAATTGCCCGTTAGATTTCTAAATCTCGGGGTGCAGCCTTACTTGTTCAACTCAAAGCAGCAGATATCCCTCATGTGTAACTCCCCCACCACCACCACCACCCTTTCCATTTAATTGGTTTCATAAACAGATTAATTTGAAGGAGTGGGGGGCTTAATTGCTAATCAGCGTTTCCGTGCAGCTCCCGAAGAGTTGAACAGGATCAAGTGTGTTCTTCTACCACAAAAAGGCCTTGGAGCCTCTTGTATGGCAACAGGAGGTGAAGAGATGCAAAGAAATGAAGAAGAGGAGATACAGGAAGAGTTACAAAAGGGAATAAAGCCACATAAATAGGAAAAACCCCAAAGACACAGTATGGGGCAGTAAATATGTACAAGAAATTTGTTAAAAATGTCATTTTCCAGTCTGAAAAGTGAAGCCACTGTGGAAACACCTTAACTCTCCATTCTGTCTTAAATATCTTACATACATTAGGAGCACATCATACACCATAATGCTTTCCAGTAATTTATGATCTTAACCACTAGTTCTACATAATATTAACAATCATGTTTCAGATTTTGATAATAAAGCAATGTCTCTCTGGATTACTCTTAAAGATGGACTCCAGTGGATATAACCCCAATAAAAATAAATCTACATTGTCTAAAATTGTATCTTATGCCATTTTTTTGTCCAAAAAAACATTTCACTCTTACAGTTTCATGTCAAAATCTTTTCACTTTTCTTCCTCCTGCAAACGCCAGGATCTATGAATAGGCCCACCCACATCCCACAAGGCTAACAGTGGCTAGTACTACAGTAAACAGAGTAAATCCTGTGATCAAAACAATTACTGGTTGAAGGACATTCCCAGTTATATGCACGGTTGCCCAGGATAACGACTGAAACTGCATTGGTCCTTAAAAGCAGTTTAATGGTAAAACCCATCATTATTTGGGTCAAGTTTTCAAAGCAGCTGGGTAAAAAATGCTAACGGGCTCAGGAGGCTGCCTCCAGTTAGGCTAGGAACAGATCTTACATCCTGATTGGCTCAACACTATGGACCCTACACTTACACTATGGTAGTTACATCACTAACGAACTAACTAACTAACCTGCACTTATATAGCGCTTTTCTAGTCACAAAGACCACTCAAAGCGCTTTCAGTAATACTAACCCTCTATTCTAAGGGCCTATAGGAAACAGATATCTAAGGACAATTTAGAACAGCCAATTAACCTAACATGCATGCCTTTGGATTGTGGGAGGAAACCGGAGCCCCCGGAGTAAACCCACGCAGCACAGGGAGAACATGCAAACTCCACACAGAAAGGTTCCAACCCCTGCCAACCTGGGGATTCGAACCAGGAACCTTCTAGCTGTAAGGCAACAGTGCTAACCACTGCACCACTGTGCTGCCCACATCACCAAAAAAGCTTCATCTAAACTTGTCATTTTTTTTCCAAGGGGCAGGGGGGGAGAGGGCTTAACTGAAATTTCACAGCAAAAAAACACAAAGATGACACATTTGCATGATTTTGCTCTTGATATGTCTTGTAAATCATAAAAAAAAAACATGTTACAGACATGTTAACAAGCAGAAAACTCAAGTTTTGGTGGGGCGTCACTTTAAAGGAACTAGGTCAAAATTTATATAATAAACCATCAAAATAACCAGTAGGTCTCACCAGAGATTAATTGAAAATTTAAACTGAAAAACTGGATTCTTCAACACCAAATTTACAGGCTAGATATACAGTATATTCTCATTTGAAAACTTCACAAACCATCCATGCAAGGCTTGGTTTTGTTTTTGTGTTGACATACAATAGACTACTTCCTAGAACCGTAGCGATCACATTTTGACCTCCACATTACCAGATAAGAGAGGGGCAAGCTTCTGCTGGAGAAAAAAATGGTGTGCTGCAGTCAAGGAGACAACCAAAGAGTGAATGGGGCCAGATATTATTTTTTTCAAGACTGAAAAAGCCTCATCATCAAGCAAGCTGATACATAGCCAGAAGTGTAATAAAACAAAGGTCAATACTGAAGGGCCATTTGAAGATGGAAAAGTCTAAAGGTGCGTTCAGACCAAACGCTAATGGGCAAATTTTTTGTGCGGTGCAATTACATTATAACACAATGTAAACACACGAACAGACATGAATTCACCATCTGAGTGAGTTGCAGACAGGCGAAGTTGCCTTTATAACGTCTGTAGCTGTGTTCAGCCTGCTGTGGAAATCCCTAAAACACCGTCATGCTTAGGTTTAAATTATCCGACGGGGTCTCACCTGAAAAAATTGTCCCTGCCTCCAAAATTTCCCCTGGATGATGGGTTGTTTACATTGCTAGCTTGCTAGCCTTGTTAGCACGTTCGTGGCAGGAGTCCGTGGGTAAAAAAAACTCTGACACTCAGCTCAAAAACGCTGACATTCAGCTGCAGAGCTCCCCATCCATCTGTCTCCAGGTGTGACATGATTTATGACCCAGATGGCAGACACAGACTCCAGAATAAACTCAATTATCTTTTTATTATGCAGTGTGAGTGTGGATGTGTGCGTGAGTGCAGGAATGTAACAGCCGGGGCGAGCAGAGCACCGTTCAGACTGGCAACCCTAGGGAAGAGCAGAGACAGGTGGATTAGTGACTGGGATCAGGAGGAATGATTCAGGGAATGTTCAGCCTTTCTGTTGACAAGTTGGCATGTAGCACAGGTGAGATCCTGGAGGCTCCGGCCAGTGGGACAGTGTCTTTGGCTCCGGCTGCTGAGGAGGTGAGAGGGTGAAGAGATGTGCAGTGAGCTGGTGAGGTGCAGGTTGAGCTCAGTCTGCCGCCAGGAGGAGGAGGTCCGCCGCCAACGGATTTCCACCTGTTCACAGGGGAGCAGAGCGAAGCTTGGAGATGAGAAAATGATGAGCGTTTGCTTGTCGTTGGAGAGCTAGGACTCCCAGGAGGATGACGAGGCTGGAAGGATCAGAGGAGATGGAACTCCGGACCATGAAGGCGATGAGAAGGCGAAGAGGTCTTGCCAGACCAGGGAGCTTGACGTCTCCGTGCAGACCCGAGGGCAGCACGGCTTAAATAGGCAGGCTAATGAGGAGAGCAGGTGTGCATGCAGCTCTGGAGGAAATTAGGGCAACAGGCAGGCAGAGCAGATCACTACAGTACTCCCCCCCACAGGACGCCTCTCGGCAGCCGATCCAACCTACCCGGGTGCGTCCGGTGGAAATCCCTGATGAGCTGAGGATCCAACACGAAGGAGGGACGCACCCAGGACCTCCATTCAGGGCTGTAACCCTCCCAGTCCACCAGGTACTGGAGGCTATGACCCCGGCGCCGGATATCCAGAATGGAGTTGACCCTCCACACGGGGTCGCCATCAATCACTACAGGTGGAGGTGGCATCTTGGGAGGAGGGCACAGAGAGCTAGAACAGAATGGCTTCACCTGGGAAACGTGAAAGGTGGGACAAATGCGGAGGGAGGGGGGAGAGCCAGGCACACAGCCACAGGATTTACAATATGTGTAATAGCAAAAGGATCAATAAAATGCTGTGGGAGCTTCCTAGATTCAGCCTTGAGATTGATATTTTTGGTGGAAAGCCATACCTGTTGCCCAACCCGGTAGGGTGGAGCCAAAGTCCTGCGGCGGTTGGCAATGACCGAGTTGTGGTCCGCTGTGCGTTGAAGCGCAGCCCCGGTAGCCTTCCACAGCCAGCGACAGTGCTTCAGATGGGCCCACACGGAAGGCACCGCAGTGTCCCCCTCCTCGTCGGGAAACAGCGGGGGGTTGTAACCCAAAGAAGCCTCAAACAGTGACATGCCTATGGCAGACGAGACCGTGGTGTTGTGAGCGTATTCGACCCATGGCAGATAGGAGCTCCAGGATGCCGGGTTGGCGTTGGTGATGCGTTGGTGATGTACTGTAGTGCTGCCTTCAGCTCCTGATTGGCATACTCGCACTGACCGTTGCTTTGGGGGTGGTACGGTACCCCGAGGACAGGCTCACCATAGCCCCAAAGGCATTGCAGAAGGCTCGCTATACCTGCGAGACAAACTGGGGTCCATGGTCGGACACAATGTCCAGGGGGATACCATGGAGCCGTACCACGTGGAGGTCGAGCAGGTCTGCAGTCTCCTTGGCCGTGGGAAGACCCTACAGGGGAATGAAATAGGCTGCCTTGGAGAATCTATCCACTATGGTGAGGATAACGGTGTTGTTAGCAGAGGATGGGAGGCTGGTGATAAAGTCCAGTGCCACATGGGACCAGGGCCTGCCGGGGATGGGAAGCAGATGAAGCAGACCAGCCGGAGGAGAGGAGGACGTCTTACTGGTGGCACACTGGGGACAGGCATGGATGTACTCACCGACATCCCTCCGGAGCGTTGGCCACCAAAAGGTCCTTTGCAATAAGGCCACAGTGCGTGCCATCCTCGGGTGGCATAAGAGCTTGGAGGAGTGGGCCCAATTTATGACTTCGCTCCGGACGGCAGAAGGCACATACAGCCTCCCCGCTGGCCCCCCGCCTGAGTCAGTCTCGGTCTCCTGCGCTCTACGAACCTTCTACTTAATACCCCATGAGAGGGCGCCCACGATGCATGAAGGAGGAATAATGTGGTGAGGTGGCACCTCCACCGCATCCAAAGTGAATTGTCTCGATAGAGCGTCAGGCTTGGTGTTCTTGGACCCCGGGCGGTAGGTGATGGTAAAATCAAACCTGCCAAAGAACAAAGACCAGCGGGCCTGGTGCGCGTTCAAACGCTTGGCTGTCCTGAGGTACTCCAAGTTCTTATGGTCAGTCCATACGATGAACGGCTGGGAGGCCCTCTCCAGCCAATGGCGCCACTCCTTCAAAGCCAGTTTCACCGCCAGGAGCTCCCTGTCCCCAATGTCATAGTTCCTTTCAGCCGGGGAGAGATGGCAGGAGAAGAACGCACAGGGGCAAATCTTGTCATCCACAGGGGAGCATTGACACAAAACTGCTCTGACTCCGGAGTCCAAAGTGTCCACCTCCACCAAACACTGCAGAGCTGGGTCCACCTGCGCCAGAATCGGAGAAGATGAGAATAATGATTTTAATTCCAAAAATACAGCCTCAGCCTCCTCCGTCCACCGGAAGGGCACCTTGGTGGAGGTGAGGAGAGTGAGAGGAAGGGCAGCGAGACTGTAGTTCTTTATGAAGCGGCGGTAGAAGTTGGCGAATCCCAGAAACTGCTGTAACTGTTTCTGGGATGAGGGGGTTGGCCACTCTACCACTGCTTTTACCTTAGCCGAATCGGCGATGATCTCATTGTGCGAGATGACAAATCCCAAGAATGAAGTGAATGAAGTGTGGAACTCGCACTTCTCTGCCTTAATGAACAGCTTGTTCTCCAGCAGCCGCTGCAGCACTCGCCTGACATACACTTGGTGTTCTTCGAGTGACTGAGAAAAAATGAGAATATCATCAAGGTACACAAATACGAAAGAGCCCAGAAAATCCCTCAACACATCGTTAATCAGCCGCTGAAACACAGCGGGGACGTTGGTCAGCCCAAACGGCATGACAAGGTATTCAAAGTGGCCACTAGGGGTATGGAACCCTGTCTTCCACTCGTCTCCCTCTCAAATCCGTACCAGGTGGTAAGCATTGAAGAGGTCCAATTTTGTGAACCAGGAGGCCGCCTGGAGGGAATCAAAAGCCGTGTTGATCAGTGGAAGTGTGTACTTGTCCTTGATAGTGATATTATTTAATTCCCGGAAATCGATGCAAGGCCTCAGGGAGCCGTCTTTCTTGCCCACGAAGAAAAACCCTGCCCCCACCGCCGAGGAAGATGGGCAAATTATGCCGGCACTCAGGGACTCTTTGATGCAAGTTTCTATGGCCTCCCGCTCCGGGACTGACAGGCTGTAAAGCCGACTTGATGGCAACGGAGCCCCGGGCTGGAGGTTAATAGCACAATCGTATGGGTGGGTGGGGGGGTGGAGATTGTGCTTGGGATTTGCTGAAGACAGCACGCAGATTGTGGTATTCAGAGGGAACCCGGGACAGGTCAGGCAGGAGTGTGTCAGGGACACCGGGAGCCACGGAGGGCAAGCATGCAGCGGACTGAAGACAGGCACTTAGGCAGAACGAGCTCCACGAGATGATATTTCCAGAGCGCCAATCAATGGAGGGGTTGTGCAACCAGAGCCAGGGATACCCCAAAATGACCGGGGAGGTAGAGACTGGCAGCACAAACAATCTGAGCTGCTCTCGGTGATTACCAGACACTAGGACAGATACCAGAGCAGTCTGTTTGGATACCAATGCAAGTGGAGCCTTGGACAGGGTGATTAGCTTTAATGGCATTCTTAACTGGTGGCAGGCAAGCCCCAGTCGGGTTGCCAGGTCTTCAGAAATGAAACTCTGCTTGTGCCTCTAAATCAATGAGTGCATGTGTGGAGATTTCTTGATGGTTAATGTGAAAAACGAATGGGTAGCAGGAACTTGATGAGGGGATTTCTTTGGAGTGAGTCCGTGAGTCCCCCTACTGTGACACATGGACTCCCTCTTTTGGTTGAATGGGGCAAGTAGCCAGTTTATGTTCCTCACTGCCACAATATAAACACAGGCCTAGCTTCTGACGGTGCTGTTTCTCCGCTGGCGGAAACTTGGACTGGCCCATGACCATAGGCTCAGGGGAATCTAGTGAATCAGATGGAGGAAGGGCCAGCAGGGGGAGCTGCGGGGAGCGGTGAAACTGCGAGCCTGAGTGAACGGAAGGTCTACGCTCGTTGGCCTGCTCCCTTAGCCGATTGTCTATGCTAATGGCTAGGGAAATTAGTTCATTCAGCTTGCTAGGTTTGTCAAGACGGGCTAGCTCATCCCTCAGGCTAGGGCTAAGTCTTTGGACGAAAATGCTACAAAGGGAGGGATCCTCCCACCCCACCTCCACTGCCACCACCCGGAAGTCCATGGAGTAATCAGTTACCGACTTAATCCCCTGTTTTAGGTTGAGTAACCGGGTGGTGAGCACGCTATCTCGGTCCGAGTGATTGAATACCTCATTGAACTCACCCACAAATTGATCATATGTCAAATTAGCATAATCAAGCCTAGCCATAACCGTGTAAGCCCAGGCTAAAGCCCGCCCCTCCAGAAGATTGACTACATAGCCTATATGGCTGTGACTGGTGGGAAAATCCCCTGGTACCCGCTGAAAAACTATCCCACACTGTAGCAGAAAACCCCTAGCCTCTCCTAGCTTACCGCTGAAGGGTGTGGGGACTGGAGTCAGACGGGACGATGGAGAAGGAGAAGGGGTGGAATTGGCTGGGCCGGCCGTGTTCCCAGTTGCAGGTGGGAAGGACTGAGGAGCTGTAAGGCAATCCAGGCGTGTGTTAATCTGTACGAGTTGTGTAAGTATGACTTGTTGTTGATGAGATAATTGGTCTAGTCGAGCCTCAATGATGTTAAGCTTGTGCGCTAATGCACCGTCTGCTGGGTCGTTTTGACGGAGACGTACTGACATGATTTATGACCCAGAAGGCAGACACGGACTCGAGAATAAACTTAATTATCTTTTTATTTTGCAGTGTGAGTGTGGATGTGTGCATGAGTGCAGGAATGTAACAGCCGGAGCGAGCAGAGTACCGTTCAGACTGGCAACCCTAGGGAAGAGCAGAGACAGTTGGATTAGTGACTGGGATCGGAAAGGAATGATTCAGAGAATGTTCAGTCTTACTGTTGACAAGTTGGTGTGTAGCACAGGTGAGATCCTGGAGGCTCCGGCCAGTGGGACAGTGTCTTCGGCTCCGGCTGCTGAGGAGGTGAGAAGGTGAAGAGATGTGCAGTGAGCTGGTGAGGTGCAGGTTGAGCTCAGTCTGCCGCCAGGAGGAGGAGGTCTGCCGCCAAAGGATTTCCACCTGTGCACAGGGGAGCAGAGCGAAGCGTGGAGATGAGGGAATGATGAGCGCTTACTTGTTGTTGGGGAGCTAGGACTCCCAGGAGGACGATGAGGCTGGAAGGATCAGAGGAGATGGAACTCCGGATCATGAATGCGACGAGAAGGCGAAGAAGTCTTACCAGACCAGGGAGCATGATGTCTCCGTGCAGACCCAAGGGCAACACGGCTTAAATAGGCAGGCTAATGAGGAGAGCAGGTGTGCGCGCAGCTGTGGAGGAAATTAGGACAACAGGCAGGCAGAGCAGATCACTACAAGGTGAATGTCAGTCTCATTTTCAAACTAATTTACTCTCCAATATTGATACTTTTACTCCAGTGACAGCAGAATCTCAAGACCATCACATGCTAATGCTCTCCCTTGGACGTGAACGCGCGAATGCATGAGATTCACGTGTGCTCGCCTCTTTCTGTTGACTTTATATGTATTTGGCCGCACGACAAATTCGCTTCATGTTTCGCTTCATGTTTCGCTTCATGTTTCATCACTTTAAGAGCCACAAAGGATGTGAAAAGAAAAGAAAACATGGAAACATACATATATACTTGTGGTAAATGGTAAATGACAACACTCCCAACTGTTTTGAATTTGGACTGCACTACCATTTAAAAATTCTGCTTGTCAGGATTACAACCTGTTTCATTAAGTTGAAATTTACAGGTCACTTGAGTACAAGCATGTAGTTTCCCTTGATTTCCCAGTACCTCTTCATCTTCTTCGTCTGCTTTGACTTTGCATGCTGTGTCGATAGCACCACCTCATGAAGGGACGTTCAGTCTTGCGCATGTGCTGTCAACACGGTCAGGTCGTGGGCAGGCCATGTGCTTATAAAATTTGGGCTGCACACAGTCACCTGCAGAAGAGCTCTACAGACACTAGCGGACTGGAGATGATGACGTAAATTTCATCACACAAGCCTTCCGGTTGTGCATACGCGGACAGCAGAGGTACAGCATGAATCCAGCTTTTGACCCTGGTGAGATCTGAGCTGAAAAAGATCAAGGCGAGGAAGGCTGCAGGTCTGGACGGCATAAGCTCGAGGCTCCTCAAGTTCTGTGCAGACCAGCTGTGCGGAATTGTGGAGCACGTCTTCAGTCTGAACCTGAAGCTGGGGAGGGTACCACAGCTGTGGAAAACATCCTGCATGGTACCCAATGACTCCACACCCCAAGGACCTGAACAGCTACAGACCAGTGGCCCTCACATTACACCTGATGAAGACCCTGGAGAGGCTGCTCCTCGCCCACCTCTGCGCTCTGGTGGGACAAGCAATGGATCCACTTCAGTTTGCCTACCAGCATGGCATCGGGGTGGAGGATCCAGTGATCTTCCTCCTACATCGTTCCCTGTCCCACCTGGAGAAGCCTGGGAGTATTGTGAGGATCATGTTCTTTGATTTCTCCAGTGCTTTCAACACCATCTAACCAGTGATCCTGAGGAACAAGCTACTGTGTGCAAGGGTGGACCAGCACCTGTCATTGTGGATCGTGGAGTACCTCACAGACTGACCACAGTGTGTGAGAATCCAGGACTGTGTGTCTGACACCATCATCTGCCATACAGCCCTCCCCCCCCCCCCCGGGGAACAGTTCTGGCTCCCTTCCTATTCACCCTCTACACTGCTGACATTTCACACAACACACCACACTGCCATCTACAGAAGTACTCTGATGACTCTGCTATCGTTGGCCTCACCTCCGATGGGGATGATACAGAGTACAGAGAACTTATCCAGGACTTTGTGGACTGGTGCCTGTGGAACTGCCTCCAGATCAATGCGAGGAAAACTAAGGAAGCTGTGGTGGCTGCTGCAGGCCTGAACAACCCCCCACAACACCGGTAAACATCCAGGGAACAGATATTGAGATGGTGACATCTTACAAGTACCTGGGTGTTCACCTGAACAATAAACTGGACACACAATACCAACACGATCTACAAGAAGGGGCAACGCAGGCTGTTCCTCCTGAGGAGACTCAGGTCTTTTGGAGTGCGAGGGGCACTCCTGAAGACCTTCTACGATTCTGTGGTGGCATCAGCGATCACATTTGGAGTGTTCTGCTGGGGCAGCAACATCATGGCAGCAAACAGGAAGAGACTGAACAATCTGATCAAAAAAGCGAGCTCTGTTCTGGGGCACCGCCTCGACCCAGGGGTGGAGATAGGAGAGAGGAGGATGGTAGCTAAGCTGTCATCTCTGCTGGAGTCTGAGTCCCACCCCATGCGGGACACGCTGAACACACTGAGGAGCTCATTTAGCTTTAGGCTGTGCCATCCTAAGTGCTCGAGGGAGAGGTTCTGCAGGTCCTTCCTACCTACGTATGACCGGTGCTGCTCATAGAAGCCGTATTAAACGTCACAACTTTGCACAATAGAGGTCATTGCATCCAATACACAACTAAGACAATTACAATTATTATCGAGAGTGGCAACAACACTGTTCATTCAAATGTGAAATATACTGTCTGGGTCCATATTTGTATTTTGCCCGGTAATTTAACTGTAATGCTGTTGATACCATCTAGCTGCAATGCTCCTGCACTGTGTATATAACTGTGTATATATGTATATTTATTTACTGCTTTGGCTAACCAATTCTTATCTTATTATCTTATTTACTATTGCTCTGAGTGCTGCTATCCCTGTGCTGCTGCAGTCCTGGAATTTCTCCATTGTGGGACTAATAAAAGCTTACATTATCTTATCTTATCTTAACTTATCTTATCTTATCTTATCTTATCTTATCTTATCTTATCGTGAGAGTGGCTTATTAAAGATTCCTCCTGACCCACTTCCAGTTATTGTAGGAAACCAAAATTGCTCATATGTAATAATACATATCTCTACAGGTGGTAATTTGCAGCTCTGAACTCCTAAGAGTTTCTCTTTTACAGGTGCGAAGGTGGAGTAAGGCGTAATAATGGAGCCAGTTGAATACAGAGCAGTCATCAGGTTCCTGTACTTGAGAGGCCACACACCATGGGAGATGTTCTAAGAGATGAAAGAGACTTATGGGGAGGACGCCCTGTCGAATGACGTAGTCAAGCACTGACATCGACAACTCAAGTGTGGTCAGACATTGCTGGAAACGCACCCCTTCCCAGGCAAGCACAGCGCGCCATTGATGAAGACACCATCCAGCAAGTGGAGGCCACCATTTTGGAGAATCGCCACACAACCGACTAGCCCAAAATGTCAAGATCAGTGTGGAGTCTGTGAAAAAAAAAAATCATCCATGATCATTTACACATGTAGAAGTTGTATGCATGATAAATTCCCTGGTTACGCGCACCTTTCCAGAAGCAGGAACGAGTTATATGCTCCCAGGTTCTTTTGGCCATGTGCCAAGAAAACCAGGAGAACTTCCTGAGCAGAATAATCACACAGGATGAAACATGGGTCCGTCACTATGATTCAGAGACTAAAGTGCAGTCAAAGCAATAGAAGCATTATGACTCACCACCTCCGATGAAGGCACATGTACAACCCTCAGCAGTCAAGGTCACGCTCATGGTCTTTTGGGATAGATTTCTGGGAAAAGGGTACCACAGTTCGCAGGACTTACTATGCTTCACTGCTGCAGAAATTGCGGAAGGCCATCACAGTTGAAAGGCGTGGCATGCTGACCAAAGGTGTCCGCCTCCTGAAAGACAACACTCCAGTTCACAACTCACATGTTGCCCAGACGGAAGACCTTGCACCATCTCACTTCCACGTCTTTCCAACCATGAAGTCATTTTTGAAGGGCAAGCACTTCCAAGACAATGAAACGCTGATTTCTGAGGTCACGTCAGGGCTTCTGACACAACCTGCAGACTTCTACAGGTGTGTGACCCCTTGTGATACCTATGTAGAAAAAAATAATAGCTGTAGCAAGTTTGGTTCCTCTCACCCCATGAGAAATGAGTCAGGGGAAATCTTTAAGGAGCAGCCCTTGTATTTCATGGTTATCCAGTTTTGAGTCCCACTCCTTGTGTTTTGGATTGCTCGGCTGAATATTTATTTTCTTCCTCTTTTGATTGTGCAACAAAATGTAAGCCATACAGGCTATGAAACGTGTTTTTTCTTGTCTTTTATTTATTACATCATGATATGGACAACTACTATGATTCATGCACATTTGTCTTTATGTTTCTGTTCATTTTGCATGGCCTATGCCTTCCTGATGTTGTGTAGATCTGAACTGTGTCAGGTCATAGACACAAGATGTTTGAGTGAAATTTCAGGCCTCTGGATCCAAAATCCTTTAGATTCCTTGTGGATTTAAGGATCCACATGGATCTGACTTGTTTTGGCAAACCTACAGAGGCTTTATTAGTGTGGAGAGTCTGAATTATAATTATTAATTAAAAAATGTAACGTTATTGCTCTTTGTTAGTAAATTACTTTACACTCATCTTCTTTATAGGTAAAAATGACAAACATTGTAGTTATTATTTCTCACCTTATGTCTCACCTCATCAGCATACAGTTGTTTTTGTTTTGCCGTTAATCATGACTTTAACTGAGGTGATGTCATTCCCAGCGGTGCTGAGCGACAAGCTGATCCTGCTGTCCTTTCTGGAGCAGAGCCAAGTGGCTGCAGTCTACCTGAACAAAAAGACCCAGAGCTCCCCAGAGTCTGGCAGGCGAACAGAGAAACTCTCTCCCTCTGAAATCAAGGTACAGTGAAACGTATGTATGTGTTTGTGTCTTGACGTTGGTGACTGTACAAGAAAGAGAAAATGGATGAAGAAAAAGAAACCATAAAGAAAGCAAGACAAAAACTGTCCTCCTGTATCGCTGTCCAACTCCTTCCTTCATCCACCCTGAAGGCAACATTTTCAACAGGTTTTTCTTGGATCTGTTTCCTGTTCTGTCATGTTTTTATTTAAAATTTAGATGAAATAAAGCCTTAAAACAGAAAATGCATAATACAGTTCAGTGACAAGTCCTTTCAGTAAGTGCCATGGAGGAATAGACATTTTAAATAACTGCTGCAACATAAATTAAAATTTAGCAGGTGTGAGAGCCTGCTGGGTCCTTGATTTGTTATTGACCTTCTCCCTGTGACAGCAGGTGAAATGAACATCTCTGCTATGCAAAGTCAGATCAAAATATACTGTAGACTGTTAAAGTAAAATTTCATATACAGAAAGTCTAATCTTTACTGTATTTTATCTATTTGTTTTCTCTGCATCACCACTACCGGAGTTTAAAGGTCCCATATTGTGTATTTTTTCAGAGATTGATTTTAAGTTTTGACAACCTCAAGGACATACGTATATGCAGTTTTAAAGGCCAAAATCAATTTCTTTGTTGTTTAAAATAGTCTGCTTATTAATATTAATGACCCTCTAATCTAATTGGGTAAAGGTTATGTGAGTTGGTGGCTTTTTGCACAACTCTTTGGAGAATTGAAGGCATGGTTGGTTAGTTTGTGACATCATAAACTCCAGGAAATGCAATCTGTTTGTTTCTTTAATATTTTAACTACATAAAAGCAGTATACAGTGGGGAAAAAAGTATTTAGTCAGCCACCAATTGTGCAAGAGCCAGAAATCTTGCTTGTTTGTAGGTGACCAAATACTTATTTTACCGAGGAATTTACCAATTAATTCATTAAAAATCCTTCAATGTGATTTTCTGGATTTTTTTTTCTCATTTTGTCTCTCATAGTTGAGGTATACCTATGATGACAATTGGAGACCTCTCTCATCTTTTAAGTGGGAGAACTTGCACAATTGGTGGCTGACTAAATACTTTTTTCCCCACCGTATATGCCTTTGTGAAGTGCACATTTTAATGTTTTTTTTCCACAATATTTTTTATTGAACCTTTTTTTTACAAACATGACAAAAACAAACACTAACACTAAAGTAATTTAAAAAAAAAAACACTAACTACAAGAAAAGAAAAAAAATTTGTACTAAAAACACCAACAACCACTAGCAAAGGCAAGTCATCAACAATGCTCCTCTGTTTAGTCTAGGCAATCCATTACATAAGTATACATATTATACATTCACCAGTTTGGAATTTACAAGGTCCACACACATCATTCACCTTCTTCTTCAGAAGTTATGTTTAATTTCTTTACATAATCAATGAAAGGTCTCCATATATTCTCAAACACATTTTCCTTTGATTTCAGTATGTATGTTATTCTTTCTAGTGGAAGGTTTGTTAACATCTGTCTTAACCACTGAGTCACATCTGGTCTATGAGTCTTTTTCCACAGTAGTGCAATACATTTTTTGGCATTAAGCAAACTGAGGTCTATGATGCTCTTTCACTCTTATTAAAGTTATGCTTTTCTGGATACAGACCCAACAAAAACAGTTTAGGGTTCAATATGAATTGTTTTGAAATTATTTTTTCAATTGTTACCCTCACCTCTTCCCAAAACATTCTAATTTTTCTACATTCCCATAAACAATGAAATAGGGTTCCTTTACTTTCCATACATTTTGTGCATGTATCTGGTATGTTTTTGTTATATCTATTTAACTCCATCGATGTAACATACATCCACATTAACCATTTAAAATGTATCAGTTTAAGACGTACATTTATTGATTTGGTTTGAGCTTCTGTACAAGCCAATTCCCATTGTTCCTCTGAAATTTCAGTTTGCAGGTCTTCTTTCCAATAATTCAATCTTTTCTGTGAGTTTTCACTTGAGGATAGTGTCAATGAGTTATAAAACTCTGAAATAATACCCTTTCTCTTACTATCTTTCGTCAAAATTTTTTCCAAGGATGAATAAGTAGGTCGGGTGAGAGCATTATTTTGATTTGATCGAATAAAATTCCTAAGCTGAAGATATTTAAAAAAATGTGTTCTATTAAGATTAAATTTGATCCTCAGTTCTTCAAAAGACATTATGTTATCTGAACGTGACAAATATAAGTCTTGAATCTTTTGAATCCCTTTTAAATTCCATACTTTAAATACAGCATCCGCTCTCCCTGGTTTAAAATATTGATTACCCCATATTGGGCTAAATTGTGACAATAAGTGTGGTTCTTTTAAATATTTTTTGGTTTCACACCATATTTTGATCATATGCTTTACAATTGGATTTTTAACTTGTTTCTGCAATTTTTTAGCCGAGTCTGAGTATATGAATAAGGGAAGAGGTAAAGGTAAATTGTATGATTCCATTTCAGTCCAGTGAGGGAGATCATTTGATGAAAAATAATATGTCATAGACCTCAGTTGTGCTGACCAGTAATACAACATAAAGTTTGGACATTTCAGACCTCCACGATCAAATGGTAAATATAGTACGGACAGACGTAATCTAGACTTCCTATTGTTCCATATAAATTCCACTAACTTTTTTTTAACTCTTGAGAATAGATCTGAAGGTGGTGGTAAAGGAATGTATTGAAATAAATAAAGTATTTTGGGTAAGATGTTACTTTTAAGTATATTAATTCTCCCGAACATCGACATTGGTAGTGACATCCATCTCTGAAGTAACTCATTAATATCTGTCATTAAGGCTTCATAGTTGGCACTGGCGACTGATTCTAGCTTAGGCACAATTTGAATTCCTAAATATTTAAACTGATTTACAACATTGAATTGATTTACCTCAGGAGCTGGGTGATTTCTCTGGGTCTCATTTAGCATTAATATTGAAGATTTAGTTTTATTTATTTTATATCCTGATATTTCCCCAAAGTTCTTTATTAAATTTAACAAGGTCGGAATTGATTTTTTAAAATTCAACATAAAGAAAATTATGTCATCGGCATACAGGGAGATTTTATGTTCTGTTGGTCCTACTTTAATTCCATATATTTGTGGATGTAAACGTATTGCCATCGCTAAAGGTTCAATTGCCATAGTAAACAGTAAAGGGGAAAGTGGACAGCCTTGTCGACATCCTCTATTGATTTTTATTGATTTTGAGATATTGCTGTTTATTAGGATTTCTGCTGTAGCATTATTGTATATTATCTGGACCCATTTTATGAAATTATTTCCAAGTCCAAACCTTTGTAGGACTTCAAAAAGAAAGGGCCATTCGACCCTATCAAAGGCCTTTTCGGCGTCCAATGATATGAGAGCTGTATCCGGTGCTTCTTTATTAGAATAAATAATATTAAATAGTCTTCTTACATTATGGAAGCCTTGTCTTCCCATTATAAAGCCATTCTGATCTCAGTTAATAATATTTGGTAATATTTCTTGTAGTCGTCTTGCTAAAATTTTCCAGATTATCTTAAGGTCAGCATTTAATAGGCTTATTGGTCTCAAGTTTTCACATTTATTAGAGGGTTTACCTGGTTTTGGCAACAGTATAATTAAGGCATTATTCATGTATGGTGGTAAATTACTATTTTGAAATGCTTCTAAAACCATTTCCAAAAGTGGTTTTATTAATTTATTCTTAAATTTTTATAGAGGTAAACCGGAAGACCATCTGGTCCTGCACTTTTTCCTGATTTCATATTATCAATGGCTTGCCCAACTTTTTCTTGACTAATTTTAGACTCCAGTATTTCCCTGTTTTCATTTGGAATACACGGTATAGATAATCCGTCCAAAAACCCATTTAGTTTTGTTAAGTCAGTTTCATTTTTTGTATCATATAGTTTTTCATAATAATCTCTAAAGGCACTATTAATTTCTAAAGGATCTACAACTGCCTGTCCGTTACTTATAATACTGGTAATTGGTGTTTTAAATTCTAATTGTTTAATCTGCCATGCCAATAATTTCCCTGATTTTTCACCTTGTTCATAAAAAGTTTGCTTCAATCTTAGAAGACTCGAGGCAGCTCTATTCGCTGATTTCTTGTCATATTTTGCTCTCAGAATCAGTAATTCGTTCTCTAACTTTGGGTTACTTCCTGCATACACTTTTCACATTTTAATGTTTTAGTAGTATACAGCCATGGACAAAATTGTTGGTACCCCTCTGTTAATGAAAGAAAAACCCACGATGGTCACAGAAATAACTTGAATCTGACAAAAGTGGTAATAAATAAAAATTCTATGAAAACTAACCAATGAAAATCGGACAATGCCTTGACCCGGTGGAGGAGATAGGAGAGAGAAGGACGGTGGCTAAACTGTCATCTTTGCTGGAGTCCGAGTTCCACCCTATGCAGGACATACTGAATGCACTGAGGAGCTCATTTAGCAGCAGACTACATCATCCCAGGTGCACAACCGAGAGGTTTCGCAGGTCCTTCCTACAAACGGCTGTCAGACTGTACAACCTAAGCAGGGCTGCTCGCAGAGATAGCAAAAAGACGTAACAACCTAATAGTTTTTGAATGCAAAAGATGCAATAGACTTACACAATGGTCCCCTCCGGCGTACAACTAGGAAAATACCGGTCGCTATGGAGGGTGAGAATATGTATGGGCACATAATCATACCATGTAGGATAACTAAGTAGACGGTTGTGCTGTTTCATCCCATCTAGCAACAATGCTCTGCACTGTGTGTGTTTATATATTTACATATTTATTCCATCTAGCTACAATGCTCCGCACTGTGTGTTTATTAATCTACATACTATTCCATCTAGCTACAATGCTCCGCACTGTGTGTGTTTATATATTCACATATTTATTCCACCTAGCTGCAATGCTCCGTACTGTGGGTGTTTATATATCTACATATTTATTCCATCTAGCTACAATGCTCTGCATTGTGTGTTTATATACTCATATATTTATTCCATCCAGCTAAAATGCTCTGCACTGTGTGTCTGTGTGTATATACAGTATATATATTTATAGTAATATGTACATATGTATATTAGCTGCTCTTGCTTTTTTTTCTTGCCTTCTGATTGTTGCTCTGAGTGTTGCTATCCCTGTGCTGTTGCAATCCTGGAATTTCCCCATTGTGGGACTAATAAAGGCTTATCTTATCTTATCTTATCTTAATTGTGGTTCAACAGAATTACTTTAAAAAACAAACTCATGAAACAGGTCTGGACAAAAATGATGGTACCCCTAGAAAAGATTGAAAATAATGTGACCATAGGGATATGTTCAACCAAGATGTGTCCTCTAATTAACATCACAGGTGTCTACAAACTTGTAATCAGTCAGTCGGTCTATTTAAAGGGTGACAAGTAGTCACTGTGCTGTTTGTTGACATGGTGTGTACCACACTAAACATGGACCAGAAGAAGCAAAGGAGACAGTTGTCTCAGGAGATTAGAAAGAAAATTATAGACAAGCATGTTAAAGGTAAAGGCTATAAGACCATCTCCAAGCAGCTTGATGTTCCTGTGACTACAGTTGCACATATTATTCAGAAATTTAAGATCCACGGGACTGTAGCCAACCTCCCTGGACGTGGCCGCAGGAGGAGACGGATAATACGAATGGTAACAAAAAAGCCCAGAACAACTTCTAAACACATTCATGGTGAACTCCAAGGTCAAGGTTCATCAGTGTCAGAACGCCCCATCCGTCATTGTTTGAGCCAAAGTGGACTTCATGGGACACGACCAAGGAGGACACCACTGTTGAAAACAAATCATAAAAAAGCCAGACTGGAATTTGCCAAACTGCATGTTGACAAGCCACAAAGCTTCTGGGAGAATGTTGTATGGACAGACGAGACAAAACTGCAACTTTTTGGCAAGGCACATCAGCTCTATGTTCACAGATGCAAAAATGAAGTATACCAAGAAAAGAACACTGTCCCTACTGTGAAAGATGGAGGAGGTTCTGTTTTGCTGCATCTGGCACAGGGTGTCTTGAATCTGTGCAGGGTACAATGAAATCTCAAGACTATCAAGGTATTCTAGAGAGAAATGTGCTGTCCAGTGTCAGACAGCTTGATCTCAGTCGCAGGTCATGGGTCTTGCAACAGGATAATGACCCAAAACACACAGCTAAAAACACCCAAGAATGGCTAAGAGCGAAACATTGGACTATTCTAAAGTGGCCTTCTATGAGCCTTGATCTAAATCCTGTTGAACATCTGTGGAAGGAGCTGAAACATGCCGTCTGGTGAAGGCACCCTTCACACCTGAGACAACTGGGACAGTTTGCTCATGAGGAGTGGGTCAAAATACCTGCTGAGAGGTGCAGAAGTCTCATTGACAGTTACAGAAATCGTTTGATTGCAGTGATTGCCTCAAAAGGTTGTGCAACAAAATATAAAGTTAAGGGCACCATCATTTTTGTCCAGGCCCATTTCATGAGTTTGTTTTTTAAAATAATTCTGTTGAACCACAATTCAAAAGCATTGTCTGATTTTCATTGGTTAATTTTCATAGAATTTTTATTTATTACCACTTTTGTCAGATTCAAGTTATTTCTGTGACCATTGTGGGGGGGGGGGTTTCATTAACAGAGGGGTACCAACAATTTTGTCCACGGCTTTTATAAGGTTAAAACCCACGAAAACACATTTTTAAAAGACCTTTAAAGCAGTAATTTTACCCCCCCCCCCCCGTGGAGGATTGTGTTATGGTACTGTCCGTCTGTCTGTCCCACTTTTGTGAAATCAACTCCTACAGTTTTGTTGCGATTGCTGTGAAATTTGGTACCTCGTTTTCATATACATTAATGATGTGCATATTGCAATTTGGCTCCGATCAGATGGTTTTTGCAGGAGTGGTAGCCCCTGACTTATGATTTTCCTGTTTCACCTCACTAACTGTCTTGTGAAATCAACTTCTACAGCTTTGTTCCAAATGTTTTGAAACTTGGTACGAGGGTTTGATGTACACTGATGATGCGCATATTGCAATTCGACTCTGATTGGATGACCTTGAGGTCAAGGTCAGAGGTCAGTTTTTTCCTAAATCTTATAAATGCAATAACTGCTGAAAGAAAAGATGTAGACTTTTCAAATCAATACAGTAGCTGTATCCAAGACACATCTTGGATGACTTACAACCTGACCTGACTATGGTTTGGGAACCAAAGGTCAAAGTTAACCCTAGGAACCTTGGTTGAAATTCACAGCTTTAAATGAATCAAGACATAAACAAATGGTTTCCGTTAGCCTTTGGAAACAGATTGACTCATAAAGATTCTAAAATAGTCAATTCAGTATTGATTTTTGATTTCAAATCCACTATTGCCAATTGTTGAAAACTTAGGTATAAAAATTACTCCCTCCGCTTTGTACTATTAATAGTAGATTTGATAATTATGGGTGAATGTTTGTACCAATCTAGAACTTTTAAGCTAACATTTAGCCACAATCAATTCGTGAAATATCTGAAAACACTGCTCTACTTTAATGTAGAGGTTACTCAGTAACTAGGCAGTTTACCACTAAAGTCCCTCAAAAGGTAACTCTGATCATTCTTCATTTGTTTTGCATCCATTTGACCATTTTCTACAGCCCTGTTCTCTCGGACGGTCTTGAGATAATGCATTCTTTTGAGGCTTTCAAAGAGCATCAGGCAGTAAATCACAGGACTAACAGAAAGAAACAACCACACACTGTTATATCCAAACTAGCCAATTTGGAGCCACTGTCTAACTTAAAATATACAGTGGTGTGAAAAAGTGTTTGCCTCCTTCCTGATTTCTCATTTTTTTGTATGTTTGTCACAGTTAAATGTTTCAGATCATCAAACAAATTTAAATATTAGACAAAGATAACACAAGTAAACACAAAATGCAGTTTTTAAATCAAGGTGTTTATTATAAGGGTAAAAAAAAAAATCCAAACCTACATGGCCCTGTGTGAAAAAGTGATTGCCCCCTAAACCCAGTAACTGGTTGGGCCACCCTTAGCAGCAACAGCTGCAACCAAGCATTTGTGATAACTGGCAATGAGTCTTTTACAGCGCTGTGGAGGAATTTTGGCCAACTCATCTTTGCAGAATTGTTGTAATTCAGCCACATTGGGGGGTTTTTGAGTGCGAACTGCCTTTTTAAGGTCATGCCACAGCATCTCAGTCAGATTCAGGTCAGGACGTTGACTAGGCCACTCCAAAGTCTTAATTTTGTTTTTCTTCAGCCATTCAGAGCTGGACTTGCTGATATGTTCTGGATCAAGCTCCTTTCCTGTCAAACCAGTTACCACCTGGGTTCGGGAGTCAGACCGATCTCTGTTTTTAAGAGCAGGGTAAAAACCTTCCTCTTCAATATAGCCTACAATTAGGGATGGCTCTTGTGTCTCTTAACCCTCCCTTTGTTTTGCTGTTAATAGATTTAACCGGGGTGACCTCCAATAATGTACTCGGCTTCTCTCGTTAATGTTTCCTCTCTTTATGTCTGTTCTCTCCATCTTCTCTATCCCCTCACCCCCCAGCCAGTCGCAGCAGATGACTGTCCCTCCCTGAACCTGGTTCTGCTAGAGGTTTCTTCCTGTTAAAAGGGAGTTTTTCCTCTCCAACGTCGCCAAGTGCATGCTCACAGGGGATCGCCTGATTCCTGGGGTCTTTCTGCAATTGTGGGGTTTCCCCCTACATTTGAAAGTGCCATGAGATGACTGTTGTTGTGATATGGGCGCTATATAAATAAAGTTGAATTGAATTGAATCACAGTCCTGCTGCAGAACTCAAATGCACTTCAGCTTGAGGTCACAAACAGATGGCCGGGACATTCTCCTTCAGGATTTTTGATAGACAGCATAATTCATGGTTCCATTTACCACAGCAAGTCTTCCAGGTCCTGAAGCAGCAAAACGGCCCCAGACCATTACACTACCACCACCATATTAACTGTTGGTGTGATGTTCCTTCTCTGAAATGCTGTGTTACTTTTAGGCCGGATGTAATGGGACACACACCTTCCAAAAAGTCCAACTTTTGTCTCGTCAGTCCACAGAGTATTTTCCCAAAAGTCTTGGGGATCATCAAAATGTTCTCTGGCAAAACTGAGCTGAGCCTTTATGTTCTTTTTGCTCAGCAGTGGTTTTCGTCTTGGAACTCTGTCACGCAGGCCATTTTTGCCCAGTCTCTTTCTTATGGTGGAGTCATGAACGCTGACCTTAACTGAGGCAAGTGAGGCCTGCAGTTCTTTGGATGTTGTTGTCGGGTCTTTTGTGACCTCTTGGATGAGTTGTCGCTGTGCTCTTGGGTAATTTTGGTCGGCTACTCCTGGGAAGGTTCACCACTGTTCCATGTTTTTTGCCATTTGTGGATAATGGTTCTCACTGTGGTTTGCTGGAGTCTCAGAGCTTTATAAATGGCTTTATAACCTTTTCCAGACTGATAAGATCTCAATTTCTTTGTTTCTCATTTTGTTCCTGAATTTCTTTGGATCGCAACATGATGTCTAGCTTTTGAGGATCTTTTAGTCTACTTCACTTTGTCAGGCAGGTCCTATTTATGTGATTTCTTGATTGAGAACAGGTGTGGCAGTAATCAGGCCTGGGTGTGGCTAGAGAAATTGAACTCAGCTTTCCAAAGATGTGATAAACTACATTTAATTTATGTTTTAACATGGGCTAGTGGCGTAGCCAAGAATTTGCGAAGGGGGGGCTTAACCCCAACCACTACCACCATTCTGAATGCCTGGGGCGTTTGCCCAGGGCGAAGCTTTAGCTTCAGCCCCTGTCCTGTCATCTACAGCCCCCTGTCAACTACAGATTTCATAACATTTTCATGCAAACTACTCAAAACCTGCTTTTTATTTACATTTTTCTTGTCTTTTTCCTCCCTTTTTTCTTTTTTTTTTGGGGGGGGGGGACACAGTCCACTCAGCCCCCCCCCCCCCCCAGCCACACCCCTGGTGGGGGCAATCACTTTTTCGCACAGGGCCATGTAGATTTGGATTTTCTTTTTACCCTTGATTAATAAACACCTTGATTTTAAAAACTGCATTTTGATGTTTCCTTGTGTTATCTTTGTCTAATATTTAAATTTGTTTGATGATCTGAAACATTTTAGTGTGACAAACATACAAAAAAATGAGAAATCAGGAAGGGGGCAAACACTTTTTCACACCACTGTATGTTCAGTCAGGATTCTTCTAGTGTATGTCTCGCTTCTATATGCCTTAGTTAGGCTAAACACAAAGAGGAGAAAAACATCATTCTTTGTCAATTATGATATCCATATCAACTACTGTCATTTGCTCTCATCAATACTGTTAAAATGATTCATTAATCTCTGTATCCATCTGTCTGGAGTATCAGCTGAAGGCTATTGTATGGAGCGATATAACAATTTGCATTGCTTCCAGAGCTTCTAATACTAAACTGTCTACAGAGGAAAACTAGATTTTTTTTTTTTTCATTTACTATATGTGAATAATCATCACATTTTGTGTTTTGAGAGCTAGTTCTTGCACACTCTGCCCTGCAATGACACCCCAAGGCAAACCTGTGCATCAAACAATAATGCTGGTTAATATGTGACACCTGTCAGGGGAAAAGTACTCTTTTACCATTGCTGACACATCAAAAATGATCTGTTTTGGAATGCCTTGTGTGGATCTTTTTGTATAGTGTAATATTAAGAACACAACAAATTAGAACACCAATGTGATGAATATACCTCGTAGCTGCTAAATAATTCTGATAAACAGAGTTTTTTCTCATTTCTGAAAAATGTCTGTTTTGCACATACAAGGTTTGCCCCCTGTTAGTGACGATGTGTAAATTTAATGTGATCATCATGTGAATACGGCCTCTACTTTCAACTGTGTGGTTGTGTGTGTCTGGTACTGGGGTGGATTGAGGTCAGTCTAATGCCGAGGTGTTCTGTAGGTGTGAGGAATCGGCCCGGTAATGTGCACCCCTATTCTTCCACAAAACAAGACGACACATTTGTCCCTCCTTCACTAGCTGACTAACCACTAACCCTGGCATTATCGCCATTACTGCCGGGCCCTTTTGTTAAGATGCACGATGTGTGTGTGTGTGTGTGTGTGTGTGTGTGTGTGCGCGCGCGCGCGTACTTGCCGGTGGGTGTGTGCGTGTCTGTATGTTGTGCATACATGCATGCATGTGTGTGTGAGAAAGCAGTCGTTCCTGTCGTGTGTCTGTCTCCATAAGCAGAGTCCTGATAAGACCCCTCCACCACTCCATAATGTACACCCAGCACACCTCTGTCAATGCAAGCGTACACGCATGCATGCAACCTTCAATATACATACATGCACATCCAACTACCCACTTCCCCCCACAGCAATATGCACATGCGCCCGCGCGCACACACACACATACACACACACGCCACCACACGTCGCCCTGGTCCAGTGGGCTAAGCTGGAGAAGGGAGAGTAGGGGGTCGAGGAGGGGGCTAAACTAATCCGGCCCACAGAAAGTGGTTTTTGATTATTGCTGACCAGCAAATGCCAGCAAAAAAAAAAAAAAAAAAAAACTGGAAGAGCGAAGAGATGGGTAGGGATGGAAGGGTGTGTGGGGAGTAGAGATAGAGTGTGTTATTACCCATGATTTTCAGATTTTCTGTTTCCCTTTTTTCCATTTCTAATCGTGTCAGTGATCGCTCTGTCAGCTGTTTGGGGGACTCTTTGTCCCATTATCATCTGATGATCCTCCAACATTTTCAGCGTATTTTGTGTCCAAAGCAAATTTTCGCCCCCCTGTGGGGGCAAAGAGAGGCCGATATGGACCGCTGGATCTCAATCTGCTCCTCTCTGACAGTACAGCTTGTCGATTTACTAATTTTGGGGCATGCTTCCTGAGTTTTAAATCTTTTTTTGTGTTGCTGCGATGAGTTTGATTTTTGAAGAAACGTTCCTATTTTTCTCTCTCATGAAAACATGCTCGGGTGGTCGGATATTTGATTCCATGACTGGTTGCTTTTATTTCTTGATTTCAAACCTCTATTTTGGCACAGATATCCATTGATCCATTTTAAGACTGAAATATTCTACCTTTGTATAACTCTTCTACACACTTTTTTGTTTCAGTCCTCATGTCATTCATTAATTTAGCCATGTTTTATTCTTTTATTCCCATTTCCCTAAAGCCACAGTGCATAAAGCAACCGTCTCCCTCTCTCCTCTTTTACTCAACCCTTCTCTCCAAGCCCAAACAATCACCCCTATTTTCCTCATTATCACTCTTATTCTTCTCTCGTTTTGCCTCTTCACCTCTCTCCTCCATCTATCTGTCAGGTCCTAGCCGCTTTCTCTGCACCATAACAGGGGTCATATGTGTGTGTGTTTTGGTGTGCAAGAGTGTGCAAGCCATTCACTTACTCCTTCTGTTAGTGAGTGTGACTGGAGATAACGAGTGTATGAAAGGCCTCTATGAATCTGGGGGCTGTGTGTCCATGTGTGTGTGAGAGCGAGGAGGGAATGAGCTGTGGTTGACCTGAAAGGCGGGTCACAGTGGAAGACCTGCAATTTCACCTGCTTTTTAAAAAGTGCGTCTGGATAGAGCCCCCTGTGTGTGATGTTATAGACCCAGGGGTCACTGCTAGGAGGCCCGCGGTCCGATTGTGGACCCAGAGCTGTAGCACACAAATAATTGGGTTTTGTTCAGTTTCAGTGGAGTTTACATTTTAACCGGCGCTTCTTGGTGCGTTCGTATTCTTTTTGTGGTTCGTAGCCAGTTGATGTCACCGACCTCACCATCAGAGTTTTAAATGTCTCAAAAAATCAGCCCTGAAACCAAGATGAAGACCACCAGAAAAGCAGACTACTAGCTAGCTGTGGTGTTAGCAGTTACGGAATCCGAAAATATACAAAACCAATCTGAGAAATATCTCTTTACAAATCGGAAAGAAATAGAATGCTGGAGGTATGGCTGTTTTTCATCAGTCTATATAAAGTTTTGATTGCATTAGACAGTCCCTCCGAGGGTGGGGGCATTCTATTTTAGGGATGCCACAACGGGGAAAAACCCAACTTAATTGCTCAGAAGTACTTGGTGGACATGCCTCAATCTGCATTGCTCTAAGGTCTGGAATGCACTAACAGACCTCCGTCAGTTTTTAAACATCCCTAAAAGCAACCCAAGAAACCTAGATGGATGCCTCCAGAAAGGCTAAGGATCAGAAAGGCTAGTTCAAGTGCTAGTGGTTGCAGAATGCTAACATGTACATATTTTGTGGCATGCCACAACGGGATCTCATGTTACTAAGAGGTTCAATCTACCGCAGCAGTTGTAAGGATTGTTAGCAGGATTACACAAAAACTGCTGGACATATTTGGGTAAAATTTTCACCAGAGTTGTTCCTTAGGCTGCAGGTGAATTAATTATATTTTGGAAGTGATTTATGAGTGCATACCTCCACCAAGGCTCTATCTCGCAATGTACGGATGGATTGAAGGCAAAGGTATGGAGGGACGGTTCAAACTGCACGGAGGTACGGAGAGACAGACGGACAAAGGGCCGGAGAGAGGGAGGCAGGGATGTAGCTTTGGCAGACGTATGCACTCTCTGAGTACCCTCTAGTTTATTAGTATGTGTTGTATGGTCAACCATTGTCCCTCCAGTCCAGTTCAATGTTACACTGAAAAAAGTTTAAAAATAAGTCTTCCTTAATATAAATTTAACAATTGTTTACTACATGCGGGATATTGATTTTTAAAAAAAGATAAAAAGCACTAAATTATAATACAAACTTGACATTATGATGCTCTGGCCCTTTGCTCGAGGAAATTTTCTCTAACGGAGTGCAATGAATAGTAATTGATACCCCTGTTATAGTCACACGAAGCATGCCTGTGTCTCTGCCGGTGTATTTACAGAGTTTATAAATCCGTGCCTTTGCTTGTATTTACACGTGTTTGTGTACATTCATGCATGTGTTCTGTGTATGTGTCTGCATCTGTGAAGTGTTAACCCTTCAACACCACCCACTCCCACTCCCCCCCCAAGTGCCACGAGAGCTCATTACTGTGCGTCTTTGTTGTGGCCCGTAGAGCGTGGCGGACCTTCCCAAAAATATGCACATCACTAAAACACCAAGCCCGACAGAACATAAACACACAACAGACATTAATAATGAAGATAGATAAAAAAAAATCAACAAAAACAGGAAGGGGCTAAGGATGAGCGAAAGCACCTGGGGCCTGGGGGGTGAATCCTATAATAGCTCTAATAGCTAGAACCTAACATTCTGTTTTTTGACTGTTTCTCTGTTTTGGCTCTTCTCTTTCTGGTTATATAGATAGTGTGTGTGGAGGTGGGTGGGCTGAGCCGTAGACTCCACAGACGCATTTGCCTCAACCGTCCCCAGGATGTGGCGCTGTGCTGGTGGAAGCAGGATGAAACTGGCGAGGAACTGTGGACCTGGACTCCCACAGATGTGCACAGGAACAACCTGGTCCTGATCAGCTGCTCGCTTATTGAAGGCCTCAAGGTACAAACACCTGCTATATACAGTGGGGCAAAAAAGTATTTCGTCAGCCACCAAATTGTGCAAGTTCTCCCACTTAAAAGATGAGAGAGGTCTCCAATTTCCATCATAGGTATACCTCAACTATGAGAGACAAAAGGAGAAAAAAAATCCAGAAAATCACATTGAAGGATTTTTAATGAATTAATTGGTAAATTCCTCGGTAAAATAAGTATTTGGTCAATAACAAAAGTTAGATAGATAGATAGATTAGTTTATTTGACAGGGACAGTGCAATAAACATAGACAATTAATCAATGACAATCAATCTGATGTGTTGCACATGGAGTGTATAGCTATTAGCTAATTTGCAACTCTTGTCCTGGATGGCTTTAGAAAAGAGAATCAAAAAAAGAAAAGAAATAAAGAAAATACACAATAACCACATACATCAATGCAAAAAGATTATAAATACACAAATTATAAATATTATAAATATTATAAATACTATAAATACACAATTATAAATATATAAATACACAAATATAACAACCTGACTCACATTTGCCTATTTCAGGCCTCCCTCCCTTCGTCACTCACTATAAACAAACACATTCATTCCTTCCCTTCATTCACTCTCACCTTGTAGACAATCAATTCATACATGAGTACATTCTTGTTTATTTTTCAGCCAGTTTTTAACCTTTTTAGTGAATGTTTTAAAGTCCGTTATTATTTTAATTTCATTGGCATTGTGTTCCAGATGTGACTGCCCTTTATAGAGAATGCTGTTTGACCAAATGTGGTTCTGCGGTGGAATATTTTCCAGTTATTGTTCACAGAACTCCTGGTGGCTCTGCAGCTGTCCTGTCTTTGAATGAAACCAGCAAGTGGCTCGGGTGCTGATTTATGGAGACATTTGACGTTAATTTCAGAAAACAGGAGGTCAATGAAACTCTCAAAACTCAATAGGTTGTATTTTTTAAAACATTACAGTGATGCCACCTAATGGGCTTTTTGTCCAAGATTTTAGGGGTTTGATTATATAATAGAACCTATATGTCTTATTGTGGAAGGGGCTGCTTGAGCCCAGACTGTCAAACAGTATGATATATGAGAAAAAACCATAGAATGCATATACAGTACAGCTGCTTTGTAGGTATGTAATATCTAATTAATTTAAAGCAGTTCAGATTTTTTTTTACTGTTTTTGAAATTTTCTTTATATGAAGATTAAATTTGAGTTGAGGATCTAGTACAGTGCCAAGGTATTTGAATTCTGTAGCTAAACTGATGTCATGATCATGTATAATAACTTTAAAATTTTGCAGGTTACATTTTTTGATTGAAAAGCACATTGAGACTGTTTTCTGAAGGTTTAGCAATAGATGGTTCTGGAGGAGCCACTCTTGGACATCAACCCTACTTGTAGACAGTACATCTGCAGCCTGTGCTGGAGTCTGGCAGCTGTGTAAATAACTGCATCATCTGCATAAAGTTGGCCATGTTGCAGCTGAGCAGTGTAACGGCAAGTCATTAATAAAAATGCTGAAAAGTAATGGACCAAGAATGGACCCTTGTGGATACCCATGCGGTTGTTTAAAAATGAGGATTTATCCTGGTGAACTTTTACACACTGTTCTCTATTCTGGAGATAAGATGCCAAACCATTCTAATGTATCTGGGGAGAAGTTAAAAGGTACCATTTTGGATAAAAGCAAACTGTTGGTTTACAGTATCGAAAGCCTTTTTGAGATCTAGAAAAACAGCTCCTACCACATTACCCTGTCCAAGGACTGTTTGACGTTTTCAATAAGGCAACAATTTGCTGTTTCTGTTGAGTATCCTGGTCCTAAAACCAAATTGATGTGGATGAAGGAGTTGACTGTCTTGTAAGTAGTCTATCAGCTGTGTAGCTACAACTTTTTCAAGAACCTTAGACAGGACTGGTAAGATAGAGATTGGGCGGTAATTGCATATATCGTCTTTACTGCCTGATTTATGAACTGGTATGACGACAGCTTTTTTCCAGCCAGATGGAAATGTACTAGACCTAATGGAGAGATTAATGAGATGAGTCAGTGGTTTGATTAATATTTTGCTGTGCGTTTTGAGAAAGGAGGTGCTCATGTTGTAGATATCATTAGTTTTTGAGTTTGACAGTGTTTTAACAATACCAGCAATTAACTCCTCATTACCTCATCGATGTGAAAAGAATCTGTTGGAAGTATTGAATTCGTGTTGTTGAGCACATTTGGCGGCACAAAGTTTTTTGTCAAGTCTTCCACAGAGCCCACAAAATATGAATTAAATTCATTTGCCAATGTAGCCTCGTCACTGATGGTCTTGCCATTGATTCTAAGTTCCTTTACCCCCTTCTGAACTTTTTTTTTATTAGTTAAGTTATTTAAATGCCTCCATAGTGAACTGTTGTTACCCTTTGCATGATCTATCAGTTTATTGTAATAAGATACTTTTGATTTTCGCAGCTCTTGTACCACTTTATTTCTTAAACTTTTGTACACAAGGTGATCATTTTGCAGTTTAGAGGTTAATGATGTTTTCAATGCAGAGTCTCGCCTCTTCATAAGTTTTCTTATTTCATTATTTAACCATGGTAGGTTAATCTTCTGTTGTCTACTTTTAATTTGCTTTGTAAATTTTTCTATGGACTTAGTAATTGTTGCAGTTATAAAGTTACAACAATCATCTACTTCGTTTATTGACATGAGCTGCTCCCAATTTTGATTCTCTAAGTAATGTTCAAACTCCTCATTTTTTGATTTGGGAATAATAAAATTTGGTTTGTCAATATCGACTCCTCCAAAATATTGTAGTCGCTTTTTAGTGAGTTTTCTGACAGCAAGAACCATGTTATGATCTGAGAGACCAGTTACAAGATTATAGGTTCTGGTTATTCGTTCTGGTTTATTAGTGAATACCATGTCAATAAGTGTTCTCGATTGTTTGGTTATCCTGGTGGGTCCTTTGATCATTTGTTTGTAATTAAATTTAGTCATGAGGCTTTTCAGTTTCTGTTTTTCCTTATTATCAGACAGTTGATATTGAAATCACCATAAAATATGGTTTCTCTGCTCCTCTCAAGTTGTTTAACCAGATCACTTAATTCATTATAAAAAGAAGAATTGAGTGAGGGTGGGTTGTACAATACTGCGATGTTGAAATTCATTACCGGTGAGAGACATACATTAACTGCTAAACATTCAAGTGAAGTATTCAAATTAACCAATTGGCATTTAAATTTCTCTTTGATGTAAATTAAAACACCTCCTCCCCTCCCTGGCTGCCTGTCTTTTCTAAAACACTGATAGCCCATAATATCGATCATATTGGTGTCAATGTTACTGTGTAGCCAGCTTTCTGAGAGACAAAGATAGTCCAGATTTGAGTCAGACAGCAACACCGAAATCTCATCTCTTTTGGGGATTATGCTTCGTATGTTTAGATGTCCGCCGAGGATCCCCTTTGGTTTAGCCTTTGCGTCCCAGAGAACTCGTGCATGATTAACAGTTTGGAAAAATAGATGTTGTTTTTGCTTTTGAACAGCACGGTTTTCGGATTTCGCCTCATTTGTAATTTGTTTAATCGCTCCTGTTTCCAAAAGTTTGGACGTAGCGCAGCTGTTTACAGCAGGATCAGACATGTGAGTCTGTTCAGTGCAATTCGACTCACCCGACTCGCTATGAAGGGCCGTAGATAGAAACAACCAATTCGCCAGCTCAGATGTTTGTGCTAACCCAGTGGTCTGCTGTTTAATAGTGGCAGGTCCAGGGTTAAGGTGAATATCCCCTGCCAGAAGTAGCAGTGCTAATAGTACTTTAACTGTAAAGCCTCTGCCATATTGTGATATTTGCTTACCCTTCATGTTTGTCTTGTTTTGGGAGCCTTTTCTCAGTGCTTTCATCTCAATACTTTGTTATATACCCTTTGTTGGCAATGACAGAGGTCAAACGTTTTCTGTAAGTCTTCACAAGGTTTTCACACACTGTTGCTGGTATTTTGGCCCATTCCTCCATGCAGATCTCCTCTAGAGCAGTGATGTTTTGGGGCTGTCGCTGGGCAACACGGACTTTCAACTCCCTCCAAAGATTTTCTACGGGATTGAGATCTGGAGACTGGCTAGGCCACTCCAGGACCTTGAAATGCTTCTTACGAAGCCACTCCTTCGTTGCCTGGGCAGTGTGTTTGGGATCATTGTCATGCTGAAAGACCCAGCCACGTTTCATCTTCAATGCCCTTGCTGATGGAAGGAGGTTTTCACTCAAAATCTCACGATACATGGCCTCATTCATTCTTTCCTTTACACGGATCAGTCGTCCTGGTCCCTTTGCAGAAAAACAGCCCCAAAGTATGATGTTTTCACCCCCATGCTTCACAGTAGGTATGGCGTTCTTTCACCTCCAAACACGACAAGTTGAGTTTTTACCCAAAAGTTCTATTTTGGTTTCATCTGACCATATGACATTCTCCCAATCCTCTTCTGGATCATCCAAATGCTCTCTAGCAAACTTCAGATGGGCCTGGACATGTACTGGCTTAAGCAGGGGGACACGTCTGGCACTGCAGGATTTGAGTCCCTGGCGGCGTAGTGTGTTACTGGTGTAGCCTTTGTTACTTTGGTCCCAGCTCTCTGCAGGTCATTCACTAGGTCCCCCTGTGTGGTTCTGGGATTTTTGCTCACCGTTCTCGTGATCATTTCGACCTCACGGGGTGAGATCTTGTGTGGAGCCCCAGATCGAGGGAGATTGTCAGTGGTCTTGTATGTCTTCCATTTTCTAATAATTGCTCCCACAGTTGATTTCTTCACACCAAGCTGCTTACCTATTGCAGATTCAGTCTTCCCAGCCTGGTGCAGGTCTACAATTTTGTTTCTGGTGTCCTTTGACAGCTCTTTGGTCTTGGCCATAGTGGAGTTTGGAGTCTGACTGTTTGAGGTTGTGGACAGGTGTCTTTTATACTGATAACGAGTTCAAACAGGTGCCATTAATACAGGTAACGAGTGGAGGACAGAGGAGCCTCTTAAAGAAGAAGTTACAGGTCTGTGAGAGCCAGAAATCTTGCTTGTTTGTAGGTGACCAAATACTTATTTTACCAAGGAATTTACCAATTAATTCATTAAAAATTGTTCAATGTGATTTTCTGGATTTTTTTTTCTCATTTTGTCTCTCATAGTTGAGGTATACCTATGATGAAAATTGGAGACCTCTCTCATCTTTTAAGTGGGAGAACTTGCACAATTGGTGGCTGACTAAATACTTTTTTGCCCCACTGTATGCTCTTACGTATGTGTCTCTTGTGTTATTGATAGGCTTCAAGGAAGTATAAGTTCCAACTTTTACAATTCACTACAACTACAAATACTATGGTTTTGTAAAAATATCACAAATCAGAAACACTGTCTTTACATAATTAGATATTGGATAAATAGAAGGGCAGTGCGGTGGCGGAGTGGTTAGCAGTGTGGCAGCACAGCAACTCACCCTTGGCCGGGGGATCTTGGGTTCGATCCCAACCCCCGACCAACAGTGATCTATGTGGACTTTGCATGTTCTCCCCGTGTCTGCGTGGGTTTACTCCAGGATTTCTTTGGTTTTCTCCCACATGCCCAAAACATTTGGTTCTGCTAGAGGTTTGGTTCTGCTAGAGGTTTCTTCCTGTTAAAAAGGAGTATTTCTTCTTCACCGTCACCAAGTGCTTGCTCACAGGGGATCGCCTGATTGCTGGGGTATTTCTGCAATTGTGGGGTTTCCCCTACATTGAAAGTACTATGAGATGACTATTGTTGTGATATGGCGCTATATAAATAAAGTTGAATTGAATTGAATTGAACATCCAAGTTAGGTTAATTGGCATCAATTGTGTGTATGGGCACATAATCATACCATGTAGGATAACTAAGTAGACGGTTATGCTGTTTCATCCCACCTAGCAACAATGCTCTGCACTGTGTGTGTTTATATATTTACATATTTATTCCATCTAGCTACAATGCTCAGCACTGGGTGTGTTTATATTTATATATCTATATATTTATTCCATCTAGCTACAATGCTCCGCACTGTGTTTTTATATATCTACATATTATTCCATCTAGCTACATTGCTCCGCACTGTGTGTGTTTATATACTTGCATATTTATTCCACCTAGCTGCAATGCTCCGTACTGTGGGTGTTTATATATTTACATATTTATTCCATCTAGCTACAATGCTCTGCACTGTGTGTTCATATATTCATATATTTATTCCATCCAGCTACAATGCTCTGCACTGTGTGTCTGTGTGTGTGTGTGTATATATATATTTTATAGTAATATGTACATATGTATATTAGCTGCTCTTGCTTGCTTGTTTTTTTTCTTGCCTTCTGATTGTTGCTCTGAGTGTTGCTATCCCTGTGCTGTTGCAATCCTGGAATTTCCCCGTTGTGGGACTAATAAAGGCTTATCTTATCTTATCTTATCTTATCTTATCAAAACTGGGGATTCTAAATTGTCCTTAGGTATGACTGTGAGAGTGAATGGTTTTCTTTCTCTGTGTTGGCCCTGCGATGGACTGGCGATCTGTCCAGGGTGTACCCTGCCTCTCGCCCAAAGATGCTGGAATAGGCTCCAGCCCCCCAGCAACCCGAAAAGGATTAAGCGGAAGAAGATCGATGGATGGATTAATAGATAAATAAATAGATAAATAATTAGATAAACAGATAAATTAGATAATGTCGCACTAAACAGATAAATTAGATAATGCCGCACTTCTTTTAAAAGCAAATTCAGTTAAAAAAATGCTACAAAACTAATATGAAAGACCTAAGCATGGCAAACTTCATGTTCAAACAATGAATTAAAGATAACTCAGTGAAGAACAAGTATATATTTGATGGTAGGGTTCTTTTCAGGTGCCTGTATAGAAATCTTGAGCAGGCATCCTAATGAAGAGCAGAAACCACTATTTTATACAATGTAAATACAATTTTATATGGTATTAATATTGTGTAAAACAGCAAAAGATGTATTTACAATCAAACTGTGAAGCAGGCTGTTATAATGTAGTAACAATAAATGCTTGAGAGAAGTCCCATAAAAATGAAGCGCTTCATGTAATACCTAATTAGGAGGGACAGGATCAGACATGAGTATATCAGAGGGACATCTCAGGTTGAGCGGTTTGGAGACAAAGTAAGAGAGGCAAGGCTGAGATGGTTTAGACATGTGCAGAGGAGGGATAGTGGAGATATTGGACAAAGGATGTTGAAGATGGAGCTGCCAGACAGGAGGAAAAGAGGAAGACCACAGAGAATTTCATGGATGTAGTGAAGAAGGACATGGAGAGAATTGTTGGTACGGAAGATGCAAGGGATAGGGTGAGAAGGAGGTAGATGATCTGCTGTGGAGACTCCTAACAGATGTGGCTGGAAATAGGGCTGGGCAATATGGCTTTTAACATGCATCGCAATACATTTAGGGTTTCATCGCGATACATGATATATATCACGATATCTTGATATCTCCTCCGAACCACTGTATAAATGTAAATGTAAAACTTTTGCATAAAATGACACCGGCATGATAATAGAAACAGACCTGTGTATTGCATTTTTTTTTTAAATTGAATACAAGAAGGGGGTTATAAAATCAAGTTAAAATTAACAAACTTCATTGAACCAGTCAGGCAACCCCACTCATAAATTTGCAACAAATCAGAATAATGCTAGAACTTCCTTTTGTGGCCTGTAATAAAACCAATAAAAACAAAACAAAAAAGGACTCAGCACAATAAAAGCGAATCTGTGTGAGAGGTTTGGTTTTAAAAGTCCCTTTATTGCACAATTCAAAAATAACAAATCACCATGATACCATCACTCCACAAAGTGTCTCACATTTCAAAAGTTTAACAATAACTTATCCCCCTCCCCCACAAAACACAGAATATTCTCTACAGTCCATCTATTAAGGAAAGCCTCCAAATTGTCCACCATTTTATAATAAGATATACTCCACTCGCAGTCTTGACTTTTAACAAGGCCTTCAGAACCAACACAGGATCCATACTGTCAGTATAAATAGTCCAATTTTTCCTTGTCAGCCAGATGGCAAGTTTAGCAGTACCAGATAGGAAGTTTATCAAAGTACAGTATGTACAGACTTCTTTGCCACTTTATACTTAGGACCATAAATAAACAAATCATAAGAAAAACATTCACCAAAATTATGAAACCACACTTTCAAAAGATCAAAAAGTCCAGATAAATTAGAACATTTAACAAACAAATGCTCCAGGGTCTCAATCTGGGAACAAAACAAACATTCCTCCCCCACATTTGTAATGATCTGCTGTGCGTGCCTGCTGCCCTAAATACCTCCACAGCTGCGCGCACACCTGATCACCTCATCAAGCAGCCTACTTTAGCCACGCTGCCCTCTGGTCTGCACGGAGACGTCAACGCTCCAATGGTCTGGTAAGACCTCCTCGCCAACTCTACTTATCCTGTTCAGGAGTTCCGTCTCCTTAGCTTTTTCCTGCCCATCGGTTCTTTGGAGTTCTTCAGCACTTCAGCCCTCCACCCAACTTGTAAGACTGTACATTAACTGGTTCATCCCTCCTAACCTCAGTTCACTCATCCGCCTGTCTGTGCTCTCTCCTAGGGTTGCCAGTCTGAACTGTGCTCTGCTCGCCCAGCTGTCTCACTCCTGCACACACGCACACATTCACACTCACACTCTCTATAATAAAAGATAATTGTGTCTATTTCGAGTCCGCGTCTGCTTCTGGATCAACCAAACATGTCAGTACATCTCCGTCAGAATGACCCAGCAGACGGTGCGTTAGCACAAAAACTTAACATCATCAAGGCTCGGGTAGACCAGTTATCCCGTCAGCAACAGGTCATACTCACTCAGCTTATGCAGATCAACACACGCCTGGATCGCCTCACAACCTCGCAGCCCTTTCCATCTGCTCCCGGCGGGGTGGCCGGACCAGCCAGCTCCACCTCTTTCCCCTCTCCGCAGTCTCGGCTGACTCCAGTCCCCACACCCACACGTTTTAGCGGTAAGCTAGGGGAAGCACGGGTTTTTTTGCTGCAGTGTGGGATCGTGTTTCAGCGTGTGCCAGGGGATTTCCCCACTAGTCACAGCCGCATTGGCTACGTCGTTAATCTCCTGGAGGGGCGGGCCTTAGCTTGGGCTTATGCAGTAATGGCTCGGTCTGACTATGCTAACTTAACATATGACCATTTTGTGAGTGAATTTAATGAGGTATTTGATCACTTGGACCGAGATAGTGTGCTCACCACCCGGCTACTCAATCTTAAGCAGGGGAATAAGTCTGTGGCCGATTATTCTGTAGACTTCCAGGTGGTGGCAGCAGAGGTGGGGTGGGACGATGCCTCCCTTTGCGGTATTTTTACTCGCAGCCTTAACCCTAGCCTGAGGGACGAGTTAGCCTGCATTGATAAGCCTAGTGGACTAAACGAGCTAATTTCCCTAGCTATTAGCATTGACAATCGGCCGAGGGAGCGGGCCAACGAGCGTCAACCTTCCAGTTGCTCGGCCTCACAGTTCCGCCGTTCCCTGCAGCTCCCCCTGCTGGCCCTCCCTCCCTCTGATTCCCTTGACACTGAGGAGCCTATGGTGATGGGCCAGTCCAAGCTGACCCCGGCCAAAAAACAGTGCCGCCGGGAGCTCGGGCTGTGCTTATACTGTGCTAGTGAGGAATACGAGCTGGCCTTCTGCCCCATTTGGCCAAAAGGGGGGATCTGTGGGTCACAGTAGGGGGACTCACGGACTCACTCCAGGAAAATCCCCTTAGCAAATTTCTGCTTGCCATCCGCTTCATACACAATCACCATGAAATCTCCACTCATGCACTCATCAAATCCGGGTCGGAGCAGAGCTTTATTTCTGAAAATCTGGCAACCCGGCTGAGGCTCTCCTTCCACCAGCTGAAGACTCCCTTAAAGCTGATCGCTCTGCCCAAGGCTCCGCTTGCCATAGTCACCAAGCAGACTGCCCCCATGTCTGTTCAGATATCGGGCAATCACCGGGAGCAAATAAGGTTTTTTTGTGCTGCCCGTTTCAGCCTCCCTGGTTATTTTGGGGTACCCTTGGCTTCGGCTGCACAACCCATCCATTGATTGGCGTTCGGGTAATATCATCTCATGGCGTTCCTTTTGTTTAAGTGCTTGCCTTCAGTTTGCTGCTTGCTCTCCCTCCGTGCCCCTCTGTTCCCCTGACATATCCCTGCCTGATCTGTCCCGAGTTCCCTCCGAATACCATGACTTGGGAGCCGTCTTTAGTAAGACTCGAGCGCTGTCACTTCCCTCCCACCGCCCATACGATTGTGCCATTAAACTCCTGCCGGGGGCTCTGTTGCCATCCAGTCGGCTTTACAGCCTGTCGGCCCCAGAGCAGGAAGCGATGGAGAAATACATCAAGGAGTCCTTGAGCTCAGGCATTATTCGACCATCTTCCTCGGCAGTGGGGGCAGGGTTTTTCTTTGTGGGAAAGAAGGATGGTTCTTTGAGGCCCTGTGTTGATTTTTGTGAACTAAACAACATCACTATTAAGGACAAATACACTCTCCCCCAATCAACACTGCCTTTGATTCTCTCCAGGGGGCCTCTGTGTTCACGAAATTAGACCTCCGCAACGCCTACCACCTGGTGAGGATTAGAGAGGGGGATGAGTGGAAGATGGGTTTTCGCACCCCTAGTGGCCACTTCGAATATCTGGTGATGCCGTTTGGACTGACTAATGCTCCCGCAGTATTCCAACGTCTGATCAACGATGTTTTGAGGAATTTCTTGGGCTGTTTTGTGTTTGTGTATTTGGATGACATTCTCATCTTTTCCCAGTCCCTCGACGAACATCGGTTACATGTCAGGCGGGTTCTGCAGCGGCTGCTGGAGAATAAATTATTTGTCAAGGCCGAGAAGTGTGAGTTCCACGCCCCATCCACCTCGTTCTTGGGATTCATCATCTCTCACAACGAGATCATCGCGGACCCGGCCAAGAGAAAAGCGGTGGTAGAGTGGCCAGTTCCTTCATCCCGGAAGCAGTTACAGCAGTTTCTGGGATTTGACAACTTCTACCGCCGCTTCATTAAGAACTACATTATCATTGCCCTACCCCTCACTCGCCTCACCTCCACCAAGGTGCCCTTCCAGTGGACGGGGGAGGCAGAGGCAGCCTTTATGGAATTGAAATCATTGTTCTCCTCTCCTCCTATCTTGGCTCAGGTGGACCTCATGCTGCAGTGTCTGGTGGAGGTGGATGCCTCGGACTCCGGAGTGGGAGCGGTTCTATCTCAACGTTCCCCCGTGGACGATAAGATCCGCCCCTGTGCTTTCTTCTCCTGCTGCCTCTCCCCGGCAGAGAGGAACTGCGACATCGGGGACAGGGAGCTGCTGGCGGTCAAATTGGCCTTGGAGGAGTGGCACCACTGGCTCGAGGGGGCCTCCCAGCCGTTCGGCGTTTGGACCGACCATAAAAACCTGGAGTACCTCAGGACGGCCAAGCGATTCAACGCCCGCAAGCCTGCTGGTCCTTGTTTTTCGGCAGGTTTGACTTCATCATCACCTACTGCCCGGGGTCCAAGAACATCAAGCCTGACGCCCTGTCCAGACAATTCTCCTCGAATGCTGCAGAGGCGCCATCACATCCCATGTTGCCTCCTTCGTGTATCGTGGGCGCCCTCTCATAGGGCATCAAGGAGAGAGTCAGAAGAGCGCAGGAGACCGAGGCTGACCCGGGTGGGGAGCCAGCGGGGAAGATTTATGTGCCCTCTGCGGTCCGGGGCGAGGTCATCAATTGGGCCCACTCCTCCAAGCTCCTGTGCCACCCGGAGATGGCGCGCACTGTGGCCCTGCTGCAGAGAACCTTCTGGTGGCCGTCTCTACGGCAGGACATTGGGGAGTATGTCCGTGCCTGTCCTCAGTGCACCACCTGTAAGACGTCCTCCTCTCTTCTGGCGGGTCTACTCCATCCTCTTCCCATCCCCGGCAGACCTTGGTCCCATGTGGCGCTCGATTTCGTCACCGGCCTTCCTCCCTCTGCCGACAACACCGTCATCCTCACGATCGTGGACAGATTCTCCAAGGCGGCTCACTTCGTCCCCCTACAGGGTCTGCCCACGGCCAAGGAGACTGTGGACCTGCTCGTCCTCCATGTGGTGTGGCTCCACGGCATCCAGATGGACATCGTGTCCGATCGTGGTCCCCAGTTTGTCTCGAAGGTGTGGCGAGCCTTCTGCAGGGCTATCAGGGCCACGGTAAGCCTGTCCTCAGAGTACCACACCCAGAGTAATGGCCAGTGTGAGCGCACCAATCAAGAATTGGAGGCAGCGTTACGGTGTGTCACCATCTCCAATCCAGCATCCTGGAGCTCCCATCTGCCGTGGGTCGAGTATGTGCACAACATCATGGTCTCCTCTGCCACAGGTCTGTCCCCTTTCAAGGGCTCCCTGGGATACAATCCCCCACTGTTTCCTGAGGAGGAGGTAGACATCGCGGTGCCATCCATGCAGGCCCATATGAAGTGCTGTCGCCGTCTGTGGAAGGCTTCCTGGGCCGCGCTTTGGCACACGGCGGACCGTAACGCCGACATTGCCAACTGCTGCAGGACCCCGGCTCCGCCCTACCGGGTCGGGCAGGAGGTGGGTTAACCATTAAGAACATTAACCTCAAGTCTGAATCCAGGAAATTGTCATAGCGTTTTATTGGTCCTTTTTCCATTACACACACTGTGAATCCTGTCACTGTGCACCTGGCTCTCCCCCCCTCCCTCCGCATTTGTCCCACCTTCCACGTCTCACAGGTCAAGCCGTTCGTCTCCAGCCCTCTGTGCCCCCCTCCCAAGACGCCACCCCCACTGGTAATGATCGATGGTGACCCCACGTGGAGAGTCAACTCCATCCTGGACGTCCGACACTGGGGTCGTGGCCTCCAGTACCTGGTGGACTGGGAGGGCTATGGTCCAGAATGGAGGTCCTGGGTGCGTCCCTCCTTTGTGATGGATCCACAACTCATCAGGGACCTCCACCGGATGCACCCGGGTAGGTTGGCTCAGCCGCTGAGAGGCGTCCCGTAGGGGGGGGAGTACTGCAATGATCTGCTGTGCGTGCCTGCTGCCCTAATTACCTCCACAGCTGCGCACACACCTGATCACCTCATCAAGCAGCCTACTTTAGCTGCGCTGCCCTCTGGTCTGCACGGAGACGTCAACGCTCCAACGGTCTGGTAAGACCTCCTCGCCAACTCTACTCATTCTGCTCTGGAGTTCCGTCTCCTCAGCTTTTTCCTGCCCGTTGATTCTCCTGGGAGTCAGCGCTCCCCACCGACAAGTAAGCCTTCGTGATTCCTTCACCTCTACGCTCTCCTTCTCCCCTGTGCACAGGTGGAAACCTTCAGGCAGCGGACCTCTTCCTCCTGGCGGCACACCTGGGCACAACCGCACTCCACCAGCACTCTAAACTCACCTGCACCGCTTCACCTCGTCAGCAGCGACAGCCTAGTCACGGAGCAGCTGGCCCGGAGACCTTGGGAGTTCTTCAGTGCTTCAGCCCTCCAGCCAACTTGTAAGACTGTACATTAACTGGTTCAACCCTCCTAACCTCAGTTCACTCATCCGCCTGTCTGTGCTCTCTCCGAGGGTTGCCAGTCTGAACTGTGCTCTGCTCGCCAAGCTGCCTCACTCCTGCACACACACACACATTCACACTCACACTCTCTATAATAAAAGATAATTGTGTCTATTTCGAGTCCGCGTCTGCTTCTGGATCAACCAAACATGTCAACATTAGGATCCAGGTGTGCTCTGTATTTATTTGTAGATATTGCCCCATGTCCTCCACTGGAGGTCTGCTGTCCGTTTTTCAATAGGGAGCTTGTACATGGACTGCCAGCTGCCTTTTGGAGAGAATACCAGCCCCAAAAACAAAGCCCACTTCGACTCTTTCACTCCCGTCAGAGAGCGCAGGTTTAGGACATTTACACAGATGTGATACACCGTCTTCTTCCCTGCTAATTGGAACTTGTCCAGACAAGGAGTTCTGAAAGACAGCAGGTGGCCCTCTCCCTCCTGCCACTCTCCCACTGCTGGACTTATGGAAAGGGCAGGAAAGTTATACACAGTGTCCTCATCCCATTGATCAGAAAGAGTGTGGTTTTCTGCAAAGGCTCTCTGTGGTTGTGACAGGGCAGCACAAACTTCCTTTACCATCCTATACACCAGTCTGACGGATGTAATGTTGGCACTCTGCCTCTGGGTTTCTATAGATGTGGTTGACATCTTCATCAGATGACCAAGTTTAGTACAGCCTGCCTCTCTTAAACAAGTTCACAGACTGCAGCATTTGAGTGTTTATGAATTGACTGAAAAATAATGGTTCCTCAAACAACCACATGCCTGGTGTCTCCTCAGGAATACGGGCTACAGTGAAAATTTGCCATGCATGCAAGACAGATGTATAGAAAGCAGAAAGTCCAGTAAAGTCCACCTCCCCAGATTTCATGAGGAAAAGCTGCTTATCATAGCCCAAGTGGCCAACTCTCCTCAGGAGCAGTTTTTCAGTGTCCATCCAGTAGAGGCCACATCCATAAAGGAACTGTTGCGCAGTCTAAAGCCTAAAACAGGCGATCTTGGACTGTATGTCAACCAGGCTCTGTCCTCCCTCGGCAATAGGCAGGTAGAGAACAGCCACATGCACCCAATGTCAACCAGACCAAAAGAAACCCATGGTGGCCTTCTGCACCTCCTCCACCGGGCTTCTGGGCGGTGTCAAAGCAATAAATCTATGCCAAAGAGCTGAAGCGACCAGACCCCTTCCCCTATATGACAGCTGTGGTAGCAACCAATTCCACTTAGAAAAACGAGCGCACACCTTCTCCTTAATTCCCTCCCAGTTCTTGCTTTCAAAGCCCTCAGAACCCCAAAACACCCCCAACACTTTAACACCGGCTTTCCCCCACAGAAGACCTCCAGGTAGATGAGGAATGTCTTGATGTGTCCACTGCCCCACCAATAAACCCTCACTTTTCTCCCAATTTACCCGTGCAGAAGATGCTTTTTCATAAATAGATAAAAGTGTCCACCAAACGCTGTACATCCCTATGGGATGTGATGAAAATGTTGACGTCATCTGCATAAGCAGACAAGACAAGTGGATGACAACTACTGGACGGCCCTGGCAGGGTCAAAGCACCTGAGTGCGCAACCTGCACAGAAAAGGCTCAGTAGTCAAGCTATACAGTTGTCCCGAGATCGGACAACCCTGCCTTATCCCCAATGTACACGGATTGACCGACTCAGCCCTGCCCCCATCTTTACCAAACACTCAGCTCCAGTATATACAGTGGAGTAAAAAAGTATTTAGTCAGCCGCCAATTGTGCACGCTCTCCCACTTAAAAGATGAGAGAGGTCTCCAATTTTCATCATAGGTATACCTCAACTATGAGAGACAAAATGAGAAAAAAAAATCCAGAAAATCACATTGAAGGATTTTTAATGAATTAATTGGTAAATTCCTCGGTAAAATAGGTATTTGGTCAATAACAAAAGTTCATCTCAATACTTCGTTATATACCCTTTGTTGGCAATGACAGAGGTCAAATGTTTTCTGTAAGTCTTCATAAGGTTTTCACACACTGTTGCTGGTATTTTGGCCCATTCCTCCATGCAGATCTCCTCTAGAGCAGTGATGTTTTGGGGCTGTCGCTGGGCAACACGGACTTTCAACTCCCTCCAAAGATTTTCTATAGGGTTGAGATCTGGAGACTGGCTAGGCCACTCCAGGACCTTGAAATGCTTCTTACGAAGCCACTCCTTTGTTGCCCGGGCGGTGTGTTTGAGATCATTGCCATGCTGAAAGACCCAGCCACGTTTCATCTTCAATGCCCTTGCTGATGGAAGGAGGTTTTCACTCAAAATCTCACGATGCATGGCCCCATTCATTGTTTCCTTTACACGGATCAGTCGTCCTGGTCCCTTTGCAGAAAAACAGCCCCAAAGCATGATGTTTCCACCCCCATCCTTCACAGTAGGTATGGTGTTCTTTCTCCTCCAAACACGACAAGTTGAGTTTTTACCAAAAAGTTCTATTTTGGTTTCATCTGACCATATGACATTCTCCCAATCCTCTTCTGGATCATCCAAATGCTCTCTAGCAAACTTCAGACGGGCCCGGACATGTACTGGCGTAAGCAGGGGGACACGTCTGGCACTGCAGGATTTGAGTCCCTGGCGGCGTAGTGTGTTACTGATGGTAGCCTTTGTTACTTTGGTCCCAGCTCTCTGCAGGTCATTCACTAGGTCCCCCTGTGTGGTTCTGGGATTTTTGCTCACCGTTCTCGTGATCATTTTGACCCCATGGGGTGAGATCTTGTGTGGATCCCCAGATCGAGGGAGATCATCAGTGGTCTTGTATGTCTTCCATTTTCTAATAATTGCTCCCACAGTTGATTTCTTCACACCAAGCTGCTTACCTATTGCAGATTCAGTCTTCCCAGCCTGGTGCAGGTCTACAATTTTGTTTCTGGTGTCCTTTGACAGCTCTTTGGTCTTGGCCATAGTGGAGTTTGGAGTCTGACTGTTTGAGGTTGTGGACAGGTGTCTTTTATACTGATAACGAGTTCAAACAGGTGCCATTAATACAGGTAACGAGTGGAGGACAGAGGAGCCTCTTAAAGAAGAAGTTACAGGTCTGTGAGAGCCAGAAATCTTGCTTGTTTGTAGGTGACCAAATACTTATTTTCCTCCATAATTTGCAAATAAATTCTTTAAAAATCCTTCAATGTGATTTTCTGGATTTTTTTTTTCCTCATTTTGTCTCTCATAGTTGAGGTATACCTATGATGAAAATTGGAGACCTCTCTCATCTTTTAAGTGGTAGAACTTGCACAATTGGTGGCTGACTAAATACTTTTTTGCCCCACTGTAACAGATTCAACCATGTCATAAACATGTTGCCAAGTCCAAAACCTTTAAGTGTGGAAAACAGATAATAATGATCAACCCTATCAAAAGCTTTTTCTTGGTCTAAAGACACAATACCAAAATTTAAATCACAAAGTTTATTCAGATGAGGAACATCACGTACTGTATGAGAAAAATATTGTCCATAATGGTTTGGTCAGGAATACAATATGTTTGATCTGTATCTATGAGTACATCCAAAACATTTTTCAGTCTATTTGATAGGGCTTTAGAAAGCACCTTGTAGTTTGTACAAAGAAGAGCAACGGGCCTCCAGTGTTTAAGCAAGGCCAAGTCCCCTTTCTTAGACAGCAGAGATAGTAATGCACGCCGACAGGAGACAGGTAAAGATCCAGTTGTCATGCGCTGGCCCTCATGAGCCAGCATAAGACGCACACAGTCACCAGTGAGTTTACAGTGAGTTTTTATTACGGTGAAAAGTAAACAACACAAGATGCAGGGGCAATGACACATAAGTCCATACACTTCCGGAGGCGTAAGGCTAGACAGCTCCATGATAATCAGGTGGCCTGCCCCAGTCCCATGCCCCCAGAAACAAGTCCTCTGGTGGCCGAACCAGGTCACCCCGTAACACACACAGTTTATTGGGTGGCCAACCCAAGACGCCGAACGCTCCAGGCAGTTCCTCAGGTGGCCGACCCTCATCCCACAACCACCAGGACCGTGGAGGGATTGCATGCAGCCGCTCACCTGCACATGACAAGACAGGGGAGTGCCAGACCGTCAAACAAAAACCTCTCTCGGCCCCCAGCTGGTGGCCCCTGAGAGGGGGACAACCAAAAACTTGGACCCCCTCGAATCCTGATTGGGTCACAGCTGCACCTGCGCTGGACCCCCACTGGACCTCGTCGGACCCCGATTGGGTCACAGCGGCACCTGCGCTGGACCCCCACTGGACCTTGTCGGACCCCGATTGGGTCACCGTTGCACCCACGTCGGACCCCGACTGGGTCACAGCCGGACCTGCGCTGGACCCCCACTGGACCTCGTCGGACCCCGATTGGGTCATCGTTGCACCCACGTCGGACCCCGACTGGGTCACTGCTGCACCCACGTCGGACCCCGACTGGGTCACCTCGGCCCACGCGTCAGACCCCGACTGGGTCACCTCGGCCCACACGTCGGACCCCGACTGGGTCACCTCGGCCCACACGTCGAACCCCGACTGGGTCATCTCCGCCCACACGTCGGACCCCGACTGGGTCAGGACTGCTCCGGCGACGACCTCCATCTCCGAACCTGGAACCCCCAGTCCCGTGACCTTGACTGGCTCCGGACCGGTAACGCTGTGGAGGTGCTCAGAAAACAAGAGAGGACCGGGATCAGTTCCACTGGCAGAGCCAGAGCCCAGCGAGACGAGCTCGGGTGCAGCGGACAGCTGCCCCTCACTCGCCTCCCCATGAGTCAGAAAAAAATGCTCTAATACACCATACAGGAAAACAAGAAAGAGCACTTGCCTGCACTCGGGCTCTGGAGCCATCCAGGACTTCGCCGATCCAGGTTCAAGAAGCAGCTCGTTGTCGGGCTCCCACTCGGCTGTGTCGGGTTCCACAGCCGGCCTGATGGTCTCTGCAGCTGGATCCTCACGCGCTGGCGTCCACGCCAATAACCCGTATGGCGTGGGGGCAGAGGACCCTGGACCTGCTGACTCGGGCTGCATCCCTGAGGAACCCTGGGGACGCTCTCTTGTTGGCTCTGGCTCCTCACTGCAGTCCGTTCTTCTCTGTCCAATGCTAGGCTGCAGGGCTGGGATATATCCCAGAGCTGCAGGCCTCCCCCACGTTCGATGGCGTGGGACTGACGCCGAGGACCGCTCCGCAGGAGGAGACACAGAGGCAGCAGGTTTAATATAAATGGCTACAGCTGGGGAAAGAAACTCAGGGAGCTGCGAACCCCGAGCTTCACCCCCAGGAGTCAGACAAGACAGATCACAATGATCGATAGGTAAGTGAACTTGAACTTGCCTGTCTCCTGGGGGGAGGATGGTATCAGCTCTAGCGGACATCGCTCCTTCCCTCGCTCGCTGGGTGGTAGAAACGGACCCATGGACGGAGCCCACCGGCACAGGACTCAGCTCACTCACAGCAGCCGGCTGGTTGAGGGGGTCATCCCGGCGGCCCGGAACTGGATCCGGAGCAGGAGCTTGCCGAGGATGCTCCCGGCCGCGGCGCCGACGCCTTCGCCGGCCCCCAGACGGTGCGAACTCCCGGAACGGATTGAGGAAAGGATCGGGATCCATGAGCAAAGAGCAGGAGTGCCTCTTCTCCTGCTTCATGCCGTGTTCCTCCTCCATCATCAGGTAGATCTCGCGTTGCGCAGCGATGTCCTCCCTCCTCGCATCGGCTTCCGGGTGGTCAGTGTAGCGGGGAGAGAGATGATAAAGTATATCCTCGGCGGCGTCCAGGTACCAGTGTATGCCGTGGTCATAATCTAGCAGAGAAGCAGAGATGAGCAGTTCATCCACCACTTCCAGCACATCAGTCAGCTCGTGGCTCGGACTCCACACACGGTTCCTCCGCGACGGCATTCTTCACATACACGGTACCCAGACAGGAAAAAGCAAATGTCCAAAAAACTCAAACCCACTGGTGAATAGCGTCTCGGGTTGGCGTCACCGTAACGCTGTTTTGGCAGCAGTGTACTGTCATGCACTGGCCCTCACGAGCCAGCATAAGACGCACACAGTCACCAGTGAGTTTACAGTGAGTTTTTATTACGGTGAAAAGTAAACAACACAAGATGCAGGGGCAATGACACATAAGTCCATACACTTCCGGAGGCGTAAGGCTAGACAGCTCTCTTACGGGTCCTTAAGAGGAGACGGTCATACACAGGCAAAGGTTGTTTAAGTAATTAGCTACTCAGGCTGCTGAAGCAAAGACACACAAAGGTCTACTTTCACCGGAAGGGGTAAGGCTAATAGCTCACTTACTGGTGCCGGAGAAGTGACGGTCAACAACAAGCAGGCAAGGTAGATGATAGTCCAAGTCATCCGTAGCTCAGACGTATAACGACTGACACTGCTGCGTCATACCGTCGCCAGTGCTGGGCTTATATGGCAAAACACTAACGACGGTAATGACACTCAGCTGGCCGACCGTTGACAGGCGGAAACCCCACCGAGCACCTTCACAATAAGAGCCCGGTGAGGCCAGAATACAGCCCGCAGCTGTCAAGGCCGGCAGCGAGACATAACTTTAACCCGAGCGCGATCAGAACCGGCGCTCGGGTCATAACACCAGTTCTGTAACAGTCAATTAGAACGTCATAAAAGTTTGATCCAATAATATCCCAAAAATGTTTAAAAAAGTCAGAAGAAAGACTGCCAATTCCAGGTGCATGTCCCAGAGCCATTTGATTAACTGCTGCAGTTAACTCATCCAAAGTCAGTTCACAGTCCAGAGCAGCCCTTTCCTCTGGGCTGAGCTTGGGAAGACCTTCAAAGAGTTGATTCTGAGACTCTGTGCAACATGGTTCTGCCCCAAACAGGGCACCATAGAATTCCACTGCATGGCTCCTCATCTCAGATGGATTTGTAGTTATTTGGCCATTTGGGAGTTTTAAACAAGCCATCAATTTCTTTTTTGCAGCAGACTTCTCCAGGTTTAAGAAAAAAGACACTGGAGCTTCCATATTTTTCAGCTGAGTAAACCGGGATCTAACAAGTGTCCCCTTCACTCTTTCTTGTAGGAAAGAGCTCAGGGATGATCTCTTCTCCTGCAGCAAAAGACCTGAGGTAGAATCCTGATCTCTGATTAAACTCTTCTCCAACCTCTTAACAGTGTTTTCAAGTTCACAAACTAGATTTAATGATAGCAGTTGCGTTTGCAGTATACTGTTGACAAAAAATGCAAATTTGCACCTTGCCAACCTCCCACCACTGTTCTAAGGAACTAAAACGAGGCTTTGTAGTCCTCCAGTGTTCCCAGAAACACACAAAATATTGACAAAAAGTGTTGTCTTGGAGAATCTTATTAATAAAATGCCAATATGATTTAGTTCTTTCCCCTGGTGAAATAATTAAAATCGCAGAGGCTAGATGATGGTCTGTAAAACCGACTGAACTTATATTACTGTCAAGAATTCATGGGCCAAAACTTTGAGAAGCTTATATTCTATCTAATCTAGCAGCACTGACTATATTATCTCTGACTCTAACCCAGGTATACTGTCTAGTTTTTGCATGTTTAACTCTCCATGTATCTAATAAGTCAAACTGTGTAGTGATATTTTTTAAAACTTGTGAAGACTGAAGATGGGGTTCTGCATTAGTTCGATCCACAGAAAATCTAAGGTACAGTTGAAATCACTAGCAACAATAAGTTGGTCTTGGTGATAGTTCTGCAATTCATTTTTAAGTTTATTGAAAAAAGCAATTCTTTCTGAACTCTGATTTGGAGCATAAATGTTAACAAAGCAAAACACATAATTCTCTATTTCTGCCCTAACAAAGAGCAGCCTGCCCTTCACTACCTCCACTACAGATAAAACTGTTGCATTCGCAGATTCCCCAAACAAAATGGCTACTCCTGCACTAAAATTTGTACCATGACTGAGTGAAAAAGGACCCTTTCACAACAAGCCCCAGTCCACTTCATCTGCTGAAGTGGTATGTATGAGTTTCTTGCAAAAACAAAATGTTCAGATTTTTTTGTCTAAATGATTCACTAATTAATCCCCTCTTATGATTGTCCCTCCCACCATTGATGTTTAAGGATCCTACTTTTATGTTTTGCCTTGGGAGATACACTACCGTTCAAAAGTTTGGGGTCACTTAGAAATTTCCTTATTTTTGAAAGAAAAGCACTTTTTTTCAATGAAGATAACTTTAAACTAATCAAAAATACACTCTATACATTGCTAATGTGGTAAATGACTATTCTAGCTGCAAATGTCTGGTTTTTGGTGCAAAATCTACATAGGTGTATAGAGGCCCATTTCCAGCAACTATCACTCCAGTGTTCTAATGGTACAATGTGTTTGCTCATTGCGTCAGAAGGCTAATGGATGATTAGAAAACCCTTGTGCAGTCATGTTAGGTCTGCAATGCTGTAATTGCTGCAAATGGAGGATTCTTTGACGAAAGCAAAGTTTGAAGGAAAAAATTATTATTTCAAATACAAATCATTATTTCTAACCTTGTCAATGTCTTGACTATATTTTCTATTCATTTTACAACTCATGGTGGTAAATAAGTGTGACTCTTCATGGAAAACACAAAATAATTGTCTGGGTGACCCCAAACTTTTGAACGGTAGTGTAGAAGAGAAGACAGAGAGTAGAGAGAGACAACAAAGAGCAGTAAATATGTAAGAACACCGCGTTGTGCATGCCTATGTAAGTTATTTCATTTGTTGGGTGTGCATGACCTTTTTACCTCCTGTTGATTTACACAGGGTTGTTAGGAGCTTTTTAAGGCGAAAACATTTTCTTTCATCAAGGAGGTCAAGACCAACTTGTCTTTTTAGCACATTAACAGATCTGATAAATTTGTCAGCATCACTGAAATAATCAATAACTTTAACAACCCTTTTATTCAATTCAATTCAATTCAGCTTTATTTATATAGTGCCACATCACAACAAAAGTCATCTCATAGCGCTACCAAATGCAGGGAAAACCCCACAATTTCTGAAAGACCCAGCAATCAGATGATCCCCTGTGAGCAAGCACTTAGCGACGGTGGAGAGGTAAAACTCCCATTTAACAGGAAGAAACCTCTAGCAGAACCAGGTTCAGGGAGGGGCAGTCATCTGCTGCGACTGGCTGGGGGTGAGGGGATAGAAAGGATGAAGAGAACAGACATAATGAACATGAACAGTGAGAAGCCAAGTACATTATTGGAGGTCAACCGGCAGTCTGAATCTATTAACAGCAGAACAAAAAGGGGGGTTAAGAGACACAAGATCCCTCCTTAATCGTAGGCTATATTGAAAAGGAAGGATTTTACCTTGTTCTTAAAAACAGAGATTAAGTCTGACTGCCAGACCCAGAGTGGTAACAGGTTCCACAGAGAAGGAGCTTGATAGCAGAAGGCTCTGCCCCCCATTGTAATTTTGGAGATTCTGGGTATTACAAGTAATCCAGCATTTTGGGAGCGTAGTGCTCTGTTAGGATGATAGGGTAGTATCAGATCTTTTAAATATAAGGGGGCCTGATTATTAAGAGCTTTGAAAGTGAGAAGAAGGATTTTAAACTTAATTCTAAACTCTATGGGAATCCAATGAAGGGAGGCCAGAACCGGAGAGATATGAGCTCTCTTTCTAGAACCAGTTAAAACTCTTGCAGCAGCATTTTAGATCAACTGAAGACTTTTTAAGGATATTTTAGGACAACCTGATAATAACGAGTTACAATAATCTAATCGAGAGCTGACAAAAGCGTGGATCAGTTTCTCAGCATCATTCAGAGACAAGATGCTCCTAATCTTGGCAATATTGCGCAGATGATAGAAGGCAGTCTTAGAAACAAATTTAATATGTGAGTTAAAGAAAAGATCTTGATCAAAAATAACTCCAAGGTTCCTCACAGAACTATTCAGAGTGAGAGTAGCGGCATCCAAATTAAGAGTATGATTTGGAAAGGAATTTCTAAGGTTTTTTGGACCAACAAGAAAGACTTCAGTCTTATCTGAGTTTAATAGCAGAAAATTACAGGTCATCCAAGCTTTGATTTCCTTAAGACAGGCATCTAACTTGGCTAATTGATTACAATCATCGGGCTTCATTGACAGGTATAATTGTGTGTCGTCTGCGTAACAATGAAAATGTATACAGTGCTTTCTAATGATATTGCCTAACGGAAGCATATATAAACTAAAAAGAGCAGGGCCTAACACAGATCCCTGTGGAACTCTGTGACTGGGCTTAGAGTTGGAAGAAAATTCATCATTGATGTGAACAAACTGCAGTCTATCGGACAAATAAGATCTAAACCATTGCAGCGAAGTTCCATGTAGTCCAACATAGTGTTCTGATCTACCAAGTAGAATGTCATGATCGATAGTATCAAAGGCTGCACTAAGATCTAAAAGGACAAGTACAGAAACAAGTCCATTATCGGATGCGATAAGGAGGTCATTAGTGACCTTCACTAAGGCTGTTTCAGTGCTGTGATGGACTCTGAATCCAGATTGAAACTCTTCAAATAAACCAAATCCCTGCAAGTGGTCAAACAATTGCGCAGCAGCAACTCTTTCTAAGATTTTTGAAAAGAAAGGCAGATTAGAGATTGGTTGATAGTTACCCAGAACTCCAGGATCGAGCGTTGGCTTTTTGAGTAAGGGTTTAATTACAGCAATTTTAAAAGCCTGTGGTACATAACCCAAAATTAAAGAAGAATTAATTATATGAAGAATACGGCTACCAATAATTGGGAAGACTATTTTAAATAACCTGGTAGGAATAGGGTCTAAAAGATAAGATGAAGGCTTAGATGAGGAGATTATTTTATCTAACTCTAAAAGGTCAATTGGAGTAAACTTATCTAAACAGATATCAATTGAAGCATTTGTAGTAGTTGATGTACTTAAGTTTACGGTGGGAAGAATCTGACTGATTTTATCTTTAATAGATAAAATTTTATAATTGAAAAAGTTCAAAAAGTTCTGACTAGAAAGCTCAAGGGGGATGCGAGGATTGACCGATTCCTGACTCGTCAGACTGGCTATAGTGTTGAAGAGAAGCCTGGGATTATTCTTATTCTCTTCTATTAATGCAGAGTAATAACTCGTTATAGGTTATAGGTTTCAGCTAGAAAAACATTTATTTCTTCCAATCAATACAAACTTGTGCTTTTACTGCAAGTTTCTCCAATGGACACAGTATCAGAATCAGAATCCATTTCCTCATCATCACAACTTAACTGGCTGTTTGATACAGCCGTCTCAGTTGTTTGATTATGAGGTACAATTTCCTCAGCGCCACTTACCGCAGCTGGCTGGCGTTGTTCCGTTAGCTGTTTGGAAATGTTAACAACCACCGGAACCACAGCTGCTGACTTCAAACGCTCTTTCTCACAGCTAGATTCTGATGCACCATTAGTAACTGTTTGGGCCTCATTACCAGCCACGCTTCCAACCGTAAGCTGAGCTGCAGGCGCCACAGCCAGGCTGGCCACAGACACAGCAGCACAGGTTCTGGAGCAGGACCAGCAGAAGGCCCTGCAACGTTGTCTGTAGTAGCAGCATGAACAGAGGCCGCACCGCTGGTTTCAGCTGAGGCTTCATCAGAGCCTCCCACCCGTTGCTTGTGCGGACACGCAAACTGTTTATGACCCACGTCTCCACATTTGAAACACTTCATTTGTCCTAACCGGTCTGGACACCATGGTGATAGCAGCTTAACACTGAAGCTCCCAGACCTGATCCGTGAAAATACCTTGAAAATCAGATTTAACGGATTTTTGGAAGAGTGAAAATCAAAAGACAAAGTCATTATGCCTAAAGGAAAACAGAAGAGATCAACATTTACCAGGCCAAGACACGCGTCGGCCGGAGAATCTGACCCGGAGGACATCCCCTCAGAAACGGAGGAGCTGAATGAAGCTAGCAACAAGGTTAGCTTAAAAATGGTACTTCAAGAACTAAGACAGTTTCGCCAAGAGTGTTGGGCCGAATTTTTTGAAATTAAAGACGAAATAAAAAGGACAAGCAGCAGAGTGGACCAGGCTGAGGACCAAATCATGGAAGCAGAGGAAAGAATAAAAGGGCTGGAAGAAACCGTGCTGGATTTACTTAAACAACAGTCAAGCCTGGAGGCTAAGCTAACCGACCAAGAAGGAAGACTAAGAAGAGACAACATATGAATTCATGGTCTGAAAGAAGGAGTCGAGGACAGTTTCACCACAATGGCTGCATGCGTGGAATCCATACTGAGAGAGAAGTTGGAAATTCCCTAATCCACCGACTTGAAGATAGAAAGGGCGCACCGTACATTAGCCCCAAGGCCGTCGGTGGAAGCGCCACCAAGATCGGTGGTGGTGAAGTTCTCCAACTTCAGAATAAAAGAAGAGGTTGTGAGACTGGCTTGGCAGAAAAAAGGATTTATGCACCAAGAGAGAAAAGTTTTTGTGGAGCACGACTACGCCCCGGAGGTCCTTAAAAAGCGTCGGGAATACAACGACGCTAAAAAGGTACTACGAGAGAAGAAACTGCGCAACACAATGGAGAAACAGGGTGTAACCAAAATAATCTCATATAATGTAAAAGGGATCCTGAATCCAGTTAAAAGATCCAAGATTCTAGGCAAAATGAAAAAAGACAAAGCAGGAATAATATTTTTACAGGAAACCCACCTAACAGACGTGGAACACACTAAACTTAATAGACAAGGGTTTAAAATGATCTCTTCATCTTCATATAAGTGAGGGAGGAGAAGGGGGGTTGCGACATTGATCTCAGCTAAAATTATATTTGAAAAAAAATCAGAACACAAAGATAAAGAAGGGAGATTCAGCATGGTACTTGGTCGGCTAGAGGGAGAAGATATCACCCTGCTGAATGTATATGCATCTCCAGGGGCTAACTGGAAATTTTATAAAAATGTATTTGACCTAATGATAACTAAAGCCCAAGGTTTAGTGATATGTGGTGGAGACTTCAATCTAAGACTGAATCCATACTGGGATGCATCAGGTAATTCTCCACATCAAAATAACACTCAAAGTAGAAAAACTCGAATGCTACTAAAAGAAATGGGAATCTGTGACGTGTGGAGGGAATTCAACCCCAGTGTAAAAGATTATACATTTTACTCAGCACCACATTCATCATACTCAAGGATTGACTATTTTTTTATGTTTAATAGAGACATTGGAAGAGTAAAAACATGTAAAATAGGACTGATGGATCTCTCTGACCACAGTCCGATCTATATGGATTTAAATATCCAAAAATACACAAATAATACATTTTCTTGGAGGTTAAATTCAGATGTGCTGAAAGGTCCACTGAAAGATGAATTGGAATCAGATATTCTCAAATATTTGGAAGAAAATGATAATGGAGAAGTATCCCCTTTAATACTGTGGGACGCATGCAAAGCTGTAATAAGGGGAAAGATTATCGCAAAACTGGCAATCCAAAAGAAACTAAGACAAGAAAAAATAATCACATTTGAGTCAGAACTTAAGAAACTAGTAAAAGAGCACAAAGACAACACTCATTCTAATGACTCCCTCAAAATTAAGGAAATTAAAAAACAGATAAATGAGATCTACACAATAGAAATCCAGAAGAAACTTACATTTCTGAAACAAAAATACTATAAAACAGGTAGCAAATCGGCAAAATTACTAGCCTATAAATTGAGGAAACAACAAACGGAGAGAGCAGTCTACAAAATCAGAGACCCAGTATCAAAGGAAATAAAATTCAGAATTCAGGAAATTCTTAAAAGCTTCAAGAACTACTACAAGAACTTGTACTCCCTCAAAAAACATAAAAATGCATCCGAAGCCTTCCTAAATACATTAAACCTTCCCCAACTTACTGAGTCACAAAATAAAACACTATTGTCAGAAATACAACCTAAAGAATTAGAAAAAGCAATTATGAAACTTAAAGCTAACAAATCCCCAGGAGCAGATGGCTTTACAGCAGAGTGGTACAAAACCTTTAAACAGCAACTGTCTCCTCTCCTCCTGAAAACATTTAACTATGTCCTCCAAACAGGGGAAATCCCCCCCCCCTCCTGGAGAGAAGGGGTCATTGCAGTCATACCTAAACCTGAAAAGGATAAACTAGACTGCTCCAACTACAGACCAATCAGTGTGTTAAATCAGGACTATAAGCTTTTTACCACTATCCTTGCCAAAAGGTTAGAAAATATACTGACAGACTTAATTCATTTAGACCAAACAGGTTTTATAAGACAAAGACAGACACAAGATAACATTAGACGCACTTTACACATAATTCATCATATAAAAAAATATAATTTAAATGCAGCCATATTGGGATTAGATGCTGAAAAAGCATTTGATTCGGTTGACTGGTCTTTCCTATATAGAATCTTATCCAGTTTCAATTTTCATAACAACTTCATTAGAACTATCCAGGCATTATATAAAAAACCAACAGCTAAAGTAAGGATTAACGGTGTGGCTCACATATTTTTGACTACATATGTATAAGCACAAGGTGAGATGCTTAGGACTGCATGTGTTGATTGACCTCACGTCTGGGATGGAACAATACGTCTGGACCACCTGTGGATAATGGCAGGAGGACGGAGGTGCCGTGATAAGACTCTGGAAGGACTTCCTGACCTCCTGGGGTCAGACGGATGACGAAAGGACTCGGGGGGAGAATTATTGTCAATGGGGGATTTGACGACATTGTGTGATTCTGCCTCTGATGTGACATGTATAAATGTGGGGTTTTTTATGCAGGTCACTCTCTTCTTGTCTAGAGAGAAAGCTGGGGATGTGAAATCTGCATTAAACCTGAATTGAGAAATAATTCAGTCTCTTTATTTCACGCTCCCCACATTGGTGACCAAAGACGTGAAATGCCTAGAAGCGATTCCCCCGAACCAGACTCGTCGGAGACCGCCCGAGCGAGCGCCGTCTCGATCAAGCTACCAGAGTTCTGGCAGGACAACCCGGACTTGTGGTTCCTCCAGGCCGAAGCACAGTTCGCACTCGGGGGAATAACGGCGGATGAAGTTCTACCACGTCATCGCCAAGCTTGACAACCGCACAGCTCGATGCGTGCGGAGCCTGGTACAGCAGCCGCCCGCTGACTACAAATACGGTGAGCTGAAGGCTGCCCTCATCCAGTGTTTCACGCCCTCAGCCGAGGAGAGGGCTAGGAGGCTCCTGGCTCTGCACGACCGAGGAGGACGCAGGCCAGTCGACCTGATGGAAGACATGCTGCAGCTGAGGGACACAGACAACGACGATTTCCTGTTCAAACACATCTTCCTGAGAAACCTCCCGATGCAGATGAGGGGGACCCTGTCCGGCATGCGTTGTGTGACCCAGCGGGACTTCCATGCGCTGGCCCGAGAGGCGCAGCGGCTCCTCGACTCCTGCGGTGAGCAGACGGCCACCGCGGCAGCGGCAGACCTCAGTGCGGCGACCGGGAGCAGCGAAGGGCTGGAGACAGCGGAATCAGTCCCACCAACTATGGCAGCGGCGCGGTCCCGACGCAGCGGAGGAGATGGCCTCTGCTTTTACCATCGGCGTTTCGCAGAGAAGGCGCACAGATGTGTGCCGCCGTGCCGCTTCAAAAGCTCGGGAAATGCCAGGACCGAGAGTCGTTAGCAGCTTCGGCTCTCGGCGAACGAAACAAGCTGCTCTACCTCACGGATGCGAGCTCCGGGCGGCACTTCCTCGTGGACACCGGAGCCCAAGTGAGTTTCATCACCCCGACCTATGCTGACCGGCTGGCAGGCCCCCGTGGTGACGGGGCAACGGCGGTGAACGGCTCGAGCATCAAGACCTTCGGAGAAAGGACTCTGCTTTTGTCCTTGCACGGCCGCACTTATGAATGGACTTTTATTATAGCGGCGGTGAGTTTCAACATGTTAGGTGCTGATTTTCTGTGCTCACATGGTTTGTTAGTTGATCTTGCCAACAGACGCTTGGTTAATGCACTATCATTTTATTCCATTCCTTGTGCAGCTCGAGTGTCCCTGCCACCAGCACAGACCAACGTCGCCACAGCAGGCGGTAAGTTTCACACACTCCTCACCCAGTTTCCAGCACTCACAGTTCCCACATTTTCGGCAGCAGTTGTGAAACATGGGGTGGAGCACTTTATCACCACAACCGGCCCCCCCGTCTTCACAAAAGCTCGGCGCTTGGATGCAGCTAAACTCTCCATAGTGCGCGAGGAGTTCGCCAACCTGGAAAGGCTGGGCATCATTCGCCGTTCAAACAGCCCATGGGCCTCACCACTGCATATGGTCCCTAAAGCTGACGGCTCGTGGAGACCTTGCGGCGATTACCGCAGGTTAAACAATGCCACAGCGCATGACCGCTACCCAATCCCACACATCCAGGATTTTTCGGTGCATCTGGCGGGGGCGCGCATTTTTTCTAAAATAGACCTGGTCCGCGGCTATCATCAGGTCCCAGTCCGAGCCGAGGACATTCCCAAAACAGCGGTAATAACCCTGTTCGGACTTTTTGAGTTTTTACGCATGCCGTTTGGCCTCAAAGGCGCTGCGCAAACCTTCCAACGCATGATGGATGCCGTGTTACGCGATCTCCATTTTGTGTTCGTCTACTTCGACGACATTTTAGTCGCCAGCACTTCCGAGGAGGAACACGAAAAACACCTCACAGCAGTTTTTCGGAGGTTGGGAGAGCACGGGTTAATAATTAATCCAGCCAAGTGCCAGTTCGGCGTGGCGCAGATTGATTTTTTGGGGCACCGCGTTTCCCCAGAAGGGGCGGTTCCGCTACCGGACAAAGTGCGCGCGGTGGCAGAGTTTCCCCGGCCACAAACGGTCAAAACATTACAGGAGTTTTTAGGAATGGTAAATTTTTATAACCGTTTCCTACCCCACGCAGCGCAGCTCATGCAACCATTATATGCCGCACTTAAAAAGCAAAAACCCTCCAAAACGATCGATTGGTCCCCGGAACGGGAGCACGCGTTCGCGGAGGTAAAAAAAAGCCCTTGCAGACGCTGCACTGCTAGCTCACCCAGACCCAACGGCCCGCATAGTGCTCACCACTGACGCGTCAGATTTGGCCATAGGGGCGGTTGTGGAACAGCATGTTGCCGGGGTTTGGCAGCTGCTGGCCTTTTTCAGCAGATCCTTGCACGAAGCCGAGCGGAAATACAGCGCGTTTGACAGGGAGCTGTTAGCGCTCCACTTAGCCATTCGCCATTTCCAGTTCTGGCTGGAAGGTCGGCGTTTCACCGCGTTTGTCGACCACAAGCCACTCACTTTTGCAATGGCCAAAATTTCAGAACCTTGGTTGGGCCGGCAGCAGAGGCAGCTGGCCGCAATTTCGGAATTTACTACTGATATTCAGCACGTAGCGGGTAAACTCAATGTAGTGGCAGACTGTCTCTCCCGCGCGGTAACAGCACCAGTCCGCGCGGAGGTAGATTATACTACCGCAGCCGCAGGGCAAAATAGCAGCGCAGAAGCGCACGCGGCCCCAGTTCACGTGGGGATAGATTATGCAGCCATGGCAGCGGAGCAGAGTAGAGATGTGGACGTGTGCGCGCTCCAGTCTGGACCAACAGGGTTAAGGCTGGAGAGCAGGAGTTTGCAAACCGGTATGCCCCCCCAATCTGCGATGTATCTACCGGCCGGCCGCGCCCGGTGGTACCGGCCGTGTGGCGCCGCCGCGTTTTTGACTCGGTTCACTCCCTGACACACCCGAGGGTGCGCGCTTCTGTGAAAATGGTAGCGGAGAAATTTGTTTGGCCGAGCCTGCGCAAGCACGTGAAAGAGTGGGCAAGAACCTGCATGGCTTGCCAGCGGGCCAAAATTCACAAGCACACAAAAGCCCCCTTAGAACCGTTCCACATCCCGGCCAAGAGATTTGACCATGTGCATGTCGACCTCGTGGGCCCCCTACCGTCGTCGCAGGGGTTCACACATCTTTTGACAATGGTGGACCGAACCACACGCTGGCCGGAAGTGGTCCCACTGGCATCGACCACGGCTGTAGAGGTGGCCCGCGCATTTTTGACAGCCTGGGTAGCACGTTTCGAGGTTCCGTCGGATATTACGTCCGACAGAGGACCTCAGTTTGTGTCTGAGCTTTGGTCAGCGATGGCCAGCAGCTTAGGGGCGACAATTCACCGCACTACCGCTTACCACCCCCAGGCTAATGGTTTATGCGAACGTTTTCATAGGTCTTTGAAGGCAGCCCTCAGAGCGTCGCTTACGGATGCAGATTGGGTAAACAAACTACCATGGGTTTTATTGGGGTTGTGGTCTGCGCCCAAGGAGGACTTGAATGCCTCCCCAGCGGAGTTGGTTTTTGCGCAGCCTCTCAGGCTGCCCGGTGAGTTCCTACCGGAGCATCCGGCGCCGGGGCGCCCCCCGGCTCTGGGGCCACTGATCGGCACGGGAGCAGGCATGCTCCCGGGCCCCGTTCATCACACTTTTCCACGTGTTTTTGTTCCCAAAGCTTTAAAAGATGCCGAGTTTGTTTTTGTCAGGCACGAGGCTGTCCGACCAAGCCTGCGCCCGCCATACGATGGTCCATTTAGGGTGCTGGAAACAGGTGATAAACATTTTGTGCTAGATTTGGGGGACAGAAAGGAAACAGTTAGTATTGACAGACTAAAGCCTGCTTTTGTGATGAACGACGAGTCTGTACGGGTGGCGAGGGCCCCTCGACGTGGCAGACCCCCCAGGGAGCACGTCCTGGAGCCCCCGCAGGGATCAAATAACCATTCTCTTCCTCAGTTAGCAGATTCACTGCAGGACGGCGCCACAAGGGCTACGAAGCCTTTTTACAGCAAGTTTGGAAGACGTTTGAAGCCCAGACGGCGTACAGACTGATGTGTGATTTTATCATGTTGTGTAGACTTGCTGTTGATTTTATCATGTTGTGTGAACTATGCTGTATTGTCCATTCTTTGATGTTTGGGGGGGGGGGGTTATGTGGCTCACATATTTTTGACTACATATGTATAAGCACAAGGTGAGATGCTTAGGACTGCATGTGTTGATTGACCTCACGTCTGGGATGGAACAATACGTCTGGACCACCTGTGGATAATGGCAGGAGGACAGAGATGCCGTGATAAGACTCTGGAAGGACCTCCTGACCTCCTGGGGTCAGACGGACGACGAAAGGACTCGGGGGGAGAATTATTGTCAATGGGGGATTTGACGACATTGTGTGATTCTGCCTCTGATGTGACATGTATAAATGTGGGGGGTTTTATGCAGCTCACTCTCTTCTTGTCTAGAGAGAAAGCTGGGGATGTGAAATCTGCATTAAACCTGAATTGAGAAATAATTCAGTCTCTTTATTTCACGCTCCCCACAAACGGTAAATTATAAGATAAGATAAGATAAGATAAGCCTTTATTAGTCCCACAACGGGGAAATTCCAGGATTGCAACAGCACAGGGATAGCAACACTCAGAGCAACAATCAGAAGGCAAGAAAAAAAACAAGCAAGCAAAAGCAGCTAATATACATATGTACATATTACTATAAAATATATATATATACACACACACACACAGACACACAGTGCAGAGCATTGTAGCTGGATGGAATAAATATATGAATATATGAACACACAGTGCAGAGCATTGTAGCTAGATGGAATAAATATGTAAATATATAAACACCCACAGTACGGAGCATTGCAGCTAGGTGGAATAAATATGCAAGTATATAAACACACACAGTGCGGAGCAATGTAGCTAGATGGAATAATATGTAGATATATAAAAACACAGTGCGGAGCATTGTAGCTAGATGGAATAAATATATAGATATATAAATATAAACACACCCAGTGCTGAGCATTGTAGCTAGATGGAATAAATATATAGATATATAAATATAAACACATCCAGTGCAGAGCATTGTAGCTAGATGGAATAAATATGTAAATATATAAACACACACAGTGCAGATCATCATCGTCTTCATCATCTTTTGAACTGGAAAGAGGATGTCGTCAGGGCTACCCCTTGTCTCCACTGCTCTTTGCAATCTTCATAGAACCTCTGAGCCAATGGATAAGACAGAATCAAAAAATTCAAGGTATTACACTTGGTCAGAAGGAACATAAAATAGCACTCTTTGCTGATGACATTTTAATATACCTGGGGCAGCCGGACACCTCCTTTCCAGAACTAATCTCAGTTTTTTCAGAGTACGGAGATTTATCGGGGTACGAATTAAACATGCATTAAACCCAAATTTTAACATTCAACTATGACCCAAATCAATATTTACTAAGCAAACTCAAAACTAACTGGGAGATGGAATCTATGAAATATTCGGGGGTCAGTATCCCGAAATAACTCAACAAAATTATAACACTAAACTATGATCCACTGATGGCAAAAATAAAATCTGATCTAGCAAGATGGAATATGATACCATTCTTGGGTACTGCACAAAGAATTGAAGCAGTCAAAGTGAATATACTTCCACGTCTTCTATACCTTTTCCAAACAATACCGGTAGAACCTCCCAAAAAAACATGGCAAGAACTGGACAGAAGGATCTCAAGATTCATATGGCAGGGCAAGAGACCTAGAATCAGATATAGAACCCTACAGCTAAACAAAGACAAAGGTGGGCTCGCGCTGCCAAATATCAGGGACTATTTTAAAGCCGCACAAATTAAAACTTTAGTAGAGATATGTAACCCAGTCTACACTGCACAATGGAAGGAGATGGAATGCCAAATAACAAGTGACATTCCCCTACAGGCGATAATAGGGAACAATGCCTTACCTAAACTTTTGAATAACACTAACCCGTGGATAGAGACCCCGCTAAAAATTTGGTTTAAGATAGTCAGAGAGAATCAAACGAAAGAACCCTATCGATTACTGCAATGGATTGCCTATGATCAAGACTTTACTCCTAATAAAACAGACACTAGATTTAAAAAGTGGAAAGAGAACGGACTGATAAAATATTACGATTTTTTTTTAAAGGGCAAACTTTAAGAAGTTTTGAAGATTTGAAAAAACAAGGTCTAATAAATCAAGACCTTCACAGGTTCTTTCAGCTTAGACACCACATAAACAAAATACTTAAAAAGGAGGATTTGGAAAGAGCCCAGTCAGGTGTTCTGAAGGTCTTCTTAATGGCATATAAAGGGATCCCAGGGATCAGATACATTTCTAAAATATACCAAGGTCTTCAAGACTTAAAAGGAGACAACACATCATATATAAAAGAGAGATGGGAAAAAGAGGGGAATTTCACTTTACAACTGGAAATATGGGAAAAGCTAAGTAAACAACAATGTAAAAGTACCTCATCCCTGCAGTGGAGAGAATTTGGATGGAAAAATTTGGTAAGATTTTTCAGAACACCTGCACAAAACAAATTTACTCGTAAGGGGTTGAATTGTTGGCGCTTGTGTGGTGAAGAGACTGCAAATCATTTTCATGTGTTTTGGTCATGCCCAGTTATCCACTAATATTGGACCAATGTACAGACAATATTGGGGAAAATATTCAAAATAACAGTTTCCTTTTCTTTTGTAACTTTGTATTTGGGTTTACTACCGGAATCACTGGAACGACGAGGAGAAAAATACTTATTCACTGTTTTAATATTGGCAAGTAAAAGAGCTCTAACAAAAAAATGGATGTTGAAGGATTGTCCTACACCCGAAGATTGGATTAACGTGATTCAAGACATTAATTCGATGGAAAAGTTGACATTCGCACTGAGACAGGACATGGATGGGTTCTTGAACTTTTGGCAACCCTGGAACGCATATGTGTCTTCCATTAGATCTAATCTTTGACAAATACCATTTCAATAATGGCATCTCTCTTTGTTCCAACGCTACTCAGATACTCTTTTTTTTTTTTTTTTTTTTTGCTCTTTTGTTGTTGTTTTTTTCTTGTCTTGTTTTTTTTGTTCTTTCTTTAATTTCTCTTTTTCTTTCACTTAAAAAAGGGTGTTGTAATAATTATTTTTCCAATGTTGTCAAAAAACAAAAAAAAGGGAACGTGATGAAAATGTAAACAATGCAATGCTGTAATGACATGTATACCCTTTACAAAAACTTAAATTAAAAAAAAAACCACTTCATTTGTCCTGAGCTAGCATACACCATGTACGAGCCGTCCCCATGTTTAACCCGAAAGGACACTTCTAGTGTTTGAGTGGGTGAGTCCAAGAATATGAACACCTGTCGCCTGAGTGATTTTACATGTTTTAATTTGATATCCTTACATCCCAAACTCACAGTTCTAAATGGGCCCGCAAATTTCCCAAATCTGCAAAGCTCAGTCTCCAACTACCCAATAGAGATAAAAGGAGGAACACCTGAAATGGTGATTCACGCTGATGGAACTGACAATGGGGACACCTGTACATACATATCCCCGATAACAACATCGCTCCCAATTAGACTGTGAACATACTCCTCACCAGTCAAAAACACAATGACAGCTTTATTCATTCAGGATGCAAAGCAGATCGTATCCTACCTTCTCACCCACAGCAAGAAGGACCACCTCCACAGTAATGCTACTATCCGGCGGGACCATCCTCACTCCCTGCCGGATAGATGGAGGTGGCGTCTCAAAGGATGCCGTCTTCCAGGAAAACGCCAAAAACCAACAAAAAATCCCCAAATGCACTCAAAAGATTGAAATAAACTTACCTGAACATGCAGCCAATAATGAAAGACAGAGGAAAAGTCCAAACATTGTGAAAAAGCACAATCCAAAACTCTGCGCCACTCACACACCCAGCATCTCTGTCACTCACGCTCGCACTCGCACCCACTGGAAATGGAAACCAAAGGAGAGGAGAGGAGAGAGAAGCTTCAACCGGACAAATAAATGCTGGCAGATTACACTGTTGTGACAATTTATGCTCGATATTTGTGATCAAAGCATTGCATGTATCGCGCACAGTAGAATGTATCAATATAACAAATATATTCGGTGTATTGCCCAGCCCTAGCTGAAAGAAGAAGCAATGGTCACTATGAGTTTTGAAATGATCATCAGATGTTACACTCACAATGATGGGCCTATTCACACTATCTAGTTTCTACTGAGCCGAAGTCCAAATTCCATTTCTTTTGAAAAGAGTAATCGCTTTCTGGTCGTGCTTGCTTACATGCAAATGACACATAATGATTAGGGTGTGACCATTTCTCCCAACAGTCCTTTTTTTATAATGGCAGCAGTGTGAGACAGCCCTTCCAGAACAAAAAAAAAAAAAAAAAAATACTCAAAAACATTATGTATAACTTTTTTGTTCTTTGTAGGAATACTGAAAAGGCCACAACCATGGCAACTGTGACCCCGGTACCAACAGCCAACCACAGGGATTTTTGTTGTTGGTGGCTAAAGTCGTGTCCTGTGATATGCTGCTGGGACCAAGGCCACAGCTGCTGCCCCCCCATTAATCACACAAAAAAGAGCTGTTGCAGGCAATGTGGACCCACTCAGGCTATGGAGGAAATGACATTCACACGGTCAAATGCAGTCTACCATTAAAATAATTTTGCAAACATTATTTTGAGGTGAAAATCTTACATAGTGTTGCTTTAAAATGTAAAGGAGAGACATGCTGTACTTCAGTTGTTGTTCAGAATAAGACTTCCCTGGCAAAATTTGAACCTGGGACCTCCTGCACACCAAGCACTCACCTTAACCAAAACACCATACAACTGCTTTAGCTCACACTCTAACTAATAAATGTTCAAATAAGAGGATTCCCAGCAGCAGCACTACAGCATTTAAAACTGAATGTGCATTATTGTTTTCAAATGCACAGAAAAGTTATCTTGCACTATTTTGCACATAAAAATACAATCAACACATAGTAATTAAAAAGCCAGGCTAAAAAGGTGGGTCTTTAGTTGCTTCTTAAAAACATCAATGGAAGGTGCAGATCTAAGTTCAAAAGGTAAGGAGTTCCACAGTCTGGGAGCAACAGCAGCAAAGGCTCTATTGCCTTTGGTTCTGAGCCTAGTGCTAGGGACTACCAATAGATTCTGATGAGAAGACCTGAGAGACCTGCTGGGCTGGTGTAGATAGAGCAGGTCACTAATATAAAAAGGCGCCTCTTCGTGAATGGCTTTGTAAGTAAGAACAAGAACTTTAAAATCAACTCTATAATTTACAGGAAGCCAATGCAAGGAGGCCAAAACAGGAGTGATATGACAGAATCTACTGGACCTAGTTAGTAATCTTGCAGCAGAGTTCTGGACTAACTGTAGGTGGTGTAAAGAGGATTTGCTAAGACATGTGAAAAGGGCATTACAGTAGTCCAAATGTGAAGAAACAAAGGCATGAATAATGATTTCTGACTGACTGTAGGAAACCAATGACCTAATTTTGGATATATTTCTAAGGTGGAAAAAACAACTCCGGATCAGAGATTTGACATGCTGATCAAAACTCATCGACTGATCAAAAATGACACCAAGATTTTTTAGATTAGACCGTACATTGGAGCTTAATGAACCAATGCTATTAACCATCTTAGGAATTAGATTATCAGGTGCTACAATAAGGACTTCAGTTTTATCAGCATTAAGTTGCAAAAAGTTACTAGATATCCAGTCCTTAATTGCAGACAGACAATCATGAATAATTTTTAAATTGTCAACATGGTCAGGTTTAGAAGAGAAAAGTAGCTGTAAATCGTCAGCGTAGCAGTGATAAAACACACCTTTAAATTTGCTGATGATAGAACCAAGTGGCAGCATATATAGGGCAAATAAAAGTGGACCCAGAATAGAACCCTGAGGCACCCCACAGGTTAAAGGAGCAGAGTCAGATGAATAAGAGCCAACAGCCACGGAAAAACTCCTACCAGAAAGGTAGGAGAAAAACCAATCCAGAGCTTTTCCAGAAATACCTACCCAATCTCTAAGCCTTTGTAACAAAATACAATTATCAATAGTATCAAATGCTGCAGTAAGATCTAATAACACTAAAACAGAGCATTTGCCAGAGTCAGATGACATTAAAATATCATTCGACACCCTAAGAAGAGCGGTGTCTGTCGAGTGTTTCTGACGAAAACCTGACTGAAATTTGTCGAAAATATTGTGTTCAATCAGAAAGTCAGTGAGCTGCTTGGCAACAACTTTTTCTAAAAGCTTAGAAATAATAAGAAATAATAATATAATAATTATTATAATAATTTAATAATATAATAAGAAATAATAATAATAGTAATATAATAGAGTAGAATAGAATAGGCGGACTTCCGGTTATGGCTGCCACGTAAGACGGACGTGTCTCACTCTGCTCTGCTCCTGGAGAAAAAAAATCGGCAAATAACTCTCTCATTTGGGACAGAACGTATTCCAGCGTTTGGGCGAGGATATGTCGGCGAAGCCTAAGGCTGGAAAACCAGGTAGAGGAAAAAGCGAGCCGCCGAAACAGTCCAAATTAACGGACTTTCAGGTCTGTGACGCAGCAAATAAAACTCCATATATGGCGGAGGAGGCTGGCAACGGTGCGATGTCTGCGGGGAGCGGCGCAGATGCGCTGATGGCTGCCATGAGTTCAATGAGAGCGGACTTTTCCTCTAGATTTGATGGGATTATGGCAGCGTTGGAAGGAATGAGAAAGGAATTGGGTGACTGTGTAGAACGAATGGCGCAGATGGAGCTCCGTCTCTCTAGTGCTGAAGATGACGTCACCCGTCTTCAATTAAAGGTGCGCACTTTGGAAAAAAAAAATATCTGGAAGATAATATTTTGGATTTGGAATCTCGGTCGAGACAGAATAACTTGAGGCTGGTGGGTCTTCCAGAGGAATCAGAAGGTCGGGACGTATGTTCCTTTCTGGAAAAGTGGATTCCGGAGGTGCTGGGCAGCGAGGAGTTGCAATCAGCAGTGGTTCTGGAAAATGCACATCGTATTGGCCCACGGAGAGATAAGGGACCGCCGAGGACCTTAATTATGAAGTTTCTCAGCAACAGAGACAGGATGAAGATCTTCAACGCTGCACGAGCTAAAGGAGAGATTAAACACCAGGATCAGCAGGTGCGGTTCTACCCAGATTTGGCCACAGGAATCCAACAATTGAGGAAGCAGTTTGATCCCATACGTAAGGAGCTGCGCAACCTTGGGATTCGTCATGGTGTAATCTATCCTGCGAGACTGTTGACCACGTATGAGGGCAGAACCCACATCTTCAAGACCCCAGAGGAAGCGCAGGAGTTCATCAAGAAGATCAAAGAAGAAGAAGAGACTGGTGGGAGCTAAGCATGAACAAAATATAAGGTAGAATAATTAAGCATTTGCACAGGCATCTGACTGACTTGAAGTAAATAGCAAGTTTACAAAATATAGATTGTATTATATATTAAAAAAAAAACAAAAAAACAAAAAAAAACTATGATGTACAAAGTTGCTAAAAATTTTGGAGTTAAGTTGGAAAACTACAGAGGAGAGTTAATGTTACGTCATTAAAAGCAGTAGAGTTAGGGTGATTGGGAGGATGAAGAAGGAGTGGCTTAGGCTGTTCCCCGTGGGTGTGGAGCAGTCGATGGCTATATCGGGAGACGGAGTTTTTCTTTTGATTTTGGGGGGTTTGCCACAAGTGTGGGAAGGGGAAATTTGTTTGTGTGTAGTTTGTAGGATGAATGTTCATCCACTCATGTTTTTGCTTCTCTGTATGAGCATGTTTACACTGCAAGGTAATCCCAAACTCTCTATTGATCATAAACCAAAGCGTAACTTAAACAAGTTATGAATAAAATAAAAGACATGGGTTCAAAAATTGTGTTTTTACAAGAAACTCATCTAATAGAGGAGGATATAAAAAGAATTAGTAGTAGATGGCAAGGAAGTGTCTTCACCTCATCATTCTCATCCCGGGCCAGGGGAGTTATGACTCTCATACATAAATCAGTCCCTTTTCAAGTGAAAAATGTAATTGGAGACAAATTTGGAAGATATGTAATCATTCAAGGTTCTTTGCTATTAGAAAATATAAATCTTGTGAACTTATATGGTCCCAATATAGATGATCAAAAGTTCTTTGCTAATTTATTTCTTATCTTATCATCACTTACAGGGCAACATATAATAGCAGGGGATTTTAATTGTACATTGAATCCAGGTATAGATAGATCAACAGGACTGGATTGTACGCACAATGGATGTAGGATGACTATTAATCATTTTATGAAAGAATTGAGATTGTTAGATATATGGAGAGAAATGAAACCACAAGTTAAAGCCTATTCTTGTTATTCCAGTACCTACAAGACATTCTCACGTATTGATTATTTTTTGATTTCCACAGAATTAAGGTCCAAGATTCAAAACTGCTTTTATGATAACATCGTGATCTCTGATCATGCACCCTGTTTTCTAATATATGTAGATAAAAAATTGACAAAGGAATCAGGTAGATGGCAATTTCAGCATAAATGGCTTCAGGATGAGGAATTTGTCAGGTATATAGAAAAACAGATAGATGAGTTCTTTGACATCAATACTACACAAACATCAGCATGTGTAAAGTGGGAGGCTTTCAAAGCTTTTATTAGGGGACATATTATTAGTTATACAGGTTCAAAATCTAAGAAGACTCGAGAGGAGAGAGCTAAATTGGAACATAAAATAAAAAGTCTTCAGGAAAAAGTGTATGCAGGAAGTGATCCAAGGTTGGAGAATGAATTACTGATTTTGAGAGCTGAATACGACAAAAAATCAGCGAATAGAGCTTCCTCGAGTCTTCTAAGATTGAAACAATCTTTTTATGAACAAGGTGAAAAATCAGGAAAATTATTGGCATGGCAGATTAAACAATTAGAAATTAAAACACCAATTACCAGTATTATAAGTAACGGACAGGTAGTTATAGATCCTTTAGAAATTAACAGAGCCTTTAGAGATTACTATGAAAAATTATATGATACCAAAAATGAATTTGATTTAACAAAACTAAATGGGTTTTTGAACGAACTATCTATACCGTGTATTCCAAATGAAAACAGGGAGATATTGGAGTCTAAAATTAGTCAAGAAGAAGTTGGGCTAGCCATTGATAATATGAAATCAGGAAAAAGTGCAGGACCAGATGGTCTTCCAGTTGACCTTTATAAAAAATTTAAGAATAAATTAATAAAACCTTTTTTGGAAATGGTTTTAGAAGCATTTCAAAATAATAATTTACCATCATACATAAATAATGCCTTAATTATACTGCTGCCAAAACCAGGTAAGCCCTCTAATAAATGTGAAAATATGAGACCAATAAGCCTATTAAATGCCGACATTAAGATAATCTGTAAAATTTTAGCAAGACGAATACAAGAAATTTTACCAAATATTATTAATCGAGATCAGAATGGCTTTATAAAGGGAAGACAAGGCTTCCATAATGTAAGAAGACTATTTAATATTATTTATTTTAATAAAGAAGCACCGGATACAGCTCTCCTATCACTGGACGCCGAAAAGGCCTTTGATAGAGTTGAATGGCCCTTTCTTTTTGAAGTCCTACAAAGGTTTGGACTTGGAAATAATTTCATAAAATGGGTTCAAATAATATACAATAATGCTACAGCAGAAATCCTAACAAATAACAATATTTCAAAACCAATAAAAATCAATAGAGGATGTCGACAAGGCTGTCCACTTTCACCTTTACTGTTTACTATGGCAATTGAACCTTTAGCGATAGCGATACGTTTACATTCATAAATATATGGAATTAAAGTTGGACCAACAGAACGTAAAATCTCCCTGTACGCCGATGACATAATTTTGTTTATGTTGAATCTAAAAAAATCAATTCCGACCTTGTTGAATTTAATAAAGAATTTTGGGGAAATATCAGGATATAAAATAAATAAAACTAAATCTTCAATATTAATGCTAAATGAGACCCAGAGAAATTACCCAGCCCCTGAGGTAAATCAATTCAATGTTGTAAATCAGTTTAAATATTTAGGAATCCAAATTGTGCCTAAGCTAGAATCAGTCGCCAGTGTCAACTATGAAGCCTTAATGTCAGATATCAATGAGTTAACTCAGAGATGGATGTCACTACCAATGTCGATGATCGGGAGAATCAATATACTTAAAAGTAATATTTTACCTAAAATACTTTATTTATTTCAATACATTCCCTTATCACCACCTTTAGATTTATTCTCAAGAATTAAAAAAAAGTTAGTGGAATTTATATGGAACAACAGGAGGGCTAGATTACGTCTGTCTTTATTATATTTACCATTTGATCGTGGAGGTCTGAAATGTCCAAATTTTATGTTGTATTATTGGTCGGCACAACTGAGGTCTATGACATATTATTTTTCATCAAATGATCTCCCTCACTGGACTGAAATGGAATCATACAATTTACCTTTACCTCTTCCCATATTCATATACTCAGATTCGGCAAAAAAATTACAAAAACAAGTTAAAAATCCATTTGTAAAGCATATGATCAAAATATGGTGTGAAGCTAAAAACTATTTAAAAGAACCACAGTTATTGTCACAATTTAGTCCAATATGGGGTAATCAATATTTTAAACCAGGGAGAGCGGACGCTGTATTTAAAGTATGGAATTTAAAAGGGATACAAAAGATTCAGGATTTATATTTGCCATGTGCAGATGACATAATGTCTTTTGAAGAGCTGAGGATCAAATTTAATCTCAATAGAACACATTTTTTTAAATATCTTCAACTTAGAAACTTTATTCGATCAAATCAAAATAAAGCTCTCACTCGACCTATTTATTCATCCTTGGAAAAAATGTTGATGAAAGATAGTAAAAGAAAGGGTATTATTTCAGAGTTTTATAACTCATTGACACTATCTTCAAGTGAAAATTCACTGAAAAGATTAAACTACTGGAAAGAAGATCTGCAAACTGAAATTTCAGAGGAACAATGGGAATTGGCTTGTACAGAAGCTCAAACCAAATCAATAAATGTACGCCTTAAATTGATACATTTCAAATGGTTAATGCGGATGTATGTTACACCGGAGGAGTTAAATAGATATAACAAAAATATACCAGATACATGCACAAAATGCATGGAAAGTAAAGGAACCCTATTTCATTGTGTATGGGAATGTAGATTAATAAGAATGTTTTGGGAAGAGGTGAGGGTAACAATTGAAAAAATAATCTCAAAACAAATCATATTGAATTCTAAACTGTTTTTGTTGGGTCTGTACCCAGAAAAGCATAATTTTAATAAAAGTGAAAGAACATTCATAGACCTCAGTTTGCTTAATGCCAAAAAATGTATTGCACTATTATGGAAAAAGACTCATAGACCAGATGTGACTCAGTGGTTAAGACAGATGTTAACAAACCTTCCATTAGAAAGAATAACATATATACTGAAATCAAAGGAAATTGTGTTTGAGAATATATGGAGACCTTTTATTGATTATGTAAAAAATTTAAACATAACTCTTGAAGAAGAAGGTGAATGATGTGTGTGGACCTTGTAAATTCCAAACTGGTGAACATAATATGTATACTTATGTATTGGATTGTCTAGACTAAACAGAGGAGCATTGTTGAAGATTTGATTTTGTTGGTGGTTGTTGGTGTTTTTAGTGCATTTTTTTTTTTGTAGTACTTTAGTGTTAGTGTTTGATTGTTTGTATCATGTTTGTTAAAAAAAAAAGGTTCAATAAAGATATTGTGGAAAAAAAAGAATAGAATAGGCTTTATTGTCATTGTGCAGTTGACCAGTACAACGAAATTGTGGGTGCTCCACCAGGCTATTGTGCAATAAAGTATGAGAGAAGGATTAGATAAAACACGATTACAGAACACACAATTAAACACACAACTGAAATAAAAATAAAAATGGTCCAGGATTATGAAAATATACACAGATATGATAGTGGCTACGCGGGTGGAACTATATACATAAGAGTGCAGAGTGCAGACACACAATTGAACACAGTGTAGAGAGAGGAATGATCAGGCGAGGCGGTAGCTGGAGCAGAGCAGACTTTATTAATCTCTCTAACATCAACAAGAATAAGAAGCCTAAACTAGGTCGCGGGCACCTCTCTTTTTAGACCATACAACTCGCCCGGCGACCTGGGCTGTTTGCATTAACATGCATACATTTACCATGACAATTCCCTTTGTGAACTGGGGATTCAAAAAATTGTCCTTAGGTATGACTGTGAGAGTGAATGGTTGTCTTTCTGTCTGTGTTGGCCCTGCGATGGACTGGCGATCTGTCCAGGGTGTACCCTGCCTCTCGCCCAAAGATGCTGGGATAGGCTCCAGTCCCCCCGCGACCCGAAAAGGATTAAGCGGAAGAAGATGAATGAATGAATGATGAATTAATTCCCTTTGTCACTGTTTGCATTAACACACATACATCTACAATGACAATCCCCTTTGTCACCCAGCCTGTCGGCGCATTATTATGCAAACCAGAGGAGAATGCATATTATCATGCGGTCTTAAAGAGAAAACCATAGACTGCCTTGCATATCTGTTTCTCATCTTTTACGCATCTCCTCCTGCTGTGCCATTCAGTCTGATTAGAGAACGTGCTGACTGGGTTTCCCCCCCCCCCCCCAGAAACTCAGACTGGGCCTTCACCCTCATGTCCTGTGGGCTTCAGCCACCGTCCGTAGCGGCTGTAACAGTGGGGGGTCGGCGGCTCCGAGGTGCTGTTGTGCCGGTGGGGCGCTCCTGGAGGCGCGTCCGTCTGTGGGGGGACATTGGGGGGGGGGGGGGGGACATCTTTAGCATGCCATTGTGACTGAGCTGACGAGTCATTTATCTGGGGCATTCTCAGTGGAGGTTGTCCGCACCGAGGAGCTTGGGCCAACACCACCTGCTCGTCTGCTAAAACGAAGGCGGGCTTAAGCCTGTCTATACAGATTTCTCTGCGTCCCCCAAAGTCTAACACAAAATGTTTCTCCCCAGGTTCCAGCACTCTAAACGAGCCGTCGCAGGGTGGGTGCAACGGGGTCCAATGGGCATTGTGCCTGACAAACACGAATGACGCGTCCTTCAAGGTCCTTGGCACGAAAGCGCGGGGAAAACAGTGATGGACCGGGCCGAGTACCATCCCTGATTCTGCGCTATGTAGTGAAGGGGGGGATGGATCGGTGTTCGGTGCGGGGTTGTCTGGCAAAAATTCTGGGAAAAAAACAGCTCTGCTGGGGAGGCCGCCAAATCCTCCTTCGGTGCTGAACGCAACCCTAATAGAACCCACAGCAGCCGGTCCACCCAATTTGCATCGGTAAGCAAAGCCCTGAGCGCTGCTTTAAGTGACCTATGGAAACGCTTGCATAACCCATTGGCCTGGGGGTTGTATGCAGTTGTGCAATGAGTTGTGATGCCCAGGGTCCGGGCCATCGTGGACCAGAGGTCGGAAACGAGCTGCGGGCCCCAGTCAGATGTGATATCCAAAGGGGCGCCGAAATGTGCCACCCATGTCGTCAAAAAAGAGTGTGTAACTTCTGCGGACGCGGTGGAAGCTAGCGGGACCGCCTCGGGCCAGCGTGTGGTGCGGTCCACCACTGTCAGGAGGTGCGTGAACCCCTGCAATGGTGAGAGGGGGCCCACAAGGTCCACGTGAACGTGGTTGAACCTCTTAGCCAGGACAGGAACGGCTCAAGGGGGGCCTTTGTGTGCCTGTGCACCTTGGCTTGTTGGCACGCTACCCAGGCTGCAGCCCACTCTTTCACCTGTTTGCGCAGGCTCGACCAGACAAACTTTGCTTCCACCATTTTGACTGACACACGCACTCCTGGGTGCGCCAGGGAGTGAACCGACTCAAAAACACGGCGGTGCCAAGCGCGTGGGACCACCGGGCACAGGCAGCCTGTGGAGACGTCATAGATTGGGGTGGGGGGGCCCTGTCTTGCAGTTTTCTGCTCTCCAGCCTTAACCCTGTTGGTCCAGACTGGAGCGTGCAAACGTCCGCATCGCCAGTCTGCTCGGCGGCCATTGCTGTGTAATCTATCCCTACGTAGACTGAGGCCACTAATGCACGCGAGAGGCAGTCTGCCACCATGTTGAGTTTACCGGCCACATGCTGAATGTTGGTCGTAAACTCCGAGATCACGGCCAGCTGTCTCTGCTGCTGGGCCGACCATGATTCTGAAACCTTGGCCATAGCAGACGTTAGCGGCTTGTGGTCCACAAATGCAGTGAAGATGCGCCCTTCCAGCCAGAACTGGAAGTGGCGTATGGCCAGTTGGAGAGCCAGTAACTCCCTGTCGAACGTGCTGTATTTACGCTCATTGTCGCTTAAAGGCCTGCTAAAAAAGGCGAGCAGCTGCCAAAAAACGGCAGCGTACTGCTCCACGACGGTCCCTATGGCCATGTCCGATGCGTCAGTAGTGAGCGCTATCCGAGCCGCCGGGTCCGGATGTGCCAGTAGTGCGGCGTTCGCTAGAGCTGTTTTGACCTCGGAAAACGCCTGCTCTCGCTCAGGAGTCCAGTTGACTCTGTCTGCCGGTTTCTGTTTCTTAAGCGCGGCGTACAACGGCTGCATGAGCTGGGCTGCGCGGGGGAGGAAACATTTGTAGAAGTTAACCATCCCCAAAAACTCCTGCAGCGCCCTGACCGTCTGAGGCCTGGAAAAATCTGCCACTGTGCGCACTTTGTCCGGTAAGGGTATCGCGCCCTCCGGTGAGATGCGGTGTCCCAAAAAATCGATTCCCGTGACCCTGAACTGGCACTTCGCCGGGTTGATTATTAACCTGTGCTTCTCCAACCTTTGGAAAACTGTCCTGAGGTGGGCTACGTGTTCGTCCTCGGATGCGCTGGCCACCAGGATGTCGTCCAGGTTGACAAACACAAAAGGCAGATCGCGCAGCACCGCATCCATCATGCGTTGGAATGTCTGCACCACGCCTTTTAACCTGAAAGGCATGCGTAAGAACTCAAAAAGACCAAATGGGGTTATTACTGCCGTTTTGGGTATGTCCTCCATGCGCACCGGGACCTGGTGGTAACCGCGGACCAGGTCTATCTTGGAAAAAATGCATGCCTCAGTGAGATGGACGGAAAAATCCTGAATATGGGGGATTGGGTAGCGATTGTGCGCTGTGGCGTTGTTTAATCCGCAGAAATCTCTACATGGTCGCCACGATCCCTTGGCTTTAGGCACCATATGAGCACCTGATGATGCCCAACCTTTCCAAATTGGCAAACTCCTTGCTCGCACTGGCGAGTTTAGCTGCGTCCAGGCGCCGAGGTCGTGCGAAAACGGGCGGCCCCATGTTGATAATGAAGTGCTCCACCCCGTTTTTAGTGATGGCCACCGAAAACGTCAGAACCGTGAGTGCTGGGAACTGGGTGAGTAGTGTGTGGAACTTACCCCATGGAGCTGTGACTTTGGCTAGTGTTGTGGACCCGGCTCCTCGAGCTGTACAGGGCAGAGAATCAAAAGACATTGCGTTAATCAGGTGTCTGTTAGCCACATCAACTAATAGTCCGTGTGCACACAAAAAATCAGCACCCAAAATGGGGAAGTTACATGCCACTATGACGAATGTCCATTGGTATGTACGGCCGTGCAAAGATATAGTCAGTGTCCTCTCACCAAAAGTCTTAATGTCTGAGCCGTTTGTGGCCGCCAGCTTGGGGCCGCTACTTCCTGCCAGCCGGTCTGCGTAGGATGGCAGGATGAGGCTCTTTTGTGAGCCGAAGTCCACGAGGAACCGTCTCCCTGAGCGTGAGTCTGTCACATAGAGCAGCTTGTGTGTGTCACCGGCAGTTGCAGCTGCTATCGACTGCCGGCCCTGGCATTTCCTGAGCGCTTGAATTGGCACGGTGGCACGCATTGGCGTGCGTCTTCTCCAAAACGATGGTGGTAGAAGCAGAGCATGTCTCTCCGGCGCTTCTTGGCCTCCGCTGCGGCCACCGTCGTTGGCTTCTCGCCTCCGCTGGCCGTCTCGCTGGGTTCTGACGCCGCTGCGTTCACAGCGAAGACTCTGGTGGTGAGGATAATCCAATCTGCCTCTTGTGCTAGTGCCCGGTAGTTGCGCATGGCCAGCAGTGGCGAATTGGCAACGACCGCTCTGGCCGCTGTCGGGAGGTTCCGGAGGAGAAGGTGGGCAAAGATCAAATGCCCGTCATCTGTGCCCATCAATGCCAACATCTTCTCCATTAATTCGACCGCCAACCCATCTCCCAACTTGGAGCACGTCAGGAACCTTTCCACTCTTTCGCAGTCCGAGAGTGTGTAGCACCGGGTCAGCGCAGTTTTGAGAGCGTCATATTTGTTGTGGGCTGGGGGCTGTTGGAGCAGGCTCGCCACCTGCTGTGTTGTGCCTGCGTCCAGTGCTGCAGCCACGTAGTAGTATTTGGTGTCATCCACCATCACTCCCCGGAGCGCGAACTGGGCCTCGGTGTGGAGGAACCAAGACTTCGGGTCATGTAGCCAAAAGTCTGGGAGTTTGACCGAAACGGCGCACGCGGTGCTGGCGCCTCCAGTCCGGATCCTCTCCAGGGTGTTCGCCTCGAGTTCCATTGTGTGTCAAGGGTCACCAGTGTAGAGAGAGGAATGATCAGGCAAGGCGGTAGCTGGAGCAGAACAAACTTTATTAATCTCTCTAACATCAACAAGAATAAGAAGCCTAAACCAGGTCGTGGGCACCTCTCTTTTTATACCATACAACTCGCCCGGCGACCTGGGGTGTTTGCATTAACATGCATACATTTACCATGACAGTTCCCTTTGTCACTGTTTGCATTAACACACATACATCTACAATGACAATTCCCTTTGTCACCCAGCCTCTCGGCGCATTATTATGAAGACCGGAGGAGAATGCATATTATCATGCGGTCTTAAAGAGAAAACCATAGACTGCCTTGCATATCCGTTTCTCAGCTTTTACACATCTCCTCCTGCCGTGCCATTCACTCTGAGTAGACAATGTACTGACTGGGTCCCCCACAACATAATTGAATAAAATGGCCCAAGGATTATGGAAAATATGCATAGTAGTGGTTTCACGGATGGGTCAATATACATGAAAGTGCAGAGTGCAAAGACAGGTGTGTTATTGTGATAATTAAAAGGTCCTCAGTTCTGTGCATGCAAGGATTCTGGGATGGGGGGGGGGGCTCTGACTGTAGTTCAGATGGCCCAGGGAAAGAAACTGTTTGTCAGTCTAGAGGTGTAGGACCTGACTGATCTGAACCATTGTCCAGAGGGAAGCAGGTCAAACAGGTGGTGGGCGGGATTGAGGGGTCTCCTGTGATGGCCTTGATCTGTCTGAGACAGGAAGATCTGGAGATGTCTTCCAGGGAGGGTAGAGGGCTGCCAATTATTTTTTTGGGTGGTGTTGATGATCCTCTGCACAGTCTTCCTGTTCTCGGCCATGGAGCCGGCGTACCACACACCCAGACAGTAGGTGAGCACGCTCTCCACTGAGCAGCGGTAGAAGGCCAACAGCAGCCTCTTGTTCGGGTTATTCTTCCTCAGGACATGGAGGAAATGCAGCCACTGGTGGGCTTTCTTCACCAGGGCCTTGGTGTTGACAGTCGAGGAGAGGTCAGAGGAGATGTGGGTGCCCAGGAACATGATGGTGGGGACATTTTTCACGCGGTCACTATTTATGAGGAGGGGGTGGTCCTGTCTGTTCTTTCTGAAGTCCAGTATGAGTTCTTTGGTTTTTTGGACATTCAGTTTCAGGTTGTTTGCTTGGCGCCACAGCAGTAGATTTGCTACCTCCGTCCTGTATGCCTTCCCATCATCATCAGTGATGAGTCCAACCAAGGTGGTATCGTCCGTGTACTTCACGATGACAGTGATTAGGTGGGTTGGAATGCAGTCAAAGGTGTACAGGGAGTACAGTAGAGGGCTTAGCACGCAGCCTTGGGAGGAGCCAGTGCTGAGAGACAGTGTGGAGGAGTGGTGAGGGCCAAGTCTGACTGTTTGTGGGCGGTTACCGACTGATGACAGGCTGATACTCCTTGGAGATTTTAATGCCAGAGTTGGTTCGGACACTGAAAAATGGAAAGGAGTGCTAGGCAGTCATGGAGTAGGCAAGTGCAATGCTAATGGAGAACTTCTACTTGCACTATGTTCAGAGTACAACCTTGTGATAACCAACGCTCTATTTAAGCACAAGGACACACTCACAAGAAGACATGGATGCACCCAAGATCCAAGCACTGGCACTTATTAGACTACATCATAGTCAGGCAGAGAGACATAAGGGATGTATTGGACACCAGAGCAATGAGAGCCGCGGACTGTGGTACTGATCATGTTATGCTGAGATCTAGATTAAGGATTTGCAGACGAAAACAGCACTACAGGACAGGTGCGAAGCCACCACGGAAGCTAAACACTAGTGCACTGAAAGGCCAAAAGAAGCAGGAAGAACTTACACAGGAAATGGATGAAAACTTGAAAGACTGGGACAGCAACAACTCAGAGAATGACATAGAAAAGAAATGGGCAACACTGTAGGATACAGTGTATCAAACTGCGAGTGATGTATTAGGCTACCCTGAGAGGAAACATCAAGATTGGTTTGATAAGCATGATGAACACCTGAAGAAACTACTAGAAGCGAGGAATACAGCTAGGCAGGAAAACCTAGTGTAACACATGGTCGAAAAAGAAGAATTACTCAAAGACTCAGAGTGAGCTACAGAAGTACACCAGAGAGATGAAGTCCAACCGGTGGGATGAAAAAGTGGAGGAACTTCAAACTGTAGCAGACAGAAAGGACATGAAGACATTCTTCACAGGTTTGAGAGAAATCTACGGCCCTAAACCAAGAGGATTGATCCAACTAAAGGTTTTGGATGGTGAAACGGTTTTGCAGGAGAAAGACAAGATCCTGGACAGATTTGCAGACCACTTTGACCAACTACTAAACAACCCTGGAGATCTCACTGAAGAGGCTAAAGAAGCTCTAGTGCAGCGACCAGCTGTATCAAGTCTGGATGAACAACCAACTTTTGATGAACTAATGGCAGCTATCAGGAGAACACTGTTATGGTGCGACCCTCACGGACCGCTAATGAGACGCTGTAGGCAGCCGATGAGTTTGTACATTTATTAAATAAGGAAAAGCACTACAAAATAATGAGCCTTGTGGGGCAAAACACAAATAAAGACAAGACACAACACTTACATATAATCAGCAAGGACGGAACCGAACGCTGGGAAGAACTGGCTTTGGGGGTAGGGAAACCAGATTGGAAGGCAGACGAGGTTGCAGCCCCGAGCAAACAGAGCTGCTCCCTTAAATAGGGCTTGACAGATTGATCAGCTGATGAAAAGTCATCAGCTGATTGAAATCCAGCCGTCCCGCAGAGCTTGGCTTCTGACAGCCGGAAGCACCGCTGAGACGCTGTCATAATAAAAGCCCGGAGGCCTAGTGGTGCGCCTGAGGAGAGAACGGAGAACAACCGGACAACCCGAGTGTAGCCAAAGTCAGCACATGGACCATGACAGTTGCCCCCGTTCACGAGGCGGATTCCAGACGCCGTGTACCATCGAGCCCCCCCACCTGAAAGGTCAACAGGACCGCCACAGGGAGGGAGGAGGGGGAACAGGCTAAGGAGGGCCAGAGTCCAACCTCATCACAGAGGGAGACAAAATAAAGGAACAAGCTACCACAATCAGAACAGAGTACGGAATACAGGGGCCAAAGAAAAAAAAAAACAGGCATATACACTGCACTAAAGAGAACCCATGAGGAGAAGACAGTAAAAACCGAAATGGCTACACACAGAACACTACAATCAGTCCAGCAGAGCCACAGGAGGAAAAAAAAACAAAACAAAACATCTTCACACCTCACAGAGAAAACAGGAACCTCAAGTACAGGTACAAAATGCAGCGTACTCCCATAATACCAGGGAGGAGAGAAAAAAAAACATGCTACAAAAGCAGTGATCAGTCCAACACACAGTAGTCCAGGTAACGGGCAGCCAACAAAGAAAACTTTCAGACTACAGAGGGGAGAGAAAGAAAAAACAAAACAAAACCACATGCTATGGAGCGGCGAAATACACAGTTCAGTCACCAACACACCAGCACACCCCTAAAATTACAGCAGAGCAGGGGGAAAAAAAAAAAAAAACAGGGATGACAGCAGGCAAAACACAATGGCATGGAAGCAAACAGTTCGGGGGGTCGTCCTGTGTCTAGTGTCCAAATCGCTGGCACGGGGAAAAGGAACATTTCGGGTGGTCCAGTCCGGTGTCGATCAGAGGGGAATCTGCAGCTGTGCTCCAAACTCCCCATGGACTGGCGCTGCGCTCCTGTTGGATCCCAAGTGGGACCGTGCAGCACCCACGACGGACCCCGATTGGGCCAGAACCATTCCCATGACGGACCCCGACTGGGTCAACGCTGCATCCGCGATGGACCCCGACTGGGCCGGGACCACACCCATGACGGACCCCGACTGGGTCGGTGCAGCACTCACGACGGACCCCGATTGGGCCGGAACCATTCCCATGACGGACCCCGACTGGGTCAACGCTGCACCCACGATGGACCCCGACTGGGCCGGGACCACACCCATGACGGACCCTGACTGGGTCGGCGCAGCACCCCATTGGACCGGAACCATTCCCAGGACGGACCCCGACTGGGTCAACACTGCACCCGCGATGGACCCCGACTGGGCCGGGACCACACCCATGATGGATCCCGACTGGGTCGGCGCAGCACCCATGGCGGACCCCAATTGGGTCACGGCTGCACCCACGTCGGACCCCGATTGGGTCAATGCTGCACCCGCGATGGACCCCGACTGGGTCGGCGGAGCACCAGGGACGGCCTCCAAACCTGAACCCGGAACCTCCAGCACAGTGACCGGGATTGACTCCGCACCGGTGACCCTGGTAGAAGGCTCAGGAGAAGAAAAAGAACCGGGATCAGGATCACCGGCAGTGACAGATCCCAGCGAGACAAGCTCGGATGCAGCGGACGGTTGCACCTGGCTCGTCTCCCCGTGAGACAGGCAAGAACGCTCCAGAATTGATAGGAGAAAGACAAAGTAGAGCACTTGCCTGATCTCGAGTTCTGTCGCCGTCCAGGACTTCGATGATCCAGGTTCCAATGGAAGAAGGTCGTCATCTGGTTCCAACTCAGCTACGGCGGGCTCCGCAGCCAGCATGATGGAGTCCACAGTCTGGAGATTCCCTGACGCAGATGTCCACGCTGAGGGCCCGCACGGCGTGATGGAAGGGGCTCCGTGACCTGCTGGGTCGGACTGTCCCTCCGTGGAGACCCAGGGACGCTTGCTTGTCGGCACAGGCTCCAATCTGCAGTCCGCCCTCCTCCTTTACCCATGACGTGGCTGTGGGGCTGGAACCAGGCTCTCCAGGCCTGCAGGCTCCCTCCTCGTCCGGCGGCATAGTCCTGGCGCCGAGGAACGCTCAGAGGAAGGAGACACAAAGGTGGCAGGTTCATAATTAATTTCTGCAGCAGGTGGAGGGAGCTCGGGGGACTGTGGACCCTGAACTCCACCCCCAGGAATCAAACAAGGCAGTTCATCCAGTGAAGTAAAAGAATGAAGAGACACTTGCCTTATCCGCTGAGGGCAGCTGGGACCCGCTGCAATGGACTTGGTTCTTCCCTTCCTCCACTGGATGGAGACGGAGGACCCCCTGGGAAGATGAAGAGGAGCCACTCGCACCGGATCAGGAACGAGGGCAGCCGGAGACGGACTCGTGGGGCTCACAGCAGCTGGGGGAAGCGTCGTGGAGGAGGGAGAAACAGTCGAGGCGAACCGGGAACGAGGAGCTGACAGAACAGCGGGGACAGATGACCCAGAGGCGGAGGCGGCTGTCTTACTCCTCCGACGAGACACGGAGGCTGCAGCTGGCTGGGAGACAGAGTTTGTGCGGCTACCCGGAATTGGATCCGGACGGGGTTCTCGCTGAGGCTTGCAGTCAGCATGGTGACGACGTTTACCAGCAAAGGGCGAGGCGAAGGTGAGGTCAGGGCAACGCTGCTCCTGCACGGAAACCGAGGCGAGCAGGTCAACGTACTCGGGGTAATCATACAGTTCTGGATTCCTATCCAACAGCCTGACCGCCGCCGTCACATGCTTCATGATCAGTGTAGGATGAAAGGCGGAGCAAGCTGCAGCCACTCTGTCCCGGATGGAAGCCGCTATCAGCTGTAAATCCTTCAGGGGAATCCCGACTGACGTCTCACTCCATTGGGGATGACCCCTAGACGGTGTGAACTCCTGGACTGGATGAGGGACAGGAATGGGATCCTGAAGCGAGGAGCGAGGATGCCTCCTCTTCGGCTTCCTGCAGGAGATTCCCTCCAGCCCACGGAGCTTCTCCCGTAGAGCAGAGATGTCCGCCATCCTCGCCGTGATCTCAAGGTGGTCGGCGTAGCGAGGATGGCGGTTAATTGTTGCCTCAGTGAGGTCCAGGTACCAGCGCGAGCCACTGGGGATGGGATGGCTACGAGCTGTAGCATCATCTCACTTTGGCTCAGCAACAATTATTCTTCTGCTTAAAGACATTTTGTTTCATCCAGGAATAACACAAAGAAATGGATTTTCTTCCCCCAGGCCACAGCTGAAATCCCCTTTCTTTTGTTAAAACCAACCTAAGGAATGTCCCCAATGTCCGGCTTCACTTTTATTGCCCCCATAAAACCTACACAGACCCACAACTCAGCTAATTTCCTTAAACTCTGGACATGCTGGATTTAACCAGTGAACTTTAAAGTACATTATTACAAACTCAATTCTAAACCTTCATTCTTTTCAGAACTATGAAAATGCAGATGGACTCTGATGTTTTTGATGTGGAAAATCAATAATATGTGTGAAATGCATTAATCTGTGATTCTATATATATGCATGTTAATGTTTAAATGAATGTTTATTCCTGCATGTTGATTTAGAAGCACTGCTTATAAGATACACTAAGGTTAGTTTAGTTATACATAAGTGTGTAACAGTACATTCCAATGTATTTAAAACTGTGTGTATTCCTGTGGACTGATATCACGTGTCACCAGTCTTCATAGAACCCCAGCTTCTTCATCCTATTGGTCTCTCACAGACAAGGCCTGTTATTGGACTAAAGGTTCATCGAGCCCGCCCACGAAGGACACTCATTGGCTGAGATCCCGGAAGCCCGCGAAGCTCAACAGGACTTATAAATAACAGAGGGACCCCTGCTCTTTTGCTCTTTCCCGGATCTTTTTTCGGCTGCTCTCTCTTTTGCTCCAGATCCTCTTTCCGGCTCCCCCTTTCTCTGATCGTCTCTATTGTCTACACACAGCAAGGAAGAACAAAGGACCGTCTGAACAAAGACTTCGACCATGTGTCGCTTTTCTGAACACAGAGCAGATAACTCGTAATTTGTTTATGTAACTTTGTATTTTCTTTTTCTCTTAAATACCTAGGAATTCCTATTTCTTTGAGCTCAATTCTTAATCGGAGTTAAACTCCAATTTTTATTCATCACTTTTTCTTTGTTAAACTTTCTGTAAAACCACCGTTTGTTTGATTTTAATGTAAACTTAATCTTGACTTTATTTTATAATATTTTTCTTGACCAAGCACCCACCAGAAGCTACTATTTTTATCTAAAGTCCGAAGCCTTTTAATTTGAGATCGGATTAGATATCTTTTAATTATTATTGAAGACCTCTTGAGAAGACGCAGCTCCCACATCACGTGCAGCTGAGGAATCAAGGCTGTTCATCACACGCTGAAGAAAAGTCGTCATTATCTAGCCCAGTTTCAACTCTGGGTCATACAGCCAAAATCCAGCATCTTCGACTGCTTGACTTTAAAGGTCAAACTGTGGATGCTGAAATATCTGCGGGCAGACATTTCCTCTAACATCCACGAAATCTTGGGCTGAGGACGACGACAGAACCATCATCACCGAGGATCACGTGAGCTGCAAAAACTTTAATTCATCTGCTGAATTAAACTTGAGGTTCGGTAATAATTTGTATATCTAATCAGATGCAAATTAAGAAGCCCTTAACATAACTCTTCTTTTCATTAAAATTCCGTTTTTATTTTCTTAAGATGAATCAAGGACTTTTCACATAATTAGTAAACTTTCTCCATAAATTTGCGTTATTTCCATAATCTGTTAACTCAAACTGATAGAAATTGGTTTCTCAAGTTAACCCTGGTTCCGAAAATATTGACATTGTTAATCTATCCTTTACAAGATTGATTTTATGATTAATGAAATTACTGCAATGTCTGTTAATCATTTCATTTAATAAATATTTAAAAATGAGAGAAGTTGTTGGGAATTTATTTCATTCTGAGTCTGTTTCAAGCCCAGGTATCGAATTCACGGAAAATTTTTGAGACTGATTATGGATTAATTTATTGAGTGATCAAACAGGTATAAAGTGAAATTAAAGATTAAATTGCTTCTTAAAGATAGAAGCTGGTGCCCCTTACGAGTGTTATTAACTTTTCTGATGTATATGAAATGAGATTTGATCTCAGATTCCAATACATCAATATAAATTAAATAATTCATACCTGATCATATTTATTATTTATTAATATTTCCATTTTACCCTACAGAGCGTTGGAGAGGATCCCGTCGATCTCAATGAGAACCATGACTAGCTCGTAGCCTAGGCTCATAGCGTAGCCCTTGAGCGGCAACGCCATCTCCCAGCACACTGGTACGCTGAACAGGGAAAACTACAAGTTCAATTTAAGCAAACTCACAGTCACCGGCGTCTCTTTTGGCTGCGACCTACTGTTATGGTGCGGCCCTCACAGATCGCTAATGAGACGCTGTAGGCAGCCAATGAGTTTGTACATTTATTAAATAAGGAAAAGCACTACAAAATAATGAGCCTCGTGGGGCAAAACACAAATAAAGACAAGACACAACACTTACATATAATCAGCGAGGACGGAACCGAACGCTGGGAAGAACTGGCTTCGGGGGTAGGGAAACCAGACTGGAAGGCAGATGAGGTTGCAGCCCCGAGCAAACAGAGCTGCTCCCTTAAATAGGGCTTGACAGATTGGTCAGATGATGAAAAGTCATCAGCTGATTGAAATCCAGCTGTCCCGCGGAGCTTGGCTTCTGACAGCCGGAAGTACCACCGAGATGCTGTCATAATAAAAGCCCGGAGGCCTAGTGGTGCGCCTGAGGAGAGAACGGAGAACAACTGGACAACCCGAGTGCAGACAAAGTCAGCACACGGACCATGACAAACACAGGATGGTAAAGCTCCAGGAAGGAATGGAATTCCAGCAGAAGTGTGGAAATTTGGTGGTGTTCAGCTGACCAACTGCCAGCACAAGCTCATCCAAGAGATATGGGATGCCCAGAAAGTACCTCAAGACTGGAAAGATGCGAGTATTGTGCCTTTGTTCAAGAAAGGTGACAGGAAAGATTGTGAAAATTACTGAGGTATATCACTGCTAGCCACTGTTGGTAAGATTGTCTCACGTGTACTACTTAACAGACTCAGTGAACACATCTCGCAGAATGTACTACCGGAAACCCAGTGCGGCTTTAGAAGTGAAAGAAGCACAATGGACATGATTTTCTGCTTGAAATAGGTTCAAGAAAAGTGTATCGAACAGAACATGCCACTTTATGTAGTCTTCATCGACTTCAGTAAAGCCTTCGATACTGTTTCGCGACAAGGACTTTGGCAGGTACTCAAGAAATATGGTTGTACAGAGAAGTTTGTCAGCCTGATCAAGGCACTCCATACAGGTATGCAAGCAAACGTGGCAATGAGTGGTTCAGTATCTAAAGACTTTTTTGTAAGCAACGGGGTGAAACAAGGGTGTGTGCTGGCACCTACACTCTTCTCGCTATATCTGGCAGCCATGCTTGAGGTGGCCTTCAAAGACACTTCAGAAGGAGTATACATTCACACAAGGAAAGAAGCAGACTTGTTCAATGTGGCACAGTTTAAAGCCAAGAGTAAGACATCAATAAAAGTAGTAAGAGAAATGCTCTTTGCCGATGACAGTGCTGTAGTTGCACACAGCGTGGAAGATATGCAATCTTTAGTGGAAAAATTTGTAAGAGCAGCTAGCCAATTCAGCCTCCAAATCAACATCAAGAAGACAGAGTGCCTTTATCAACCACCAGAGTTCCAATTATCAACATCACTCCCAGAAGAGATCAGCACTGGCACAGAGCCACTATCAAGTGCAAGACTTTCAAGTATCTAGGGAGTACTGTTTCAGAGAATGCTAGGCTGGAAGATGAACTATCTCTCAGAATGGGAAGAGCGAGCGCTGTGTTTGGAAACTTGAGGGAGAGACTGTTCAACAATCGACATGTGTCTATCCGTGTGAAATGCAAAGTGTACAGAGCAACAGTGCTGGCTACTCTATTGTATGATGCTGAAACTTGGACTGTCTACAGAGTGCAGGTGAAGAAACTCCACGCGTACATGATGAGACACCTTCGAGCCATAATGAGCATTTCATGTAAAGACAAGATAACCAACATAGAAGTGTTGAAACGAGCTGGTCTACCATCAGTGGAGGACATGCTAATACAGATGAACCTGAGATGGCTTGGACATGTTGAGAGGATGGACCACCAGCGTCTCCCTCGGCAGTTACTCTATTCACAGTTATGCAAGGGCAAATGCAATCAGGGTAGACCAAGGCTCAGATTTAAAGACACTGTAAAAAGAAACTTGAAGAAGTTGGACATCGACAGGAGTTCCTGGCAGTGGAAGGCTAAGGACAGAGCTGTGTGGAGGAATCTGATCAGACCTAAATGAAACAGTCATTGTCGCCCATGACAGACTGCTATGATGATGATGATGGTGAGAAAGTTTTTTATCCAGGAGCAGATGGGGAGATCTGGAGGAGGTGCAGTTTATTGATCAGGATGTCTGGGATGATGGTGTTGAAAGCTGAGCTGTACTCCATAAAGAGCATCCTCATGTAGCTCCTTGGGTTCTCCAGGTGGATCAGCACTCTGTGGAGTGTGGTGACGATGCCGTCTTCCGTGGACCAGTTCTCCCTGTAGGCGAACTGGTGGGGGTCGAAGGAGGGGGGAAGACACTCCCTGATGTGCTGGGACACCAGTCGCTAAAAGCACTTCCTGACTACAGACATGAGTGCTATGGGTCTGTAGTTATTCAGGCTGTCAGTTGTGATCCACATATACTTATGGGTTCCTTACCTGACTTGCTGACTGGGCTCATCTACTGTATTTTGTTTAGTCACAGAAATTGTAGTGAGGTGTCATATTTATGCATTTTTAGAGGAAGCCCTTAACATCACTCCATCAGCTTTATATGCCCTCTGGTTGATTTTGGAGTAGTCGTTAGCGTTTTGTTAGCTTTCATTTAATTTTTTTTCAGCCTAGTCTATGGAAGTATAACCATTTGTGTGTAATTTGTTCCAAAGATGAAGATCAGTACATGTAATTTAAAAGGCTTAATAAATGTTTTCTTGCAGCAGTGGTAGATGAGTTAACAAGCATGGGCAGTTTTATTATTTGCAAAGGGGCTTATGGAAGACTTGCTAAACTAAATTTAAATGACTGCAAAATGAAATGAGACTGAGCAACGAATAAAGCAGCACCAGTGACCAAATATACTTTTGAATTTGGTTAATACTTCTCAATGGTCTCAATTTGAAACCTCATAGTTGTAACTTTAGCTGCTTATTTCGAATTTTTACACAAATTCAGGTTGTGTCACACACTTAGCAGACACCGGTGAACACTCAGCAGAGCTGACTGGGACCAGTGTTATCGTGGATGGGATTGGGGATGGTGTGTTAGTCACCTCAAGGGTGGCGCGTCCATGTTGCACCTCTATACATCACCATACGAAACAAGCAGCAGAGCTAAGCCGCGGTTTCAGCATGAAGGAGAAACGCCCACACTTTCACTTGCACTATGGCCCCCGGCGAAACCCTACCCGTGACCCGATTCTGTGTCAATGCAGGGTTGGGCTCGTGCCGAGAGCAGATAAAAGATGCTAAATTACCGAACCGGGCTTGTTTTTATTTTCTCATAAGGCAAACCTTGGTGAATGTATGCAAAATATTCCCCACACTTACAGGAAGAAGGGAAAGTGTCTGAGACTCTGAGCGTTACCAATTGGCACACTAGGTAAAAAAAAAACTAATTCATGCAGCTGGAACTGAAGAGAGGGGGGAGGGGGGCTTACATGAATATTGAAATAATCAAAGCAGATGCTGTTTGCTTGCTTTTTCTTCGCCTTGTTTTTGGAACGCTCACAACATTTATCACACTCCTTCACCTAGTTGAGTCCTCCCTCCTCCCCATCCTCCTCTCATCCTTGTCCTCCTTGCTTCAAGAACATTAAAGTCTCTTCGTGGGGCTGCGGCATCGCGCTCTAATGAAAGTGTTTGTTGTCATTTTTCAGATGCGCGGTGTGAAATTAAGCGAGCAGTTTATGTAAGAGCCGTAGCGGGAATCAAATGCCGGGCACACATCGGGCGACGCCAGCTACTTCAATCACTTCAAGCTCATATATATGTTCCTTTTGTTCAGTTCGCTATCTACCGCGCTAAGCCAATTTTCTAGCCAGTCTCCCGGTATTTAAAAAAGTCTGATTTCTTTCCCTATGTGGTCTTAATTCATACACCACCACCCCTCTCATGCTGATAAGTGGAGCCATGGCATGCGGGGGGGTGGGGGGTGGTACGTGGTTCATTTTTATGCAGCCAGTTAACATTTTCAATGATCCTTCCTTCATGCTTTACTCACTTCCCCCCCAAAATAAACACACACACGCACGCACGTATTTTCCTGGAATTTAATAATCTTAATAAAAGTGAGATGAATGTTTTGTTTATTTGCAAACACTTTTTTTAATCGTAGGACTATCCTGTTATCTGTTACCAAACAGTCTGTGGTTAATTTACATTTGTTTGTTTATTTGTGCTGCCTTTAATTATTATTGACTTAAGGAAGGAAGGGAGAAAAAATGAATAATCTGAAACCTCCATTTTATTCATTCCACACTTCAGAGACACTATGATTAACAGTAAATGTCTTTTTTAAGCTAAATTTGGGATGTAAAATTACTAGAAAAGCTTTGGACTCATAAAAAGTGGAAGTCTTATAGCATATACAGTAAAGTGCATGTTTTAAGTGTTGCACTTTAAAATAATTTGGACAATAAAGAGTTCGGACATTGAATCCAGAGTGCAGAATTGTGACCAAGGTTCACTGGTTTTTGAAAACCCCACAGAGGAAACTGTGCATTTTTTTTTTTCCAGTGGTGATAGCGATGGCGGTTAAGGTGTGAGGAATATTTTGGCTGGTAATCCCTGTGAGCCTGTGCATTTTCTCACATCACTACTTCAACTCTAACCCCAAATCACATACCTAAAACTTCCCACCTCTCACCCATCCACCCCCCCCACACACACACACACACACCACCTCCTCCTCCGCAACACACCCCTCATCCCTCTACTCTCCTCCAAGTCCCTCCGTCTCTCTCTATCCGTCTCTCCCTGTCTTTCTCTGCTCCGTGAGCTGGAAAATTGGCTTCAAAAGGCCACTGCTGTGAACAAGGGCCAGCCACACAGTTGGGCCCGTCCGCTTTATCTTTCACGCCATGGAAGGGGGGAAAAAAGGTGCCCGTGAGAGAGAGCGGGAGAGAGAGGAGAAGAATGGAGAAGAATAGTTTTGACCAGTCACTGAAACCAATAACCAGGAGAAAGCTACTTACTAGGTTTCCCTCTATGTCTGTCTGTCTCCCTGCCTCCCTTTGCATCTTTCTCTACATGCCTCCACTCCATTTCCCTCCCCTCTTTTTTCTTTATTCTTTACTATTTTCCTCTTTCCCTCAGCATCTTTTGTGCAAATTTCTGTCTTTTGCATTCCCCCTTTTTCTGTCTTTTGGATACTCCTTCATTCTCTTGCCCTTATTCATCATTCATCTATTTTTACCCTCAGAATCAAACAATATTGTGCATTCAGATGCCACAATATACTCCTGAGAGCCCACAGGCAAGCAAATATTGGCTTCCATGTGTGCATTACAATGGCATGTGTGTATTCTGAAGCCCAGAACTGTTTTCTTACTTTCTGTTTGTCACTTTCTGTTCTACTTCTGGTTTCTTCTTTGGGATCTAAATTGTTGTATAGCAACAACAGTTGATGTGAGATCAGTCGCTTGTAAACATCCATCCATCCATCCGTCTTCTTCCGCTTAATCCTTTTCGGGTCGCGGAGGGGCTGGAGCCTATCCCAGCATCTTTGGGCGAGAGGCAGGGTACACCTTGGACAGATCACCAGTCCATCGCAGGGCCAACACAGAGAGACAGACAATCATTCACTGTCACATCCATACCTAAGGACAATTTAGAATCCCCAGTTGATGCCAGTCAACCTAACTTGCATGTTTTTGCCATGTGGCAGGAAACCGGAGAAATCCCGGAGTAAACCCACGCAGACACAGGGAGAACATGCAAAGAACATGCAAAAAAAAAAAAAAAACAGTCCACACAGATCACTGTTGGTCGGGGGCTGGGATCGAACCCAGGATCCACCAGCCAAGGGTGAGTTGCTGTGCTGCCGCAGTGCTAACCACTCTGCCACCACGCTGCCCTACTTGTAAACATGTGAAAGAAAATGCACATTTAAGATAAAATGATCTCAGTGTAGTTCATTATATGTTAAACAGTCAGAATTTGTCTGAATGTCTTTTTCTCCTTTAGAGTAATGTAAGCTTTAGCAGTTGTTTGTAGCTGCTGAAGATTAAAATAGCATCAATCTACAAGTCTTGAGTCTGCTTCAATCTCCTAATCAATTTTGTTGCCAGTGACAGAAAATCGCTCCACTGCTGGGGGTGAGAGCATCAATACCGCCCGGCCAGGTGGAGCGTGGCCTCTTAAGTTCCAAATGTTCAACCTTTCTCTGTACCACTGCAGCAATGATGAACCATAAATGAAAGACAAAAGTACATCAATCCACTTAACTTCTAGTGATATCTCTCTATGCATGTTGTTTTGGTTTTATTTGTTCAGATTTTAACCAATATTTCTTGAATTGGTGCATAGCACAGAGACACAGAGGCTCATGTCAACCAAATGTATTCACACATAAATTCCAAATGGACTGGAATCATGAACCTCAACTGAAAGTGTTTCTTTTTGTACATATTACAGGTACACACGAATGTACACTGGTGTAATTCTGTGTGACTAGTGCTTAGGTAGTTCTTCTACCAGTAAGATTTGAAAGCAGTATTACAGTATTGCACTGTCAAGCACAGCAATTCATTGAACTGATTGTAGCATTTGTGAAAATAACTAAATACTGTTAGGTTTATGCAATTTCTACTGCAAAACTGAGTGAATGCACAGTGTAGTCAAAGCAGTGAACTGAGCTGTTACACTGGTCACCACCAAATTTATTAAGTTTTTTAAGCTGATTTAGGACAATTTTGATGTGCTGAATCCAAAAATCACATTGGTTTTGCTCAATCAGGTCAACTTTTTGAATTATGGCCACATGTCGTTTTATACGTTTTTGTTTAGATGTATAGGTATTTTCGCTTTATATGGCACAAAATTCTTTATGTCTTGAAATTCTCTGAATTTTGAACAATGATGATGTAACATTCAATTTACATGTACTTGCCTTTATATAAAGGTAAGTACATGCACAGTACTAAGTAAGTGCACCTGATCGAGAGAAACGGATGTCATTTTCAGATTCAGTGGTGCAAAATTGGTTTAGTTGAAAAAACACAGACAACTTACAAAAAAATTATTCTTGTAACCCTGTGTTATACAGGGGCATCTCAATAAATTAGATTGTCATTGAAAAGTTAATTTATTTCAGTAATTGAATTCAAAAAGTGAAATTCATATATTATATAAATCATTACTCTCTCTGGGGTTTAGGTCAGGAGAGTTTGCTAGCTAATCAAGCACAGTGATACCATGGTCATTAAACCAGGTTCTGGTACTCCTGCCAGTGTGGGCAGTTTCCAAGTCCTACTGGAAAATGAAATCAGCATCTCCATAAAGTTTGTCAGCAGAGGGAAGCAGGAAGTGCTCTAAAATTTCCTGGTAGATGGCTGCAATGACTTTGAACTTGATATAACACAGTGGACCAACACCAGCAGATGACATGGCTCCCCAAATCATCACTGACTGTAGAAACTTCACACTGGACCTCAAACAACCTTGGTTTTGTGCCTCTCCACTCTTCCTCCAGACTCTGGGACCATGATTTCCAAATGACAGGACTTGGCATCTGATTTGGGGAGTCACGTCATCCACTGGTGTTGGGCCACTGTGTTTTATCAAGTCCAAAGTCAGTGCAGCTGTCTACCAGGAGATGCTGAAAATCCACTTTTAAAAATTGATCTTATGTAATATTCTAATTTTTGAGAAACTGAATTTTGGGATTTCATTAGCTGTAAGCTAATGGAGCTGTAAGGAAAAATCCATGGCAAAGCCATAATCAGCAAAATTAAAAGAAATAAACACTTGAAATATATTTCTCTGTGTGTATTAAATCTATACAATATATGAGTTTCATTTTTACCCCACCAAGGGAGGAGATGATGTTTTCGGTAGCGTTGGTTGGTTGATTTGTCTGTTACCAACATAACTCAAAAAGTTATTAATGGATTTTGATGAAATTTTCAGAAAAGGTGTGTAATGGCACGGGGAACAGATGATTAGATTTTGTTGATATTCTGAGAGTACATACCTTCACCAGGGGCTTTGTATTTGTACAGCAGGATTACACAAAAACTACTGGATGGATTTGGATGAAGTTTGCACCAGATGTGCATCTTGGGCTAGAAAGGAACCCATTACATTTTGGTGAGGATCTGAGAATGCATACCTCTACCAAGGCTCTTATCTTCTCACACAGTTTTAGCAACAATACTTCAAAATTACTGGATGGATTTGGATGAAATTTTCACCAGATGTGGGTCTTGGCCTACAGACGAACCCATTACATTTTGGTGATGATCTGAGAATGCATACCTCAGCCAAGGCTCTTATCTTCTCACAGTGTGTTTGCAACAGTACTCCAAAACTAATGGACGGACTTTGATACAATTTTCACCAGAAGTGGCTCTAGGCCTACACACAAACCCATTACATTTTGGAGGTGATCCATGACAGATGGAAGGTGCGTTGGCAGAGGTATGCACTCTCTGAGTGCTTTTCTAGTTTTGAATTGAATTCTTCTTGGAGTATCAGGTCTGCAGACATCGATGATCAAGGCTCTCCAGTCTTCTCTGTCGCCTGCTCTGTGGATGAGTTCTATGTTGCTGATGCTTTTGCCTATGAAATCTCTTAGGCTGGCGATGTATGTTATACGTTGTCTACCACAGTCTTTCTTTCTTTCTATTTTGCCAGTTAGAATTACTTTTTCTAAGTTGTCTTTTCTGATCACGTGACCAAGAAATTTGAGCTGCCTCTTAACCCTCATCCTACCAACATATTTTACATACAAATAGTACCAACTGGGGTCCGTTTGGACCCCGCACAAAATTTAACTGTTAATTGGATTATTAAGCAATACCAAAGTATTTTTTTCACTTAAAATGTTTTATTTGGTTAAAACAAAGAGTTGTGCTTGAAACATGATCCAAAAATCCCGGAATGGGGCTAGTTTGTCGGTTGCCTGCCTTTCAGCACGAGTAGCCCGGTTGTAATGTGTTTTTCAACCAATGTGCCCTGGTGCGTTCAGGTTTTTGTGGGAAATTATCTAATTTCACTTCTTAATTGGTACAAGAAATGCAAATACTTTGCCATTGTTGTGCATGTGTTCTGTAGGGCCTACAGAATACAATGCTACATGCTACATGTAGCATGCTACATGTATGTAGCATGCTACATGCTAGCATGTACTACATGTATGTAGCATGTAGTACATACTAGCATGTAGCATGCTACATGCTAGTATACAATGCTACTTTGCTACAATGGCAAAGTATTTGCATATTTGCATGGCAAAGTCTACCTCATTGAGCCATCATTCACTGAAATATAACACAAAATTCATACATTTAATATCATTAACATCATATTTTTCCCTGGGGTCCGACCGGACCCCAATGAAAAATCTGAACTGACAGTACAGAAGAAAACTGTATTTTAAATCAGATTTATTTTTTGTGATTCACAGATGATGACAAACAAAGTCAGAAAGCATGATAGCTGTGATCGATAATATGTCCGTGTTGTGCATAAGAACATATGTGTGGGGTGAATTGGGACCCCACTCGGTAGGATCAGGATGAGTGATCTTTTTGTTTTTGCCACCTCCAACCTGTCTTCATTTGTTTGTTTATTCATTTGTTTTCTTTTCTGCCCATGATATATGTAACATTCTTTTTATGAACCACATTTTGATAGCCTCTAATTTTCTTAACAGCTGTTTAAAGTCCAGCATTCTCAGTCATAGAGTAAAACCGGCCATACATACGTCTTGAGGACTCGGACTTTGGTGTCAATTGAGATATTTCTATTTTTGAGAGGAGGACTCATTTTACTGAAACTGTCTTTTGACGTGGCGGTCCTCTTATTTCTTTCTCACATCTTCCGCCTGATGTTATTGTGAAACCTGGGTATTTGAACTGGTTCATTTGTTTGATTTTCCTATTGTTCCATGTGATGTTACACACTGGAGAATGTGGTTCCTTGGAAACTGTCATGCATTCTGTTTTGTTGATGTTTAGATGATGATTTTAGATGTTGTTGATGTTTAGAGAAAGTCCATATCCTTCACTGTGGGCTACTATGATGTTTAGGATGTTCTGCAGCTTTCTTTCAGAGTCAGCAATTAGTACAGTGAATTGGATTACTGCAAATAATTAACTTTTTGAGGATATTCTAATTTATTGAGATGCACCTGTATTTCAGTTAAATGTGCTTAATAGGGCTGCGGAATATATGGGAATTTTATAGCAAAAGACAGCTCAAACAGTGATAATAATCTGTTTTTCCATGTGCTTATGTATTCACACGCCATCATTGTGTAGCGACATTAACACAGAATCTGTCTTATTTCACTCCAACAAAGTAGATGGTAGTAATACACTGTAACGCAGAAGAAGAGCCAGGGTGAGGGCCAACTGTAGAAGAAGAAGGAAGATGTTGTTTTGCATGGACTGTGTTGAAGAAATCGAGACGGAGGAGGGAAATGTGAGGAAGAACTACTCATGGTTAAAACAGAGAGACATTAACGGGGCATATTTAAGCATTTGTTCAGCTATCGCAAGTCATGTCAATATCGCAGTATTCAAGAACAATATCACAGCACAGTGGTACAGTTGGTAGAACTGTTGCCTCACAGGTAGAAGGTTTCAGGTTTGAATCCCAAGGTCGGCAGGGGTGGGAATCTTTCTGTATGGAATTTGCATGCTCTCCCTGTGCTGTGTGGGTTTTAGTCCAGGGGCTCAGGTATCCTCCCACAATCCAAAGACAAGCATGTTAGATTAATTGGTGACTCTAAATGGTCTCTAGGATTCTGTTTCTGATAGGCCCTTAGAATAGAGGATTATTATAGTTAATCGCTTTGAGTGGTTTTTGTGACTAGACAAAGCACTTTAAAAGTACAGGTCCTTATCCCTTATATCAGATGTTTTCCTAATATCATGCAACCTTAATGTTTATTTCTCTTGCATCATACACATTATTTTCCTGGAAATCTTGGCTGCTGCAGATTGAGCCAGTCTGTTCAGAATCTGCCTAAAGTTACCTTTGAACTTCAGCTGACACTGCTCCTCCAATTCCATCCCTTGAAGGGTCATCTGTCAGGGGAGCTGAGTCAGCTGCACCTCGTCCCCTCATGGTGCCACAGTGGCATGCTGGCACAGCAAGCAGCAGGCACCAACAAGCCGGACATGGGCATGAAAAGCTGAGAGGATGAGATGTTCCTGTGGGGGTCAGGGTTTGTGGCGTTGATGCAGATTTTGTGATTCCTGTGACAGCGTTCTGTGGGATGAACTTGATGGACCTGCCATGTGTTTGTGTGCTTGTTTATTTAACACATGCATCACTTTGTCCCCATAGTAATATAGCTACTTAAGAGAACTGCCCCCCCCCCCAATGATCCACCACCTTTTTACATGAATCGAGCCCCTCTTCGCCTGCTGCCTCAAATAAACACACACATTCACACGCAGCACTCACCCCCTGGGGAGAAGCAGGAGCTATCTCTGGGGGATTATGGAGAAGAAAAAAAGCTTTCAGGAGGACAGTCATCTGCTTCTCTCCTGGTCTAGACCATGGACACAAAAAAAAAAAAAATCTGCCTTCCTCTCTCTAAGTCCCTTTTTGGCAATGCCTGCCAAAAAACTGGGCCGAGCAGCTTTGCAAAAGGAAAGGAAGGCAAGCAGGCAGCCGATCCCTCTTTCTGTCTACACGGCGAAAAGAAATGGGCTCATTTAGCCAAAGCTGCCACGGTCAAAGCAGAGCTCTGATAGAGGCTTTGGTAAGGTGAAATCCCTCCTAAAAAGCTGTTAGTGACTGTGGAGCCGTGGGCTGTTGTCTCCTGTCATCCACCCACTGTTCCTGGTTTCTTGTCCACATTTTATCAACATTACCACCCGTGACACAGCCTGTCTCCCTCAATGTCAGCGCTTGTTTGCTTAGCAGGGCCATTGTGCCCACACAAACTGGTTGGCAGCCAGGGGGAAATAATCTACGTTCTGCATTTGACCATTGGTCATATAATTCCAAGACTTTTTTCTTATATCATCTAAAAAGGGTTTTTTTCTTGACATTTCTTGTGTTGGGCTCTTGGCTTGTCACGCATGTAAACAGAGGAGGTTGTTTATCGCTGAGTGAAAGCTAAGGGAGAAGGTGTTGTTGACCTTGAGTTAGAATAGAGCTCTTATCATTAGTCGTCTTGATTGACAGGCAGGTGTTTATGAGCAGTTGAAGGCTCCATTTCTTCCATCTCCACAGGGCTTGATTTGCTGCCATGGCCTCATGACTCATTTCTGTCTTTCTTTTCTTGTGTTTTCTCTTTGATTCACTCTTTCAGTATTGCTCTTATTTTAAAAAGCATTAGTTAAGCTCATCAACAGTGTGCCACAAGCGGGTGTGTAAGTTCCAAGGTAAGAAAGAAAAAAAAATCACAGTACAGTTGTGTTCATTGAATCCAACCTTTAAACCTGTGCTATGGAAAGAGATGCTTACCATTTTAAGAAATATTTAAATTTTGTGATTAAGGTAAAACTGTAAAAAAAAAAAAAGTGTACTGCCATGGACTGGTGACCTATCCAGGGTGTACCCCATCTCTCACCCAAGAATGGTGGAATAGGCTCCAGCCACCCCGCAACCCGAAAAGGATTAAGCAATTAAGAAGATGAATGTTAAAAACAGTTTTTTTTTCCTCCTAAAGATGCAACTTTTTTCTTCTAAATTTCTGGGGCTTTTCATACTTCTGAGACTTGGGGCCATATTACGATGATGCAGTGAACTGTCACAAGCTGAGTTCTGGATTGTTTGCCAGACTCAGTCTCGTGGCTCTTTCTTTGTATTTATATATATTTATTGTATTTTGTGCCTTTGAATTTTTGTTCTGCTTCCTATGTTTCTGTTTAGGCTTCAGTTTTGTGTCATGTCATGTCATGTCTATTTGTAATGATTCATTAGTCTACATTTGATTATGTTTATTTCCTATATTTTATTCTGTGGGCTGACAGCTGTCAGACAACGTTTCCGGGTTTGTGCCTGTGTGGGCGTTGTCTGTCAAGCTGTCAGTCCAGCCGTTCCTCCCTCATCTCTCCCAGCTGATCTCAATCACTATTCAGCATTCCCTTTTGCCTACTCATGTGAACCCACACCTGTTACTAGTTATGTAATGGTTTTGATCCCTATTTATTGTCACTGCCTAGTCTTACCCAGTGTATTCTCAGTCTCTCTTCGTCGCCACGAGAGTCCTGTTCTGCTCTGGCGCTCTATTCCTGTAAGTTTTTTTCCCTTGTTGTTATTTTATTATTTGAACACTTTGTTGCACTTTATGTTTGCTGTTTTTATTAATAAATTTCACAAGCTCACAGTCCAGCGCCTGGGTCCCATCCCTCTGCCCCGAGGGGCATTCATGACAGTAGGCAGCGACCAGTAAGAGACCCAGCTGCTGTGAGTTTGTGTATATATATATTTTTTTTTATTTATTTTTTTTTTTTTGCTCACCTGTGCTCTGGAGCTCATCATGTCCCCAGCTCGCTGGCCTCACCCAAACAAAAGGAGATTGGCAGCGGGGTCTCCGAGCCTGGAGGAGGAATGGGCGGCGGACTTTATCCAGAGTTTTGTGGATGAAGCACTTGCCGCCCACGGTCCCAAGAAAACCTGGGAGCGTGTGAATGGAGCGGTGGGGATTCTGGAGGCACACCCCGGCCTCTGGAAATATCCTCAATATGCGGAACTGCTGTCCACTGTCACCACGCTTCAGCGATCATTCCTTGGGCTGACAATGGTGCCTCCTCCCGCTGGACCGAAGCCGTCGCAGAGGCGCTCAACTCGGCAGGAGTCCATCCCCTCTCCCGGTTCGCTGACTCCAGCTCCACCGCAACAGCCACCACTACAGCATTGTCCCACTCCGGACCGCCGGAGGAATCCTTCCGCCTCTCCTGCAGCCATTTCCCTTACGCCGAAGCAGAAGCCTCCCTCAGCAGCTCAGCCCTCCTCTCTCTCTCTACCGGCTGAATCATCAGCTTCACTCCTCTCTGTAGCTGCTGTTCCCTGCTCTACTCTGGTGTCCTTTCCTGCTGCCGAGAAGTCCTTCATTTGTTCCCTGGCTACATCTGTCTCCGTGACAACAGGGGCGGCTCCTCCACAATCCTCAGGGGGGCCTACATTCATCTTAGCCACGGAGAGGGATGACATTCCACCCACTGCAGCAGGCAACAGCGATGCCGGGAAAACAGGCAAGTTTCATTTCAGTCCATTTCAATTTATGATGATATGCCTTGCCTGATTCTCGGTGGGGAGGCTCAGGAAATGCAGTCCCCTGAGCTCTCCTGCAGTAATTAATTGCTCACCTGCCCTCTCTGTGTCTCCTCCTTTGGCCCCTGAGTGTCCACCAACCCCGGGGTTGAGCCGCCGGACGTGGGAGGAGCCTGTGGCCCTGGAGTACCCAGTGCCAGTGCCTGCGGTGAGCGGACCTCCAGCTGCCGTGCCGGACAAGCTGCCACCGTGGTCCCCTTCGCCTGGGGGAACCAAGACTGCAACCGCCATCGTGCCTGTTGCGGTGCCCCCCTCAGCAGAATTAGAGTCGGGCTTCATAAGGACCAGGGCCGAGACATTGTCATCATCTGGATCGACAGAGTCCTGGACGGCGGTGGAGCTTGAGCTTAGGCAAGTGCTGTCCTTTGTTTTTCTCTTATCTGTTCTGGAGAAATCTTGCCTGGCTCTTGGTGAGAAGAGTTGGGCGTAGCCAATGGCTGCGCCTGAGCTCACCTCGTCGGGCTCTGCCGCTGCTGGTGACCCTGACCCTGTCTCTTTGTCTGTACCATCTGAGCTTTCTCCCAGGGTCACTGAGGAGGTTCCAACACTGCCAGATGTCTCTGTGGGTCGAGGTTCATTGTCCAAGGTCACCAGGGATCCAGCTTTCCCTGCAATGGAGGTCGTCGCAGGTGCTCCCTTCCAGCCCGGGACCTCCGTGGGTGCAGCTCCCCCTCTGCCCGAGGCCGTCGTCTGGGTTCCTCCTCCTCGGTCCGAGTCTCTGTGGGTGCTATGTCCCGGTCAGGGACCCTAGCGGGTGCTGTGCCCCACCATTAATCCAGCATGGGTGCTGCGCTCCAGTATGGGCCCGCCATGGGCACTACACCCCAGCCCAGGGTCCACCGTGGGTGCAGCACTGGCCCAGCCCAGGCCCACTGTGGGTGTAGCATTGGCCCAGCCCGGGCCCACCATGGGTGCAGCATCAGCCAAGTCCGGGCCCACCACAGGTGCAGCGTTGGCCCAGTCCAGGCCTCCCACAGGTGCAGCAATGCTCCAGCCCGGAGCCACTGCAGATACTGCTATGCTGCAACCCGGAGCCACCACGGGTACTGCCATGCTCCAGCCCTGAGCCACCACAGGTGCTGCCATGCTCCTGCTCGGAGCCACCGCGGGTGCTGCCATGCTCCTGCCCGGAGCCACCGCAGGTGCTGCCATGTTCCAGCCCAAAGCCACCACGGGTGCTGCATGTCTATTTGTAATGATTTATTAGTCTACATTTATGATTTATTAGTCTACATTTGATTATGTTTATTTCCTATATTTTATTCTGTGGACTGACAGCTGTCAGACGACGTTTCCGGGTTTGTGCCTGTGTGGGCGTTGTCTGTCAAGCTGTCAGTCCAGCCGTTCCTCCCTCATCTCTCCCAGCTGATCTCAATCACTATTCAGCGTTCCCTTTTCCCTACTCATGTGAACCCACACCTGTTGCTAGTTAATGTAATGGTTTTGATCCCTATTTAAGCGGAAGTTGTTTTTCATTTTGACTGTCACTGCCTATCCAGAGTTTTGTGGATGAAGCACTTGCCGCCCACGGTCCCAAGAAAACCTGGGAGCGTGTGAATGGATCGGTGGGGATTCTGGAGACACACCCCGGCCTCTGGAAATATCCTCAATATGGGGAACTGCTGTCTCATCTCTCTGCCCCGAGGGGCATTCATGACATCAGCAGTCTGTTGTCGGTGGTGCAGAGCACATCTAAGGAAAGTCCATCTACCTATTACAACATTGCATGCGCATTGGGCGTATGCGCACGCAGCGACCGGCAGCTGGTGAAAAAGTCCGTCGTCTGTGTGTCTGTTTTTATGCACTTTAATGTGTTTTTAACGAAATTCTCTGTGTCGTTTCTGTCCTGGAATGTTTGTGGACTGTATGGCGAAGAGCTCCCTAGTTCCATCAATATGGATTTCCTCCCCTTTTTTGCACTGCTGCTACTTTTCCACTGGCTCTTTGTCTCTGAGGTAAGCGCGATTGGGATCATGCCGGGCAGAATACATTATTCCAGGGACATGTTGCTGCATTTAAACACAGTTGATGCAGCGTCTGTGATTGAGTCTAAGCCGCAACTGCCGGACTTTATTTTGAGAGATGTTCATGGACACAGCGGTGAAAAGAGAGACGGGAGAAGGAAACGCAGAAAGCGTGAAGGCGTGAAATTATGCCTGAGAAGACGTCAGTTTGGTAACATTCCTCTTCCTTCTATGATTTTTGGGAACGTACAATCTCTGCAGAACAAGGTGGATGAAATTCAAGGGAATGTACGCTACCAGAAGGACTTTAAGAACTGCTGTGTCATGGCTTATACCGAGTCTTGGCTTAATGGGCATGACCGGGACGCGGACCTGTGGATTGACGGCTTTGGAGCCCCACTCCGCTCTGATCGGCAGGAAGAGGTAACGGGGAAGCGTCAGGGGGGCGGCGTATGTTTATATATTAATAAGCAGTACTGCACATCTGTCACGGTCAGAGAGCGCATCTGTACACCCGATGTGGAGCTGCTGTCTGTGTCACTACGCCCCTTTTATTTGCCTCGCAAGTTCCCCCAGCTTTTTACTGTGTACATCGACCGAAGGGCAGACGCTGACTCCTCCTCCAGCACCATCTTTGATGTGGTGCAGCGGCTGCAGTCAATTTCTCCAGAGGCGCCAAACTTTATTCTTGGGGATTTTAACCATGTTTCTTTAAAGAAGACACTTAAAAACTTTTATCAGTACGTCTCCTGCCCAACCAGGCGAAAAAAGACATTGGACCTGTGCTATGGATCCATAGCGAGGGCCTATAAATCACTCCCCCTTCCTCCTTTAGTATCCTCAGATCGCAACTGTGTACATTTGCTGCCCACATATAAAACTGCTCTCAGAAGAGGCAAGGTGGAGACCAGAGACATAGATGTGTGGACAGAGGATTCAGTGCACAGCCTCCAGGAATGCTTTAACTGTACAGACTGGGAGATGTTCACACTGTCCTGCAGGGATGATTTGGACTCTTTGGTGGACGTCACATGCTCATACATGGCTTTCTGTAAAAATACGATCGTTCCACGTAAACGTGTCAAAATATATCCCAACAACAAGCCATGGGTTACAAAATCAGTTAAATCCTGCTTACAGAGGAAAGCACTTGCCTTTAAACAGGGGTCTGTTTCTGAGCTACAGGTTGCCACAAAAGAGCTGAAGGCCGAAATTTTAAGAGCAAAACAGAATTATAAATCAGAGTTGGAAAGCAAGATGGCAACAAAGAAACTTGATTCAGCCTGGGCCAGTATGAAAACTATTGCAGGCCTTCAGAGCACAGAGCGCAGTAATCGTGTGTTTTTAGATGGTTTTAATTCAGACACAGAGCTGGCTAATGCTCTTAATTGTTTTTATGGTCATTTTGACTCCTTTGATTTTAGCACTGAAACCCAAGATTTGAAACAGAAACTCAAAGACAATCAGCACTTTAATATTGAGGTGCAGGATGTTAAAAGGGAGTTCTGCGCTGTAAAAATGAACTAAAGTCAGGGCCCTGATAATATATGTGGGCGCTTGGTAAAGTCCTGTGCACATGAACTGAGTCCTATATTTCATTACATTTTCAATAAGTCCTTACAGACACAACATGTGCCTAAGATCTGGAAAGAAGCAGTGGTTGTTCCCGTTCCAAAATCCAGTTGTCCTAAAACGGTAAACGACTTTAGACCAGTTGCTTTGACTTCAATTTTAATGAAAATTTTTGAAAAACTGATCGGATGTGAGGTCCTAAAGCAGACTGAGCAGGCATTGGATCCTCTGCAGTTTGCCTATAGGCCTCACAGAGGAGTGGAGGACGCCACTGTCACTCTGTTTAACATGCTTTTTAAACATCTGGATTTTAATGGGACACACGCCAGGCTTTTATTTGTGGACTTTTCCTCCGCCTTTAATACAATCCAACCTCATATCTTAGTTGAAAGGCTCCTGCAACAATTTGATTTGAGCAATAATCTGGTGGGTTGGATTCTGGATTTCTTAACCAACAGGACACAGAGAGTAAGGGTCAATGGTACATTGTCTGACCTAAAGTGCTCTTCTACTGGCTCTCCTCAGGGGTGTGTGTTGTCACCACTACTCTTCATCCTGTACACAAACATGTGTCGGAGCAGACATGACAACAGACACATTATAAAGTATGCTGATGAGTCAGTTATTGTCAGTCTCCTCCAGGATGGTGAGAGTGGCCACGGCCCAGTAGTTGATGATTTTGTTCACTGGTGTGAGGATTCCTACCTGCAGCTGAATACGACAAAAAGTAAAGACATGATTATTGACTTTAGGAGGAAAACTCCCAGGCACAAAGTCACCGTACTAAAAGGCCAGACCACCGAATGTGTACAATCCTACAAATATCTTGGGAGGATTATTGATAGTAATCTAAACTTTGAAGAGAACTGTGAAAGGGTGTGCAAAAAGGGTCAGCAACATTTGCATTGCTTGAGAAAACTTGCATGCTTCCAAATTGACCGAACCGTAATGACAATGTTTTATCGGGCTTTTATTGAATCTGTTTTATCCTTTTCTTTAGTGTCATGGTTTGGTCAGATAAAACTGAAACAGAGGAAATCCTTGGATCAGGTAGTTAGATGGTCCAGTCGTTTGCTTGGTGAGCCACAGCTGAGCCTGACATCCCTGTACACCAGACAAGTACAGAGGATGTCTACCTCCATTTTAAATGATGACTCCCACCCTTTGCACTGCAACTTTCAGCTTCTTCCCTCAAGACGGAGGTTTGCTGTCCCAAAAAGTAAAACCCAGCGCTACAAAAACAGCTTTGTTCCTGCTGCTGTCAAAGAGTTGAACAAGTTGTAACAATATATTGCACATAATTTAGGTACCTATTTATTAACTCCATTTTATATTTACTTATTTTTGTAGGATGTTATTTGGGTTCTAAATATTTTATTGGGTTTTAGACCTTTGAGTTTTTAACCTCTTTGACTAGTTTTTAACTTTTTAATATGACCCTTCTCTCATACCTCTGGTTTTTCTCTCATCTCTTTGTCTTTATACCCTGATTGATGGAGCCTTGAGTATTTTTATCATGTTTATAGTCAGCTTCATGTGTGCCTGTGTTTGTGTCTATGTTGAATGTAATTGTGGCTTGTAAATATGGATGTCACCAGAATGCAAAACAAATCTACCAACGGGTACAAATAAAGTAACCTGAACCTGAACCTGAACAACAGTGCAAAAACTAGTTTTGTGCCTGGCAAAAGGCAGGAAGAGGTTTTCCCAATGCTCTTAATTATTCAGAGGTGTGTTTTGGGCAGAATGTGTAATAAACCAATTGCTGTGTTTGCTCTCATTTCCTTTAATAAACAGGGGTGCGGGATTTAAGGTATAATGCTAATCTGATGGTGTTTAAATGGAAGGACAAATATGTTTTGTGCTGGGAACAATACAGGCTCATTCATGAAGTGAAAATGCATTTAAGTACTGTTCAAACCACTGGCCTATTTACTACAATCCCAAACATTGGGTGCTAACTGGAAAATTGTGTGTTGAGTTGGCATTTTATAGATGCTTTACTAAGCAAACATTTCATCTTTAACCACAGGTGTAAAGTTGAGGAGAGATTTTCTGTGTCTCAATTCTGTTTTTGCCTTCAGAGTTCAAAAACTCATAAACCCAAGAGGAAATTAGATCCAGGATCATTAATGGTGTTATTGGCAAGGGCAAATAATCATGAAAGAAAATGACATCATCCCCGCGACCACCCATCACTCTTTCTTTCGAGGGGATCCAGGTACACTGCCTGCGAAGCGCAGTGGAGTGGGCTACAGACTCATGTAAAAGTGGTGTTAAATCAGGGGTGCCCAACCTGGGGCTCCTGGAGCATTCAGGTTTCTGTGGGAAATTTTCTAATTTCACTTCTTAATTGGTCCAAAGATTTGCAAATAATTTGTTGTTGTTGTGCATGTGTTCTGTAGGCACCCTTGCACCCATGCACAGCAACAGCAAATTATTTGCAAATCTTTGGACCAATTAAGAAGTGAAATTAGAAAATTTCCCACAGAAACCTGAATGTTCCAGGAGCCCCAGGTTGGGCACCCCTGCCTTAAATAATACAGTGTAATTTATTGTGTTTACCAAATAAAATCTTGGCTCTTAAAGATGGAAGTGAAAGTCAAATTGTTAGCACTGTGTGAGGTGGTCATCTGTTCAACACAAAACAAATTCATATAACACTGGAGATGCAAGAATACACTGGAGGAAAAAATAAGGCATGCGTCTACTTTTGTATTTGAATCATTCTGTTAAAACAAAGACAGTGAATGAGGAGAAAAATATTTTAAAAAATACAGTCATAAATTAGATAATTATGGATAGCCTATCAGTAATGCATGCTTTGATATTCTGGTGAATTGTAGAATCTCAGCCACGTGAGACAGCTGTTTTGCCAGTGTAGAGTGCACTGGTCCCACTGCTCAACAGGGAAAGTCTGGTGGTTACATAAATAAATGAGAGTGACCCACATTTTGTTCACTTTAAGAGATAATAAATAAATAAATGAATGTTTAATGTGTGTACTTGTCTGTAAGTTTACAATTCATTCATTCATTCTCTTAGCCTCTTAGTCCTTTATGGGTTGGGAGGAGGCTGGAGCCTATCTCAGCATTTTTGGGAGTGAGGCAGGGTACACCCTGGACAGATTGCTAACACTGGTCAACACCAAATTTATTGTCTAAGTTTTTTTTTAGCTGATTTGGGACAATTTGCTGTGCTGATGTGCTGAATCCAAAAATCACATTGGTTTTGCTCAATCAGGTCAACTTTTTGAACTATGGCCACATGTTTTTTACGTTTTTGTTTACATGTACGGGTATTTTCGCTTTATATGATGCAAAATTCTTTTTTATTTCTTGAAATTCTCAGAATTTTGAACAATGATGACTTAACATTCAATTTACATGTGCTTACCTTTATCAGTGTCTACTATTCAATTTACAGTACACCTGTACAACTGCTTATAACTTAAAATAAAAACCTGTCCTGATCGAGAGAAACGGATGTCATTTTTTGATTCAGCGGTGCAAAATTGTCTTAAATCAGTTGAAAAAACACAGACAACTTACAAAAAAATTATTTTTATGATGTTGTGTAATGAATAAATGAAAGCTCAGGTAAGTGATTATAACATATTTTTACACAATCAGTCCATCAACATAATGGACACTGAGAAATTCTAGACCAACGTTTGAACTGGCATACGTGTGCATTTCATGCCTTTTAAACATGCTGCTGAAATAACGGTTGATAATGTGCTGCTGACTTTAGACCTACTTTTTGCTGATCAGGAGTGCATTGTCATAAAGTGCACTAAAAGAGTAACGCGCCGAGATAGCGCCAGTGCCACACCTCTCTTAAATGAGTCTCCTCTGCTCCTTGCAATGTAAAGTAGGTGCACATTGCACAGATAATTAGATGGTGTGACAAAGCATGAAAAACAAAGTATGTGCTTGCATAAACTAACAAATCCACCGCTGCAAAACAAGAAGCAAATGCACACTTTGGATCGTCATAATAGAGCCCTTGGAATGTAAATTTGAGGTTTAACTTAATAAATTTTTGCCTTTTTTTCTTGTCAATTTAAGTTCTTTTTTTTACCTTGGAAATGTGAGATTTCTCTTAAATTGGCTGTGTTTTTTTGCCACATTTTCACATAATTCACATTTGTTGCATTAATTACATTTTTTCCCTAAAAAAAATAATTTTTCACTTACATGTTAATCTTTTTTATGTAAATTTACTATTGTAGCCATCTAAATTTTAGACTTTTTTCCCTTTTTAAATTTGAAACTCTTCTCACATTCTATATTTTTAAAAGTATAGTTTTTCTCCAAAGCCACAGCCACATTAGCCGTGGGCAGAAGAGTGATTGTTTGCAGACCTTTGCTCTAAATGCATCATTATAAATAGGTAGATTTGGTTGACAGAAGCAAAATATATTTTATGTAATTTAGGTAGTCATTAGTGGTGAGACTGAAGGGTACTGTGAAGGCAAAGAGTGCTCGATGAACTTGTTTTCCTAATTGCTGGAAGCCAAAATAAAACCTTAAATGGGCAAAATTTTCCATCCCACTTGGAGGAAAAAAAAGTGCTTATACAGGGTATATTGGAGATACGGTATGTAGAGAAGAGAATTAGATGTGCATCATGTGAAGAAACAAGACACCATCACTGACGATGTTCTTTATTCTTCACCTTTTCCTCCCTCAGGTCCTGAGCTCTGTCCGGACTGAAGCCAGTCTTCTGGACTGCCACTTCAGCCTACTTCAGCCCTACCAGATACTAGCGGTGGAGACACCTGAAGGAACCCCGGGATTCAGAGAGGAGTCCTGGGCCGACACCTGCGTGTACGAATGTGCACGAGGGCGCCTGCACCGCTTATCTGTCACCCGCATCCCGCTGCCATCCCACCCCATCTCCTGTTGTCGTCACTCCTCTGAGACCACTCTCCTCTTGGGCTTAAGCGACTCCTCCTTAGTCCTTTTCGACCAACGACGGGGTGTCTCTCTCATGGTCTCCTGCCCCATACCCCCCACCCTCCTCACTTGGCACCCCGCTGGGGCACTAGTCATGGTCGGGGGAGGACAGGAGGAGCTGATATGCTTTGATGTGGGCTTGGCACCTGTAAACATGGCACTGGTATCTGAAGAGGTAGTTTCAGCTGCCACATTAAGACTAGCTCAACACCTGCGTTGCTCTGGAGAGTTGGTGAGACTGCAGTGGGGGACAGGCTTGGATGGAGGCCCAGAGGGAGCAGATATGCTGATGTTGGTCTTTCATGGGGGACCACTAGCAGCCTTGAGATTCAAGCTAGGTAAGTAAAATAAGAATAAAAAAGATAAAGATAAACAATAAAACTGCAAACAACTCTCATTCTCTTTTAAATAAATAAATCAAAACCAAAGTTTTTCAATTTAAACACACCTGATACCTATACATGTACTGTATATACTGTATAGATTCATGCTGCGCCTCCGCTGTCCGTGTATGCGCAACTGGAAGCCTCGTGATGAAATTTACGTCATCGTCTCCAGTCCGCTAGTGTCCGCAGGACTCTTCTGCGGACGACCGCGTGCAGCCCAAATTTTATGACTGTGTGGCCTGCCCATGACCTGAACGCGTTGACAGCGCATGCGCAAGACTGAACGTCCCATTCACAAGGTGGCGCTACTAACACAGCATACAAAGACAAAGTAAACAAAGAAGACAACGAGGAAGTGGAAGACAAGAATAAACATACATGAATCCCTTTGCAGCAGCAGCAGCTTGAGCGGAGAAGAGCAATGGAAAACAGTAATTCCTCCTTTTCCTTGAAACAACACCATTGTTGTTGCTAAAAAAAATGTGCATCACTCTCATGTTTATAGCCGGTGAACAAATTGGCGTGTTAGTGCATTTGCACTACCCATAGGGCTAGGACGGAACTACAAATAACAGTTGTGCGCATGCATCACCTGCTTGGCCTGGTAGACAGAAAAAAGTGAGCATGTACAATGCCGTGTGTGTGCCGGGCTCATCCAAAGCACACATGGACCAAAGTGGACTAGAGGGAAAATGCAGCCTGAATCCAGCTTTACAGTTGCACCCTGGCCCTTTGAGAGCAACCATGAGGCTGATGGGGCCTGGGATAAAAATTAATTTGACCCCCTTGATCTAGACAATGTTGCCATGTACATATATTTGCAGTTTGAAAGGACAAAATTATGAAGTGACAGCAAAGTTTCTGCGTATCCCATCTGAATGTTAATTTTGTAAAAGTGTTGGTAAAACTGGGCAGCATGGTGAAAGAAGGTCCTGGGTTCAAATCCATCGTCCAACTATCTCAGGCGTTCAACTGTCAATAAATATAAGATATGGCATGATGAGAAGCAACATATCCCTCGGTGATATTATATGCGTTTGTTATTCATTGTGAGGCATAATAGTTGTTCTCACAGTATATTTGTACAAGATGTTTTACATTAGTAGATGAAATGAGAATTTTTTACAGATAAACTGTGTCAGCGTTTTGCTCTAAAACAGCTAACAGCTATAGCCACATATGCCAGCATTGACAAAGCTTTCAAAGCAGGGACACATGTTTAAAGCAAACTTTACTCAGAGTTGTTGAAAAGTTACTTTGGAAAAGTAGCTATAAAGACTAAAGGTGCATTCACACCAAACGCGAACGGGTGGCGTAAATCCATACAAAGTGAATGGGAAGACGCAAGTACACGCAAATTTGTACGTTCGCGTCCCAGGCTAGCTAGCTAGCTAGCTAGCTGCTAGCTTTGAGATTCTATCATGGCCAGAGTAAAGGTATCACCATTGCAGAGTAAACTAGTTTGAAAAATTTGGACTCACTCACCTGGAGACTCAGGAGGACCTTCAGCTGAATCGGGATGTTGTTGTTATTTACCCATGGTTTCCTGTCATGGACAAGCTAGCAACGTAAATACCCCTCATCTTGTGAACTTTTAGAGGCTTGAGACATTTTCAGGTGAGCCCCTGGTTGGATAATGTAACCATAAGCATGACATTATTTTGGGAATTTCCACAGCAGGTTGAACACAGCTGCAGAAGTTTTAAAGGCAATTTCGCCTGTCTGCATCTCACTCAGAAGGGGGAATCATGTCTGTTCGTGTGTTTACATTGAGTTATAATGTAATCATGCCGCGTGAAAAATTCACCCGTTTGCATTTGGTATGAACGCACCTTAAAATTGCTCTGTATATACCACATAGATCTTTGTGAACTTGGGCTTTTTTATATATGCTATTTGTCCCCTTTACTGCTTTATTTCTTTGTATTTCTGCCTTCTAAACAGAAAATAATTTACTGTCCACACAATCACAGTCACCTCTTCCTAATGAAGGTGCCCTCCTCCCTTCAGAGATTCTCCCTCTGTTTTGGATCCAACTCCATGTCTGAACCCGGCTGTGTAAACACGGCCGCTGAGCAGGTCGTCCCAGTACCTCTCCACCGCCGATGGAAGTTAATTTGTTGACGAGCGGGAAGGTTAGCAGGAGTCACGCTCTCAGAGGTCATTCAATAATCGCCCCGGGGCACAGGCCCCCGAGGTGCATTCTGGGATGCATTTTTCCGATAAATCGTTTACAGTGGCTGCGCAGTCCCTTGGGGTCCCCAGATAAAGTTTGCCAATCAAAGTTTTTCTTTTTTTTTTTTTCCAAAGCAGCCACCTCACTCACTAATACACACCACTAGCTCACACATTCAGAATGTTTAATTGTGACTTTGGAAAGAAGATGTGACAACAGCACGCACCTCAGCTGAAGTTTAAAAGGAGGACCGTGTGTGTGTGCGAGGACGTGGATGGAAGAAGGTAGAAAAGTGTGCGTTTGAGTTGTATGTTTGACAGTGTGTATTTAACTGTGTTTGCCTGTGTGCACAAGGAAAGAGGGGGGTGTCTTCCAACAATAGCTTCCTCTCCTCTGATCGTCTGCCAAGGTTTTGATGAAGAAAGTCGCTGCATGTCTTTTCTCCACGATAATTCCCCCACACACACACGTGTTCATATTCTTCTATTTTTGCATCGTCGCGCACACACGGAGACATATACACACACTATTTCCAACTCATTTGTTTGCTTCTTCTCTGTATTGACTTGTTTCATAAGGCCCACTACATGACAGAAGGAGGGAGTTGGGAGGCAGCGAGGAAGAAAGACTTGGCCAGGCTCCAATTTTGCTCTTTTTCCATAGGAGGCAGCTCTCCCTGGTGCACCCCTCCACCCCACCCCCGCCTGCACTGAGTTATCTCATCTGGGCACACGTTGGCCGCGGCTGGGCCTGCACCGGTGCTGGCTGTGCAGGGGACAGAACGGGGAGTGGGGCTGCAAGACACAAGAAAAGTAGTAATTTTTGTTGTAAGGATGGTATATATAGTGTAATAATACTGATATTTAAGGGACAATTATGTAACAGGACCACTTAAAAATATAAATGTAATCAGCAGTCATCTCTTACTGCACAGTGTTTAATTGACTTATTATTTTAATTTTTAGGCTGTCTCTACATGTCTGATGGTAGCTCCAGAAATCCCCCTCACTATTCCAAGGTTTGATCTTTGATTGGGCACGTCTGCCATTATCTGTAATTTTTGACACCAGCTTCATGCTGTGATCTGCCCCTAGTTTGGAGATGTGAATGACAGTCTGATACTATAAGCTAAAATCACACTCCCCAAAACTCAAGCAATCAAATTTAATGGGATTGCATTTGCATGGCTGATTTTAATGTTAATGTGGCTAAGCATATAACCTTTTTTTATGTAGAATTACTCAAAAAAATGACAGAAATAGATTTTGATATTATAAGGATAGATTTTCTTTAGTTTTTACATCCCGTTTAGAGCAACACAGATCCAGTTTGTGTGGTATTGATATGAGGGACTATGGCGTCTGTCCAAACCTTAATATGACCACTGTTGATAAGGCTGTCCTAGAGCAGGTCTGGGTATCTGGCTAAATAATTGTCTTACCGTGGCAGTAAACAGTCTAAAGTTCTTTTTGGCAGTCTGCTTTCTGCCAGTCTGCTAAACTGACTCATGTTAAAAAAAATCATAGTCCTAACCATAGCCTCTACACTATGGGGGGTGGGGGTGCTGAAAAGTTCATAATGGTCAAATTTGACCAAATGTGGTTTATTTTTCAACATAGTCTCCCCTTTAGTCCACACACTTCTTCCATCAGTATTGCAGCGCTTGGATCCCTGCGGTTAAAAAAACAAGCCACATTTGGTCAAATTTGACCACTATGAACTTTTCAGCCCCCCCTCATATATGCCCTGTAAAATGGCATCAGAACGAAAACAAAACAGAAGCCAACAAAAACATGGCAAAATGCCACTAAAAAGAACATAGAGAATAGATAAATGGATAAATGGCTGGATGGATGAACTTTACTGATCCCAAACTGGGAAATTGCAGTGTAACAGCAGCATGACAGTAGTTGACCAAAACGACAGAAAGACACACATCGTAAAAGAAAAAGGAATTACCCATGGAAAGTAAAACTGCCTAGATAACTTATATACATCGCAGATGAATAGATGGTGACCCATATAGATACATGAATCATATTCACTGTACAATGCACAACTATCAGACGCAGGGTGCAGTGTGAAGTGCCAGTTAGACTGCAAGGTGCAGTATGGCAGCATAGTTATGACCAGAATTCAGCATTAGAGTGGGTACAGTGAAATGGCATGTGGCAGGAAAGATTTCCTGTACCTGACCATTCGGCAGCAAAGCTGTGGCTGTGATGATTCGACCCAAGAGAGAGAGGCTCAAAGGCTGAGCAGCCACACCAGATAAACACTCAGACTCAGATGGTAAAAGGATTCACAACTTTAATGAAAACACAGAAGCTAAAAATACACAAACCTACATAAAAGTGCACAACTTAGGAAAAGCACAAACAAAACACATACTTAAATTGACACACAAAATCTGGAGCACGCTGGAACACACGCAGCCTGGAGGGAGAGTGCAGAGAGAGAATGTTAGGGACAAGAATCTCCGCAAGAGGAGAATAAGAAGGGAGAACACTCTTACTGCGGAGAGCAGAGGAGCCTGGCAGGGAAGTCCTGCGGTTATCGAGGGGAAGACGGGGAAAGCGGATGACCTGGGTGAAACGTCCGGTGTCTTCAAGTAGAGGGTCAGGCGAGCGTGATCAGCCCTGGAGTACACACCACTGAGGTAGCAGCAAACCTGAGGAGAAGGAGAAGACACGGGGAATGAGAACACAGGTCAACCAAAATGTAAAACAACGTGTGAGTTTAACGAGCAGCGATACCCAACGGTCCAGCAGCGCTGTATCCACACACTGGACCTTAAATACACTAAGGCGCTGGAGGGCAGCAGGTGCAGCGAATCACGCAAGTTTGTAGATTACTCTGGAGCTGGGAAACAGGAACAGGAGGGGAGGGGAGGGGAAGCACGTTCGCCTGATCATCACAGTAGCAGTCTGCAGGAGAAAGTGCCCTGCTGTCTGTCCAGTGTGTGGTGGAGGGGGTCATCAGGATTGTCCATGATGGATCACAGTTTGTTCAGTTTCCTCCTCTCCACCACAGTCTCAAAGGTCTCCGACCTGAGACCAGTTACAGAGCCAGCCTTCTTAATAATCTTGTCAAGTCTGTTGGTGTTTGCTGGCTCTGATACTGCTACCCCAACAGACAGCAGCAAAGAAGATGGTACTGGTGATAATGGCCTGGTAGAAAAGCTCCAGCATCCTGTTGCACACGTTGAAGGATCTCAGCTTCCTCAGAAAGTAAAGTCTGCTCATCCCCTTCTTGTATGCAACATTGGTGTTAGATTTCCAGTCCAGTCCATTGCTGATCATGACACCCAGGTATCTGTAGTTCTCCACTACCTCCACATCCTCCCCCCCAATCTGCAATGGCTGTGAAGGCATCCTCTTCTTCCTGAAGTCAATCACCATCTCCCTGGTCTTGCTGACGTTCAGCCTCAGGTGATTCTGCTCGGTCCCCTCCACAAATCTGTCTGCCAGTGCCTGTACTCCCCCTCCTCTCCCCCTCTTATACACCCAACAGCCGAGTCATCAGAGAATTTCTGCAGGTGGCCTGACTTGGTGTTGAGCTGAAAGTTAGGGGTGTATAAAGTGAAGAGAAAAGGAGAAAGCACAGTCCCCTGTGGAGCTCCTGTATCACTAATAATAAGTTTATTTGTGGAGCACTGTTCACAGACAGGGTCAGATGAAATAAACATCAGAGATGCTTTGCTACAAGCAGAAACTGCAGAAGCAAAACAGATGAAACATCAGTTTCTCCTCTTAACAGTCCTGGTGGCTGGGTGGTCAGAACTTCGTTAGAGGATCCCTCCTGTATCATCAGCAGGTGTCTCAGGGTCATAGGTGTTTTGCCCCTGAACCTGTACGCCTCGCCTGAGTGGGGCAACAAAGATTAATCTTCACTTGCAGAAGGGTTCCAACCACGGTCTCTTGTGAGCTACAACCACCTTGAACTAGCCTCGGCCACTGAGGCTATGTCCCCAATGGCTTTCCTTAGATGTTTAGGTTCCAGACCTATCTTGAGTAAAAAATGGTACAAAGATGCGGCTGGTAACCCACGACAACCAACCTCGACGGGGAATAAAGTAGTGTGCCACCCTTTAATACAAGCCTCATCAACTAGGTCCTGATATTTTTCCTTCTTGAGCTCGTGAGATATGGCCAGCCTCTCCTCCCAAGGCACTGTAAGCTCAACTATTACAATGGATTTTGCACTCCGAGAGCAAAGAATCATGTCTGGGCGGACACAAAGTGCTGTCCATAAAATCAAACAGTAAATAATTAAAAGACAATAAAAATTTAAAAAAACAGTAAACTATAAAAGACACAAGAACAATGTACAACCAGCAGAGGCCAAAGTAAAAAGATGTGTTTTTAATTGCTTCTTAAAATGAGCAAGTGAGGGTGCAGATCTTAAAATGAGGGGTCGGGAGTTCCATAAATTTGGTGCAACAGCTGCAAAGGCTCTGTCACCTTTGGTCTTGAATTTAGTTTTTGGTACTGAGAGAAGATTCTGACTCGAAGACCTAAGAGACCTGCTAGGACAGTATGGATGCAGTAGGTCACAGATATAAGAAGGAGCCTCACCATGAATGGCTTTATCGGTAAAAACAAGAATTTTAAATTGAATTCTAAAATTAATGGGAAGCCAATGCAGGGAGGATAAAATGGGCATTATATGACAGAACCTACTAGATCAAGTTAGGAGACGAGCAGCAGCATTCTGGACAGACTGAAAGCAATCTATAGAAGACTTATTCAAACATGTGAAAAGAGCATTACAGTAGTCCAGACGTGAAGAGACAAAGGCATGTATAATAGTTTCCAGATGATTCTGTGAGACCAACGATCCAATTTTAGAGATATTTCGGAGATGGAAAAAACACAACTTAGTTAACGACTTTACATGTTTATCAAAAGACATGGACTGATCAAAAATAACTCCTAGATTTTTAAGATCAGCCCGTACATGTGAGCTCAATGACCCGATACCATCCAACACCTTTGGAGCTATATGTTGGGTGCTGCACGGTGGCGCAGTGGTTAGCACTGCGGCAGCACAGTTTACCCTTGGCCGGGGGATTGTGGGGATTGTGGGATCGTGGGTTCGATCCCAGCCCCCGACCAACAGTGAACTGTGTCGAGTTTGCATGTTCTCCCCGTGTTGCGTGGGTTTACTCCGGGATTTCTCCGGTTTCCTCCCACATGCCAAAAACATGCATGTTAGGTTAATTGGCTGTTCTAAATTGTCCCTAGATATCTGTTTCCTATAGGCCCTTAGAATAGAGGGTTAGTATTAATGAAAGCGCTTTGAGTGGTCTTTGCGACTAGAAAAGCGCTATATAAGTGCAGGTTAGTTAGTTAGTTAGTTAGTGCTACAATGAGGACCTCAGTTTTAACAGTGTTACGTTGCAGAAAATCGTTACTCAACCACGCCTTGATCTCAGACAGACAATCATAAATAAGTTTAAAATTAAGAGTGTGGTCTGGTTTAAAAGAAAAGTACATCTGGATATCATCTGCATAAAAATGATAGGAGACACCTTTAAATTTGCTCAAAATAAAACCCAAGGGAAGCATATAAATAGCAAACAAAAGAGGATCCAGTATAGAGCCCTGAGGCACCCGACAAGTTAAAGCAGCAGACTCCAAGATAAAAGAACCAACAGTTACTGAAAAACTTCTGTTAGAGAGACTAGTGCATTGCCCGTAGAACACAAGTATTCCTCTCTGAAACAGGTATCCTATGTGGGCTTTACAAGGCCAAATGTAGGCTGTGTTTGAAAGTGGAATACAAAGAGGTGTAGGCTATATATATCGGCAATCACGTTAGACTTTGACAAATATAAAAGGGACTAAATGGCACTAAGATTTATTTGATTGTGGGAATATTAATTACAGAATACTTAAATATTATTAGCGACTCTTTCAGATCCCTTGTTTATTTGTCTGTTAGAGCACTTATTTGTGTGATCTTTTATCACTTATATTCAAGATAACAGTGTATCTTGCACTTTGGGGAATGGGAGTTGTTCAGTCATCATTATAATTATTTTAGTTTGTATCACCGTTTAGTGATGGAAATAAGTATAATACTGAATTTCTTCTGTGTATGGTCAAACTCATGCAGTACTATAACAGGACACGTTTACAGATATTTGAGACCCACTGTAGTGCATCATTTTATATTTTAGCAGTATTTCGTTATTAAAAGGTTTTCTAAATCTGTAATGCTAAGAATTTTTTGTCAGGTCAGGCATTGGCTTGCTTGCTACCAGATAACCATGAAAACCGGTATAATCTGTCTCATGGGTCAGGCCGTCGGCGACTCAACCGGCATCCCCACCCTTCCGAGGGCGTGGAGAGTGAAATAGGGCATCCTGGCAGAACTAAAAACAATATCTACCACAGGTCTGTGGTGGATCACTCCCAGTTACACGGGGTGAGACTGGACATCCTAGCAGATAAACACATCTGTCGCAAGGTCTGTGGTTGACTGTGCCAGTCAGTGCATTGTGACATGCGCTACACAAAGAGCAGAGATAAACAAACCTATCGTCTGGTCAGTCACTGCAACAGATACTGGAGTCAGTTTGTCTTGGCTTGTCTTTGCCACTGATAATACCTTTATCTGCCAAGAATGTGTTGCTAGTCCAGCAAAAGCTAGCAGTACTCAAATACTTTGCAAGCAGTTTCATGAAATGGTCAATCAGAAAGCAACTCATACTGGCTCGGACGTCGCCGGGGTTTACAAGGTCCACGCTGATCTGTTCACACAGAACAGACTGAAAGCAATCTATCTAAGGCAGTGAAAAGTAAGCTAGGAGCAGGAAGACAAAAGAAGAGGAAAACAGCAGCCTTGTGTGTAACAGTGTGACAGAATGTACGCACTCTGTTGGACAGAACAACATCACAGTGCCAGAAAGGCAGACCGCGCTTGTGGCCCTGGAAATGAACAGGTACAATGTAGACATAGCTGCACTTAGTGAAACAAGATTGCCTGGATATGACAGCTTGGAAGACCATGGGTGCATCTTCTTTTGGAGTGGGAGATCAACTCAAGAAAGGAGAGAAGCGGGAGTGGGCTTTGCAGTTAGAAAGGAGATAGCAGCAATGCTTGATGAGGAACCGGTGCCAATCAACGACAAGATAATGACTATGAGACTCCCACTACAGCGGAAGATGTATGCCACACTCATCAGTGTATATGCCCCAACAATGACCAACACAGAGGAGGTGAAAGAAGAGTTCTACAGTGATTTACGTGAGACTATCAGGCGTGTACCGACTGATAACAGGCTGATACTTGTTGGAGATTTTAATGCCAGAGTTGGTTCGGACGCTGAGAAATGGAAAGGAGTGCTAGGCAGTCATGGAGTAGGCAAGTGCAATGCTAATGGAGAACTTCTACTTGCACTATGTTCAGAGTACAACCTTGTGATAACCAACACTCTATTTAAGCACAAGGACACACAAGAAGACATGGATGCATCCAAGATCCAAGCACTGGCACTTATTAGACTACATCATAGTCAGGCAGAGAGACATAAGGGATGTATTGGACACCAGAGCAATGAGAGGCGTGGACTGTGGTACTGATCATGTTATGCTGAGATCTAGATTAAGGATTTGCAGACGAAAACAGCACTGCAGGATGGGTGCGAAGCCACCACGGAAGCTAAACACTAGTGCATTGAAAGGCCAAAAGAAGCAGGAAGAACTTACACAGGAAATGGATGAAAACTTGAAAGACTGGGACAGCAACAACTCCGAGAATGACATAGAAGAGAAATGGGCAACACTGAAGGATACGGTGTATCAGACTGCGAGTGATGTATTAGGCCACCCTGAGAGGAAACATCAAGATTGGTTTGATGAGCATGATGAACACCTGAAGAAACTATTAGAAGTGAGGAATACAGCTAGGCAGGAAAATCTACAGTGTAACACAAGGTCGAAGAAGAAGAAATACTCAAAGGCTCAGAGTGAGCTACAGAAATACTGTATACCAGAGAGATGAAGAAAGTACCTCAAGACTGCAAGGATGCAAGTATTGTGCCTTTGTTCAAGAAAGGTGACAGGAAAGACTGTGGAAATTACCAAGGTATATCACTGCTAGCCACTGTTGGTAAGATTCTCTCACATGTACTACTGAACAGGCTCAATGAACACATCTCACAGAATGTACTACCAGAAACTCAGTGTGGCTTTTGAAGTGGAAGAAGCACAATGGACATGATTTTCTGCTTGAAACAGGTTCAAGAAAAGTGTATCGAACAGAACATCGAACAGGCTTTACTGAAGTCTTCATCGACTTCAGTAAAGCCTTTGATACTGTTTTGTGACAAGGACTTTGGCAGGTACTCAAGAAATATGGTTGTACAGAGAAGTTTGTCAGCCTGATTGAGGCACTCCATACAGGTATGCAAGCAAACGTGGCAATGAGTGGTTCAGAATCTAAAGACTTTTCAGTAAGCAACGGGGTGAAACAAGGGTGTGTGCTGGCACCTACACTCTTCTCGCTATATCTGGCAGCCATGCTTGAGGTGGCCTTCAAAGACACTTCAGAAGGAGTATGCGTTCAAGCAAGGAAAGAAGCAGACTTGTTCAATGTGGCACAGTTTAAAGCCAAGAGTAAGACATCGATAAAGGTAGTAAGAGAAATGCTCTTTGCTGACGACAGTGCTGTAGTTGCACACAGCGTGGAAGATATGCAATCTTTAGTGGAGAAATTTGCAAGAGCACCTAGCCAATTCAGCCTCCAAATCAACATCAAGAAGACAGAGTGCCTTTATCAACCACCAAAGTTCCAAATATCAACATCACTACCAGAAGAGATCAGCATTGTTACAGAGCCACTAGTCAAGTGCAAGACTTTCAGGTACCTAGGTAGCACTGTTTCAGAGGCTGGAGGATGAACTATCTCTCAGAATGGGAAGAGCGAGTGCTGTGTTTGGAAACTTGTGGGAGAGACTGTGGAACAATCGACATGTGTCTATCCGTGTGAAATGCAAAGTGTACAGAGCGACAGTACTGGCTACTCTATTGTACGGTGCTGAAACTTGGACTGTCTACAGAGTGCAGGTGAAGAAACTCCACGCGTACATGATGAGACACCTTCGAGCCATAATGAACATCTCATGGAAAGACAAGATAACCAACATAGAAGTGTTGAAACGAGCTGGTCTACCATCAATGGAGGACATGCATATGACATGGACAGGTGAACCTGAGATGGCTCGGACATGTTGAGAGGATGGACCACCAGCGTCTCCCTCGGCAGTTACTCTACTCATAGTTATGCGAGGGCAAACACAATCAGGGTAGGCCAAGGCTCAGATTTAAAGACACTGCAAAAAGAAACTTGAAGAAGTTGGACATAGACAGGAGTTCCTGGCAGTGGAAGGCAAAGGACAGAGCTGCGTGGAGGAATCTGATCAGACCTAAATGAAACAGTCATTGTCGCCCACGACAGACTGCTATGATGATGATGATGAATGCTAAGATTGAGGTGGTGTTTATATCAAATCAAATCAAATCAGCCTTTATTGTCATATAGCTGTACATACAACTGTAGTGCAGACAAGATGAAATTGCGTTTCTCTCGGCATCCATATAAGTAAAAAGAACATAATTTAAGACACACTCACACACACCCTCACCCCAACACAGCCATTCACACATCCCTGAGACATACTTGAAAGCTAACTAGAACTATAATATACAAATAATATACATAATGTCCATAAGGTGCAGTAGTATGTATGAAAGATTCCGGATCAGCTGTTCAGCATCCTTACAGCTTGTGGAAGGAAGCTGTTAATCAGTCTGGTGGTTCTGCCTCTGATGCTCCGGAATCGTTTGCCAGATGGCAGAAGTTCAAAGTGTTTATGCAGAGGGTGAGAGTGGTCCTTGACAATGTTCAGTGCCCTGCTCCTACAACGGTTCTGAAAAAGTTCTTGGACAGAGGGAAGGGAAACTCCAATTACCCTCTCAGCTCCCTTAACTATCCTCTGCAGGGCTTTTTTGTCTGACATACTGCAGCTGGAGTACCATGTTGCAATGCAGTACGCCAGAACACTCTCCACCACACCTCTGTAGAAGGTCCTGAGGATGCAGATGGGGAGAGAGGCCTGTTTGAGTTTCCTCAAGAAGTGCAGTCTCTGCTGGGCCCGCTTCCTGATCCCCAAGGAATTCTTGCTCCAGGTCAGGTCCTGCGAGATCTGCATTCCAAGGAACTTGATGTTGTCCACTCTCTCCACCAAACGGCCGCCGATGCTGAGAGGGACGTGTTCAGGCTGTGACCGCCGGAAGTCGATAATCATCTCCTTCGTTTTGTCCACGTTGAGCACCAGATTGTTCTCCCTGCACCAGCCCTCCAGGTCTCTAACTTCTTCCCTGTACATTGATTCCTCATCCCTCTGAATAAGTCCCACCACTGTGGTGTCGTCTGCAAACTTAATAATCTGGTTCCCCTCGTGTCTGGATACACAGTCATGTGTTAGAAGTGTAAACAACAGTGGACTGAGTACGCAGCCTTGAGGGGATCCGGTGCTCAGCGTGATAGAGTTGGAGATGTTATTTCAAACCCGGACAGACTGAGGTCTCTCAGTCAGGAAATCCAGGATCCAGAGACATGTGGCGGTGTTCAGACCGAGAAGGAATAATTTCTCCATCAGTCTCTGGGGAATAATGGTGTTGAATGCTGAACTGAAATCAATGTACAGGAGTCTGGCGTAGGTGTTTTTCTGATCCAGGTGGGTGATGACAGAGTGCAGTGCGGTGACTATAGCATCCTCTGTGGAGCGGTTTGAACGATATGCAAACTGGAGATGTGTGGTTTGACAAGCCGTTCAAAACACTTCATCACAATTGGTGTCAGTGCAACAGGACAATAGTCATTCAGACAGGACACAACTGGTTTCTTTGCCACCGGTACTATGGTAGAGGTCTTAAAGCATCTGGGAATGATGGCCTGACTCAGGGAGATGTTATAAATGTCAGTCAGGACATCCGCCAACTCGCTCGCGCAGACTCGGAGCACACGTCCCGGGATGTTGTCCAGACCTGCAGCTTTACATGGGTTGACCCTGATTAGGGTCCTCCGTGTGTCCGCTGCGTTGATGATGATAGCTGGCCCAACAGATGGTGGAGATGGGCCAGCCCTCCCTCTGATTGTCGGGTTTGATGCTTCAAAACGTGCAAAGAAGTTGTTGAGCCTGTCTGGAAGCGAAGCGTTGTCATCATCGACCCCCTGCCTAGACTTATAATCTGTCAGTGCCCAAACTCCCTGCCACATCCGTTTGGTGTTCCTTGTGTCACAGAGGTGTTCCTGGATTTTCTCTGCATAGACGTGCTTTGCCGTCTTAATTCCCTTTGAGAGCGCAGACCTGGCTGAGCGGAGGGCAATCCTGTCCTTCGCTCTGAAGGCTGCATCTCTGGCTGTGAGCAGCGAGCGCACCTCTGCTGTCATCCAGGGCTTATAGTTGCCCCGTGCAATGATAGTCTTCACTATAGTGACATCCTCTGTGCACTTCGCGATGTAGCTGGTGACCATTTCAGCATACTCCTCCACATCTGTCCTGTCTCCCTGGGAGGCTGCTATTTTGAAGACCTCCCAGTCTGTGTGCAGAAAACAGTCCTTAAGTGCTGAGGCTGCACCCTCTGGCCAAATCCTGATTTGTTTCTCTACTGGCCTGCTGCGCTTCAGTAAAGGTTTGTGGACAGGCACTAGCATCACGGATAGGTGGTCAGAATGGCCGAGGTGGAGGCGAGATGTTGCCTTATAAGCATCTGGAAAGTTTGTGTACACCAAGTCCAACATATTCTCTCCTCTGGTCTTAAAGTCTACACATTGTTTAAACTTGGGGAGCACAGTTTTTAAACTGGTGTGATTAAAATCCCCCGCAACCACCACAAAACTGTCTGGGTGTGAAGTTTGAAATTCACTAATAGCATTGTGCAGCTCTCCGAGTGCCTCGTTAGCATTAGCTTTAGCATTAGCGCTAGGAGCTATATAAACAGCAGCTACAAACACGTTGGTGAATTCCCTCGGCAGATAGAATGGCCAACAATTTACGATAAGGAACTCCGCCAACGGAGAGCAGTGTTTAGATACTAACGTGGCGTTAACGCACCAGTTCTTGTTAATATAGATACATAGCCGCCACCCCCCCCCGGCTCTTACCGCAGCTAGCAGCCTCTCTGTCCACCCGGAATGATGTCATCCCTTTCAGCTGAATGGCCACGTCAGGGATGTTGTCGTGGAGCCATGTCTCCGTGAACACAAACACACAGCAGTCCCTCCACTCTCTCCGGGTTTCTCTCAGCAGACGCAGCTCGTCCAGCTTGTTGTCGAGGGAGCGGACATTGGAAAGAAGGAGCGACGGTACTGCTGTTCTGGAGGGGTTAGCCTTTAGCCTAGCATGAATCCCGGCTCATTTTCCTCGCTTTTGCTTGTGTTAGTGCCGCTTACGCTTCCTCCTTTCCCGGGTAGCTGCCAGCGGGATCTCCGACAGTATTCCATGCTGGCATAGAATGTCCAAGTCACATCCGAGCGCCGCAATTCTTGCAGCGTGCAGTACCTTGATGTTTAATAAGGTCTCACGGTTGTAAGTTTTACAGAATGTACGTCTGGGATGATCAAAACACTCAAAACTCTCACACCCACTGATGCCGAGAGGGGCCGCAGCGCCCATGCGCGCCGCCATCTTCCTATTCCTTTTGTCGTGCTGGAGCAATACTGAGGCCAAATAGTGATCTGAACCTTGAGGGCGTGACTTGCAAAGACTAACAATGTGAGCGCCGCACTCTATTGTAAGTGGTTTGTTTTTTATTGATGCGAGAAGATTAGTTATTATTATTCTGCTTAAACAATCGCATTTTTGACCCTCTAAACGTTAACCAAAACACAATTTTTTTTGCACACACCTCAGACCCAGTGAAAAATTTTATAAACTGGAAAAAGTATGTGCCCCATGCTGAAAATTTTCAGATGTATCCAGCGTATGGTAGATAAATTAAAATAAATAAACACGTGAAATATTTCACTCTGTGTAATGACTCTATATAATATAGAAGTAAAATTTTTTTGAATTGAATTACCTAAATAAATCAACTTTTTGTTGACATTCTAATTTATTGAGATGCACCTGTATAAGTGAACGCTATATTATAGCGCTTTTTTCATCTCTAGATGACCTAAGTGCTTTACAGATCCTGCTATCCACCCATTCATACACTGATGGTGGCAGAGCTGCCATACACAGGTGCTGGCCTGACCCACCAGGAGCAACTGAGGGTTCAGTGTCTTGCTCAAAGACACTTTGACTTGCAGACAGAGCGGGAATCGAACCCCTGACCCACCGATCAGTAGTCGGCCACACTACACCTGTGCCACAGCCACCCCAAGGGAAACAGTCAGATCTATTATTCGCCGTATTCAAGTTGTGTGGCTAGCACTGGGGGGCACAAGTCTTACAGTAGAGGAGCATGGCACAGGAATGGTGGTCCACAGGTTCAATAGCAGGAATGTGGATCCACACCCCCGGCCAGGTTGGGACAGACTCCCCACTGATGCTGCTTGTGCAGGACCCTGATTAGGGCAGGTATGCCATATATTTGATCTGTTTCTCTCTGCAATCATTACACAACAACAAGTTGGTCCCATACACTCCACTCAATTTTGTGCATAATCATTTCTGTGTGATTTCAGTGTATTTTAAATAGTGCAGCTTGTTTGCTTCTTAGCGCTGTGTCATGAACAAAACTGTCAAAACGATTACATTATACCAAATATCTGGAAACCAAAGGATCTTAACTCCACTGTAGAGTGGAGACATGGCTGCTAAAAGGACCAGATGTAGGGCTGGTCCTCACCAGAGTTACTGTTACCTAAAAGTGGTTCCTGTTTCCTGCAGTGGAAATGGGGCTATTATCCCCGTTTCCAGAACCAGGAACCAATTTTGCAGGAACTTCCCCCATATATGTGTCTCTACTACCCGGGAGTTTTCAGGAACCTTTAACAGCCAAAAGACGACCCTGGTCAGGAGAACGTATGTCAGAGCGGCCATGAAAACTGCTGGGTGGGGTTTAGAATTGACTCATTGCTGATTGGATAAAACTTGGCCAGAGCACTTTGTGTGGCACTGGCTTTGTGAACAAAACACACTGAAATGTAAGTGGAAAATTTGACAAGAAAAGATAGTAGTGAAGATCTAATGCTTAAAAAGTGATAATGCTGCCGTGATTGTTTATGGTCTAAATGACTATTTGACATGTATTGAGAACACAAACATTACAGTGGAACAGTACGGCACAGAACACTGGACGCTACCATTGTCCTTTAAATGCATGTGAGTCCATAGATCCAGCCAACAGCAGACCACAAGTCCCACTGGTGCTCCTCCCGGTGTGCTCGCGTACCTGTAATATCTAAAAATTTAAAAGTGAATAACGCCATGATTATGGAGTGGAACAGTCAGATCAAGTTTATATCATATGCAGCCACATACAGTATGCATCAGGGTAGCACAAACACAGCAGCGAGGCAAGTCCAGAGTGGGCACACACAGTTGACCAACCGGGGGACAGAGTGCCCCGCTGATGCTACTCACACAGCTCCAGTGTTCTCCGCAATCAGTGAACAACAATGGTGGCAAGTACTCCACTCTACATTCTTCCATGCATAATTATTTCTATATGATTTCACCATATTGTAAATGTATTTTACTTTGCCACACTGTGTTTGGGCTGAAACTATCAGATGATTACATCACCAACAAATCCTCTGGAGACCAACGGTTTCTACACCCGCCGTGGAGACATGACGGGGTAGAGGACCAAATACAGGACAAGTTCCTGGCCCCCTCAATTTGATCCTGCATTCTAGTAGTGGAAACTGGGCTATTGTTAATCGATTGTCGAGAGGAATAGTTCCATCACGTAGTCATGTTGCTGCAGCCATTTGTTATAGTCATACAGTATGTCATATTCACATTACATTCCTCTGCGTGTGCATGAACAGGAACATTCATACCATGCCCAAGATGGTGTCTTTCTTGTGTGTGAGGGATTAGAAAGTGTTACCGTGCTTGAGCATGGTATGGAGCCCTCATAGTAGCCAAATGAACTGGACTTTGGGGGTCAAATGTACTTGGGCACTGTATAGATTGCTTAGTGTGAGTGTGGCCTTAAAAAACTTGATAGAAGTCAGTTTTCCTAAATTTATGTTTTCATGAAACTGATTATTTCAGTGGGAGTTCAGTGGTCACTCTGGGTATCAGTACCATTAACATGTTTGTGGAACTCCACAACTACAGTAAATTCTTGTGGCATAATACACATCTTATTTTATTTTTTTATTTTTAAAATAAGCATGAATACCATTTAATGATTTTTAAGAGCGCTTTCTTCATGATTATTCATTGCTTTCCTGCTCATTGTTGTGTTTCTGCTCAAAAAAGTTTTGTAAACCAGTGTCAGAGAGAAGTGACGACTCTTTGCCACCACAATGATCCACGTCTGTTCACGGTTTCCTCAGAGCAGACGTCAGTGCCTCGACACCCAAATCACAGAGGGACAGACACAGCCAACACAACCCAGTAGCACGCACAAGCCTCTCAGCTGATGTATTAGCCACATTAGCTCCCTCCTTAGGGGATTTAGGAGTTTGTTAATTGCTGGCTTGTCATTTTAATTGCTCATACCACACCACTATTCCCCACACAAAGATACACACACAACTTATAAAATTAATTAGACAAGCGTTGTTGACGAGTTTGCATGAAGACAGAGTTATGAGCAAGAAATGTCTAGATTTAGTTTAGTAAATAAATAGGCTTTTATATACTACACTGGATTGTAGCATCAGTGTGAAAAATGCCATAGCACGGTGGTGCAGTGGTTAGCACTGTGGCAGCACAGCAAGAAGGTCATGGGATCGATTCCACCCCTGGCCATCGTGGGTTCAATCCCACCCCCAGACCATCGGCGACCCTTCTGTCTGGAGTTTGCATGTTCTTCCCGTGTCTGCGTGGGTTTACTCGTGTGTCCTCCCACAGGCCAAAGACATGTGGGTTAGGTTAATTGGCATCAACTGGGGATTCTAAAGTGTCCTTAGGTATGAATGTGAGAGTGAATCGTTGTCTGTCTCTTTGTGTTGGACTGGCGATCTGCCCAGGGTGCACCCTGCCTCTCGCCCAAAGATGCTGGGATAGGCTCCAGCCCCCTGTGACCCGAAAAGGATTAAGCGGTAGATGATGGATGGACAATTGAAGGACCCAGTCATAGTGGTTGGGTATTGTTTGTCAAAAGCACATCAGCCCTTCCCTAAACAAGTCCTTGATTCCTCTTTGTTGCCCCTTTGTGATTAAGTCACAATAGACCATAATTAGCCCCAGCATTGTGCTTTAGCCTTTAGCATGCTAAACAAGACACCTCAGCTGCTGGTAAGAGTACAAAACCTTGTTATTTCATTATTCAACAAGATTGTAATCGGCTCACATGTGCACACAGACAAAGGCATAATCAATAAGCTTCAGTCAAAAGGCACAGTCTAAACAGTGGAAGTCAATAGACAAACCATAATAAAATATTTCTACCCAGTGTACATTTTTCCTTCTTTCTTTTTGTTGTATGAACATGCCATTTTCCACTCTGTGTATTAGTCATTAGTATTTATTTAATAACAAAGTAAACTTTGACAGGAACCCTAACTGGGGGACACATTGGTCCAGGGGAGCTGCTGCAGCAGAAGCTCCGCTGTGGTCAGGTTGGAGAGGCCGTGGGCATCCTGGAGGCCATGGACTGGAGCACCATGGGGGACGACTGCTACCGAGGTCTGAGCGCCATCACCAACCACTTGTTGAGGCTGGAGCTGAATGCGGAGAGAGAGAGTGAGTCAGTAGCCAAATATTCACTGTAGAAAAAAAAAAAAAAAAAAAAAAATAACAACTTTAAAACACAGCAGCACTTATTCACTTTGGAGGAAGAACCGTCTCATTACCACATGCTTCTAATGAGTCATTAGACCGTTAATAGGCCTGAGTGGTCATGTGACAAAAGGTTGGCGTGAACTTGCGTGACATGAGCAAGTGAGTCAGAGATGTTATAATGCTTTTTTTTTAAAAAATATTTTGTCCTTCAATTTGGTCTTAAATAAGCTGTTAAACATTTTTATTTTATTTTTTTTTATAAAATGTCACAAATTTGTGAGGGGAAAAAAACTTACATTTGCAAGAAAATTGTAAATTTACTGTGAAAAAGCCACAAATTTAATAGAAAAACCTCAGAAATTCTCAAGAGCAAAGCTGTTACAACTTTTCAGTAGATACTTAATTACTTTTACTCAAGTAATTTTTTGGCAACTACTCTTGCTTGATACATTTTAAAACATCCAGGTATCAGATAAACTTTCAAAAGGAGTTTTGTTTTTTCTCTCTCTCGCTCTCTCTTTGGATGTATACCATGGACTACATTTCCCATAAGTCATGTGTTTTTAAGTCATGTGACTTTTTTGCAGGTTATTTATTGGTCAGAGACACAACTGATGATGGTGTTCGGATGAACACTGAAACGTCTTGTATTTTAATTAGTTTTTGGTCCAGTGTTTTTAAATAAAACTCCTTTTGAAAGTTTACTCTTGCTTGAGTAATTAACCTCTTAAAATTCCGGCGTTCCACCCGACGAATGTTTCACATTGGCTGGAAATAGGCTGGAATGCTAAGGGGTCTTAAGATAACGCTACTTTTATTTGACTACATGTTTTCCATAATCTACCCAGTACAGAATTACGTTACTTTAAAAAATTGATGCATGTTCCTTATTTCATGCTTGAATTGAGCTTTTAATACAAATTTGCCAGTCCTTCTTTACTCCTTTACCTTAAAAAGTAAAGCTATTGTGGTTAACGTTTTGTCTGAAATGTCAGACATGATGATGATGTTTATTTTTATTATTAATCGTATTATGTTTGCTATTTCCGCAGCCCAGCTTGAAGCAGCCTTGGGTGTGTTTTACGCCCCACCGGCCCCTCTCTCTGATACAGTGATCCTGGAGTACAGGGAGCCAGTCAGCAGATACGCCCGACGCTTTTTTCACCACCTCCTCAGGTAACACTCACTTTGTGCAACTTTTGAATAGCCAGAAATTGTGTATTGTCTTTCCTCTTCATCGGTGGAAGACAACAAAAATCTGAAATTTCAGATTTTTCTTATAAATTTGGAAGATTTTTCTTGCAGTTTTATAAGTTTGCACATCTTTTTCTGCTAATTTTTTTATTTTAGCTATAAATTTTCTACTTTTTTCTTATAAATATGCCATTTTTTTCTTAAATTTCCACCTTTCTTCCAATTACCTCCGCCAAAGAGGTAATGTTTTTGTTGCCGTTTGTCTGCCTGTTAGCAGGATTATTTAATTTACCTTTATTAATAATGGACAGGAAGGGAAAGAAAGTTGAATTTCTCAGTGTCAAATTTGAAAACAGAAAACAAATGCAGCCCTAATTAGTAGTACAAAGACTTAGTAGCATAAAGCTGCTTCCTATGATCATATAAGTTTACACCTATGAATTCAGAGTTTGTGTGAAGGATCACTAACTGGAGAACTAGAATAAATCCTGTCCAAAAATGACTTTCATAAATGACATCCACTGAAGAAACAGTTTAACTCTTCATATTTCCTGCTCGCTGTTGCCATGTTAAAAATTCTAAAATAGAAAAAAGCTTTTGAATTTCACTGCACACACATACTGATGTAGCTTTGAGTCATTCATAAGGCGAGGCACCACACATGCACCTGTTTAGGCTGTTGTTTCATTTTCCCTTCTGCCATGAGAGCCTTTTGAAATGGCTGTTTGACTGAAATAGACCCTGTTGTTCCCACACACTGCCGCTCACTGCTCTCCATCCAGCAATTACCTCCCGCTCCCTCTCTCTTTCTTCCCTTTTCCTCCTCTGTAGCGGGGCTGGAGCGTTGTTTGGCATCCCTCCTCCTCTCCTCTCTTATCACCTACCTGCATTCTTTCTCTCTCCATCAACATCAAATGAAGGAAGCCCCCCTCCTTGCACCTCCTCTCTCTGCCTGTGTTTGTTTGTTTCATGTTGGCAGTAGACGGGGAAAGTTGAGGCGTTTTTGTACTTGGAGATACAGCTCTCTCTCCTGGCTTTAATTCTGGATAATAGGAAAAGAGCTTGCTATTCTCAGTTCAATTATTGACAAGACTTGTAGGCAGAGGTGCACGTCTGTGTCTGTGGACTGAGGTATGTGCCCGAGTGCAAACCAATGAAAGCAGGAAATATGAACTACAGACTTATTTAACTAAGTCATTTCCATGCATAGCATGTATTCCTAGATGGATGATTGTTGCGCTTTTAAGTTTTGGATTGTATTTGCCAATGTTTTCTTTGCAGGCACCAGCGTTTTGAGAAGGCCTTCCTCCTTGCTGTAGACTTAGAAGCCAGAGATTTATTCATGGTGAGTAGAAAGAAGAATTAATTCAATTCACAATACAAAAAGGCTGTTGATATTATGAAAAACCGTGCAGACAGCCTCCAGTGTTTCATCTTGTGATCAGTGTACAAGCTAGTGCTACATGCTTTGGTCAAAACACCTCAGGGATTAAATACTACAGCACTATTTTCCACCCAGATTAAATACCGTTTTTCACCTGTTTCAGAGCATTTTTTTTTAATATTAATGAGCCCCAGTTCACACCATCCACCATTTTTCCTCAATGTTGAAATCTAAGATTGATGCCATGTTAATATTAGCAGGTTAGCTTAAGCTGTCAGACACAGCTGTTTGAAAGTGGAATACAAAGAGGTTTAGCCTATATGTAGACAATCACACGTTAGATTTTGACAAATATAAAAGGAACTGAATGGCACTAAGATTTATTTGATTGTGTAAATATTAATTACAGAATTATAGAAAATGATTGGAACAGCCAATATTAGTGACTGTTTAATAACCCTTGTTTATTTGTTTTTCAGATCACTTATTTGTGTGATCTTTTATGACTTACAGTATATTCATAAGTGTTGTATCTTGCACTTTGGGGAATGGGAGTTGTTCAATCATCATTATAATTGTTTTAGTTTATATGTGTAGTTTATAGTGTATCATCAATAAACTCATGCAGTACTATAACAGGACTTGTTTGCAAATATTTGAGACCCATTGTAGTGCATCTTTTTATATTTTAGCAATATTATAAGTACAAAACACCCAAGATTATTATACACAGCAGAATGACCCATTTGGCTGAAACTGTTGCATCAGTGTTGCCCATTTGTCAGTAAATAAAAAATGATTTATTTCGTTATTTGTGCATTTTTATGTCCTGTTTGGTCACAGTCATTGTTTAGTCAAAGCGTGTATATGTGTCTGCATATGATATGCAATTGATCGGGCTATTCCGCTCCACAATCATGGTGGTATTGTTATTAACTTTTAATTTTTAGATAGTCGTGCGAGCACACTAGCACCGGGAAGAGCGCCATCAGGAACCCACAGTCCCCCAAAGGACAGCAGTGGCACACGGGTGAAGCAGCAGCCGGGACGCCTGTCCACCGTTAACCCGGCTGGCTGGGCTTGGCTCCCTGCGAAGGACTGCAATCCACCGGTCCAGCTGCTGCTTCTCCAACATCGATGTTCCCTGCCAGACCTCGGGTCTTCCACCTTTCCCCCAGCACACCCACGCACCTTGTGTTCTCCACATATGCTGAATTATCCTTTAGAACTACACAATCACAGCAACATATAATATAATTTTTAAGCACTGACTTTTCAGTATTGTCTTTTCTGGTCAAATTTGTTCACTTTTCATGTCCTTGCTTTGTTTACGGAGTACTGTGGTGACTGGTGGTGGTGCCACGTATTAGCCAATCAGTATGGAGTCAATCCGAAACCCTGTCCACACTTCTAGAAGCCTGGGCATGAGACAGAGTGGTGGCTAAATGTTTATTGATAAAAATTACATATTTTGACTGAACAACCCCATGCTCGGGGATGCACACCCTCGTAACCTCAAGAAAGCACTTATAAAATCTGAGGGCAGTCTGACGAATGGTTTGAGAGATATGATGAACAGACACACAGACAGAGATTCCTTGCATTTATACAGATAGATTATAAGGACCATACACATATATTTTGCAGGCTTGCTTGCTTAAAATTAATTTAAAACTATACAGCAAATTGTTAATTCATTCATTTCAATGTGGTGAATTCCCAGAGTTACGTGCCCACATCTGTAACTCTGCGTGCATGTCTTAAAGAGGCAGTACATGAAAAGCTCTCATATACATGCACATAACGGGGAGACGGAACAAAACCAAAAGCAAGATTACGCCAGTTCTACACCCTGAACATCAGTTCCGGTTTTATTTCTATTAATCGCCCAGCCTTATTCAAACATAAAATTACTGTGGCGAAATACAGAAAAATCAACATGTTGCCTATCATTTTACTTATCCATCTTAGGGAGCCTGTTATAATGCAAGATGCAGGGTACACAAATAGTATTTATTCAGCTTAACTGTTCTTCAGACTTGTTTACTCACCTTTCAAAAAATGTATTCTTTGGTTTAGTTCAGTGTATTAATGGATGAATAGATGGGCTTCAGATGCTTACATATTCACTCATGCATTAACGACCATTATACAGTATCTCACAAAAGTGAGTACACCCCTCGCATTTTTGTCAATATCTTAATATATCTTTTCATGGGACAACACTGAAGATATGACACTTTGATACAATGTAAAGTAGTCAGTGTACAGCTTGTATAACAGTGTAAATTTGCTGTCCCCTCAAAATAACTCAACACACAGCCATTAATGTGTAAACCGCTGGCAACAAAAGTGAGTACACCCCTAAGTGAAAATGTCCAAATTGTGCCCAATTAGCCATTTTCCCTCTCCGGTGTCATGTGACTTGTTAAGGTCTCAGGTGTGAATGGGGAGCAGGTGTGTTAAATTTGGTGTTATCGTTCTCATACTGGTCACTGGAAATTCAACATGGCACCTCATGGCAAAGAACTCTCTGAGGATGTGAAAAAAGAATTGCTGCTCTACATAAAGATTGCCTAGGCTATAAGAAGATTGCCAACACCCTGCACGGTCTGGGCTGCACGGTGGCGCAGTGGTTTAGCACTGTGGCAGCACAGTTTTACCCTCGGCCGGGGGACCGCGGGGATCATGAGATCGTGGGTTCGATCCCAGCCCCCGACCAACAGTGAGCTGTGTGGAGTTTGCATGTTCTCCCCGTGTTGCGCGGGTTTACTCCGGGATTTCTCCGGTTTCCTCCCGCACACCAAAAACATGTAGGTTTAGGGCGCTCGCGCACGCAGCGACCAGTAGCCGGTGGCTTGTCACCAGACTGCAAACCAAGTCTACCTACGGGTACAAATAAGTAACAAAAAAAAACAAAAACAAAAAAAACACCCTGGAACTGAGCTGCAGCACGGTGACCAAGACCATACAGTGGTTTAAGAGGACAGGTTCCACTCAGAACAGGCCTCGCCATGGTCAACCAAAGAAGTTGAGTGCACGTGCGTCATATCCAGAGGTTGTGTTTTGAAAATAGACATATGAGTGCTGCCAGCATTGCTGCAGAGGTTGAAGGGGTGGGGGGTCAGCCTGTCAGTGCTCAGACAATATGCCGCAGACTGCATCAAACTGGTCTGCATGGCTGTCATCCCAGAAGGAAGCCCCTTTTAAAGACGATGCACAAGAAAGCCCTCAAACAGTTTGCTGAAGACAAGTAGACTAAGGACATGGATTACTGGAACCATGTCCTGTAGTTTGATGAGACCAAGATATACTTATTTGGTTCAGATGGTGTCAAACGTGTATGGCAGCAACCAGGTGAGGAGTACAAAGACAAGTGTGTCTTGCCTACAGTCAAGTATGGTAAATGGTGTTCACTTATATAGCGCTTTTATTCTCATCTCTTGATGACCAAAGCACTTTACAGATCCTGCCATCCACCCATTCATGCACACATTCACACACTGATGGTGGCGTGCTGCCTAACATGGCGCTTCCAGACCCACCAGGAGCAATTGGGGGTGAAGTGTCTTGCCCAGGGACACAACGGCAGGATACTGGGGAGAGCGGGATTTGAACCGCCAACCATGTGGTTATTGGACGACCTGCTCTACCTCCTGAGCCACTGCCGTCCCGTGGTGGGAGTGTCATGGTTTGAGGCTGCATGAGTGCTGCTGGTACTGAGGCGCTACAGTTCATTGAGGGAACCATGAATGCCAACATGTACTGTGACATACTGAAGCAGAGCATGATCCCCTCCCTTCAGAAACTGGGCCGCAGGGCAGTATTCCAACATGATAACGATCCCAAACACACTTCCAAGATGACCACTGCCTTGCTAAAGAAACTGAGGGTAAAGGTGATGGACTGGCCAAGCATGTCTCAGACCTAAACCCTATTGAGCATCTGTGGGGCATCCTCAGATGGAAGGTGGAGGAGCGCAAGGTCTCTAACATCCACCAGCTCCATGATGTTGTCATGGAGGAGTGGAAGAGGATTCCAGTGGCAACCTGTGAAGCTCTAGTGAACTCCATGCCCAAGAGAGTTAAGGCAGTGCTGGAAAATAATGGTGGCCACACAAATTTTGACACTTTGGGCACAATTTGGACATTTTCACTTGGGGGTGTACTCACTTTTGTTGCCAGCGATTTAGACATTAATGGCTGTGTGTCAAGTTATTTTGAGGGGACAGCAAATTTACACTGTTATACAAGCTGTACGCTGACTACTTTACATCGTATCAAAGTGTCATATCTTCAGTGTTGTCCCATGAAGTTATAATAAAATATTTACAAAAATGTGAGGGTGTACTCACTTTTGTGAGATACGTATATGTGAGTACAGCAGCTTTTCCGGTGTTACACTGCCTATTATAATTGTTCATTCACTGTTGAATCCTCCTTACTTTCATTTGCACATGACTTGTAACCCATGTCAGTATGTGTGTGTTTGGTGTCAAAGAGCAGGTGTGATCTCAGTATGGGCCCCTATCTTTTCACAACCGCCACAGCCTCTGCTCGGCCTTTTCCTCTCCTCTCATCTTCCCTCTAACTCCTCCTTTCTTCCACTCTACGCTGAAATGCTGCTGTATACATTTGACCCCCTTTTACATGGGGCCCCTTTTGCGCCATGCCTCACCAGCACCATAGGCATTAATACAGAACCCAACACATGTGCACACACACACACACACACACACACACACACACACACACACACACACACACACACACACACACACACACACACCTCGGTCCCTCAATCACACTGATAGCACTGATTCCAATTCCCTCCCCACTAAGTAGTGCTGCTGGGAAGCCGAATTGAAAAGGTGGAGTCGATGCTGTGAACCTTGAAAGAGGGCAAAGGAACCAGGGGAAGCAGCCATAAGAGAAGGGACTGTGGTGTAAATGTTAAAAAATAATAGCTTCTGGTGAGAAGAAAGAATTCAGCTCTGTCATATAAAGTGATGATTTAGAAATCATTATATAATTTAATCAGTGATTCTAAATGAACTACTCAAGACCTAATAAACTAACGCAAATCATGAGCAGGGAAATCAGAGCGAGGAACAGTATATGGTAGAAACACTGATGTAGATCTGACAATGACTAAACAAAAAGCAAGAGAAAACCTAAATACTCTGGAGTAATGAGGGACTTGGATACAGGTGGAGAACAAGCAATAGGTGACCACAGCAGAAAACACTGAATGCAAAATGTAATGCATGATACTGTTTAAAAAAAGTTAAGAATATGAAACCACTGTCGTATCCAAAAATCTCAAATTGATCATTTCCTTCTGTTGAATCAACTAGTGCATTGCCCGTAGAACGCAAGTATTCCTGTCTGAAACAGGTACTCCAATTAGACCTTACAGGCCCAAATGCAGGCTGTGTTTGAAAGTGGAATACAAAGAGGTGTAGCCTATATGTAGGCAATCACATGTTAGACTTTGACAAATATAAAAGGGAGTAAATGGCACTAAGATTTATTTGACTGTGTGAATATTAATTACGGAATACATAAATATTGAAAATGAATGGGACATCCAATATTAGCGACTATTTCAGATCTCTTGTTTATTTGTTTGTCACATCACTTATTTGTCTGATCTTTTATCACTTATATTCAAGATAATAGTGTATCTTGCACTTTGGGGAATGGGAGTTGTTCAGTCAACATTATAATTATTTTAGTTTATATCACTGTTCATTGATGGAGTTCAGTGTAATATTGAATTTGATTTGATTTTTTTTTTTGATTTTGTATACTTTATTGATCCCCAGAGGGGAAATTGAGGGCATCCACCGGGATGGATGAAGCAGCCACAGTACGGCGCTGTCCCTTTACCATTCACACACACATTCACACCTAGGGCCACTTTTTTTACAGTCTCCAATTAACCTAACCTGCATGTTTTTGGCCTGTGGGAGGAAACCGGAGAACTCCTGGAGTAAACCCACGCAGACACGGGGAGAACATGCAAACTCCACACAGATCGCTGTTGGTCAGGGGCTGGGATCGAACCAGGGATCCCATGGCCAAGGGTGAGTTGCTGTGCTGCCGCAGTGCTAACCACTGCGCCACCGCACTGCTCTGAATTTCTTCTGTGTATCATCAACAAACTCATGCAGTACTATAACAGGACACGTTTACAAATATTTGAGACCCATTGTAGTGCATCATTTTATATTTTAGCAGGATTTTGTTATTAAAAGTTTTTTTTAAAAATTGTAAACAACCAAATTAACTGCAAAACACCCAACATTATTATACACAGCAGAATGACCCGTTTGACTGCAACCATTGTACCAGTGTTGCTCATTTGTCAATAAATGTTTAACAAAAAATTATTTATTTCATTATTTGGGCATTTTTGTGTCCTGCGTTTAGGCCCTGTCACACCTAGACGATTTAGGCAGCATTTGCAAAACGTATGAAAAATTTGGAGAATACGCTGGCGTATGTCGAATCAGTTATGGCTAAGTTTTATCTAAGTTAAGAGCACACTGAAGCACCCTAAAGCACTCTGGTATATGGCATAGTTCGCCGAGCTCCTCTGAAAATTTCAGCAGAAGAAAACCTAACGTCAGATACAGCGTTGTGTTTGAGCCCTGAACGATTGAGGGGGACAGAACTTCTTCACCTTGATGCAGCGCAGCAAAATAAAATGTTAAAATCATTCAGAAATGATTATGCACAAAAATAAAGGAGACCAGCTTCCTTCCTCTACAGGCCAGATGACTGCTGTGATCAGCTCTACTTTAACAGAACTGATCGATTAAACAGCTCTCTTGAAAATGAGACCCCGTGTCTCAATGGGATTACCTGTATAAATAAGGATAATAATAAATAATCCTAGCGATTACAATAGGGCTGTCACCCACTGATGTTGTCAGTAGCTTGGGTCCTAATACACAGCGCAGCTAGTACCAGCGGCACCGGTACCGCACAGGAAGGAAAAGCCACCATAGACTCCCCTCTCCTGAACTGTGGGTCCTCTGGCCATTCTGCTTGGGGATGGGCGATACCAGCATTTTTGCTTTCGATACGGTAGCATTAATTTATGGGACGTTTTCCTCAATACTGAGACGATACTTTTTGCCCAAAATCACATGATTGCAGTTTCATTATCAACTTTATTACAAGGGCAATATGAAATATGAATAAAACTCATGAGCATAAACAGTTGAAAGAAATGCTTATAAAATAATAATAAAATAGAACAATGAGCAAAGTAAATAAAAATAAATGATTTTTTTAATTATAATAAAATAATTAAGACTTAAAATGAATGCAAAATTAATTCAGTTTCTTAATTTGATGAAGATTCTCAACTGGATTCAAGTATTTTTTACTTCTGAAATGTTTCACCATTCATATACGTGTAATTTTTTTCCACAGTGCAACATTTTTATTTATTTATCCATATACTATTATTTTACAAACTTAAATAGTTCTTTTTTTGTTTGTTTTTCAAATTTTGTGCTGCCTGGTATCACCATAGAATTTGGATGAATGGTGGAACATTTCTGCCGCCCCTGACGCTGCTGAGCTCACTCTGCACAGGAGGGCTTGGCTGCGCAGCGCGCAGTCTTTGGCCCTGACATCTGGTAGGCGGCCAATACGCTTGGGCTGGTTTTTCACCGGTTTTCACACATAAATTTAATGCCTAAAACTCTCAGAAGTGAAAACAAATTGCACGTTTTGTATTAACATAGTGGTACCACAATATTTTAAAAAGTATCGACTCCACACTATCGACCAGCTGTATCGAAGTATCGATACTTGACTATGCGCCCATTTGTAATGCCGCTCTACAGTCATGTTGGTATTAACTTTACAGATATTATTATTATTAGACATTACAGCAGCCAGGACTCACGGTGTGCCGTTTAAAGGGAAAAAGAATTTGCAGCATCCAGTAAATGTGCCGTTACTGTGTGCCTGCTTGTCTGACGATTTGAACCCCGAACCCCCCCCCCCCCCCCCCCCCCGAAATTTTGAAGGTGTTGTGCAGTTGGAGCCGACAAAATTACGATCCAGCGATAAAGGGAATAATTGAATGGGTTTCTAACTTGGAGCTACCCTATAATGGCCTATTTGCAGCGTTTGTTCACAGGAAAAACCCGTACAGAGCTCTGCTCAAACACACACACATAGAGCTAAGCCCCGCCCACTCTTTAGGGCATGAAGAGACAGAGCGGTCACAGAGTGGTGGCTAAACTTTTATTAATAAAAATTACATATTTTGACTGAGTGACTCCATTATCGGGGATGCACACCCTCATAACCTCAGGAAAGCGCATATAAAACCTTAGGTCAGTCTGAGGAACGGTTTGAGAGATATCTGAGGAACACACACATAGACACAAACAGACAGAGATCCCTTGAATTTATAGATAGTCTATTTACAAAACAGATACTGAACAGCCTGAGATTAAGTGCAATTTCAGCAGTGCGTCTTAGCGATTGAAACCAAAAGCCTTCACAATTGTTAATGTTATGGCTCAAATAACTTTTCGAGATTTTGAAGTACATCACCAGTACATCTCTGTGCACTTAACCTTTTGCCCCGTTTCCTCTACAGGTGTGTTCCTCCACTATAGGAACCTCGCCAAAAGGGGACGTTTTCAGGAGTGGCAGAAATAAGGCCCTGGTCAGGGATAGGTACTTCACAGCAGCTTTAGAAACTTCTGGGTGGCGTTTAGGATTTACTCAAAATGAGAAACACCAAATTTGACCAGAAAAAGATAATTGTAAAGAGCTAATGTTTAGAAATTTATCATTTCTAATATAATGCTGCCGTGATTGTGGAGGTTCGGAATGATTATTCGGCACATGTGATCATGCAGTGTGAGTATCAGGAAGACATGGGTATTACAACGGTAGCAGGATGTGAACCCACACAGCTGCCAAACGGACACGGAGTCTCCACTGATGTTTCTTATGGTGTGCTTGAGCAGCTATATATCCTATCATGCCTAAAAATTTAAAAGTTAATACTGCCATGATTGTGGAGAAAACGACCAGATCGATTGTATATCATATGTAGCTATACATGCATCGGGGTAGCACGAACAGAGCAGAGAGGCAAAGGCACTGGATGGCAGCTCGAAGTGTCCGTAGCCGGAGAGTAGATCCACACCGTTGGCCAACCGGGGACGGAGTCCCAGCTGATGCTGCTCGTGGAGCTATGCCGTATAATCAGTCCGTTCCTCTTTGTCCCATGTACTTCACTCTATATTCATTTCATGCATAATCATTTCTGTACAATTCCAGTGTATTTTAAACTATTTTACTTTGCTCCACTGCATCGCAGTCAAAAATACTAAACAATTACATCACCAGCCAGTCTTCTGGAGACTGATGGTTCCCACCTCCATAATGGGGGAGAGGGTCAGATACAGGCCCTTATTAAGTTTCTTCCCCATAAAATTAGTTCCTGGTTCCTCTAGTGGAAATGGGGCTTTTAACACCCTTGATGATCAATGTTAATTCATGAATGAGGTGTGTTTTGACTTGTTTTACAAAAAACGTTTAACAGTATGTTAGCACCTTCTTATATTGGCCAATATTCAGATCACTATATACAACAGGTAATTGTAAATCCTTGTCAGTTTAGATTTGTAACAAAGTTAATGCTCGGTTGCAAGAAGCTTTTTAAAGGACCTTTTTTGCCTCAGTGACCAAGAGAGCAGCAGCTCATTGTGTGAAAAGAGCGAAAGAGAGAGTAGAGAGAGAAAGAGGACGTTGACATTTCACCCCTCACTCTGTCCTTCGGTCTAATTAGGCTGTGTTGTTGCTTTAACCTGCTGGTTGGCTGATGGAGTTGAGGTGGATGGGGTTAATGAGGGCAACCCCCAACTTCACAAAAAAAACCCTCCAAACTTAGCTCACCAATGATGCGCGCAAACACAGATAACATGGTCACCTCTTTCCAGAAATACTCAGCATGATCCCCCCCCCCCAATCACCAGACCCCCGGCCCCTCCAGTTTCATTGTTTCCCAGCTAACAATAGAGGCCCTCCAAGCCTTTTCCCCCAAAAAAGAAACCTTTTGTTAAACTGAAACACTTTAGTGTCGGACTAAATTGAAGGGGAGGAGGAACTGATGGTGGTGGTGGTGGTGGTGGTGGGGGGGGGGGGGTTGAGGAGGTGGGTGTATGAAGAGTTGGGGGGTAGGGGGTTACTGAGTCATTTGCATTTTTTATTAATTGATGGAGTTGTAAAGCTTCTTAATTGGTCTTTGATTGAGTCGATAATGTAACCAGTTAGGTCATTTGTCAGCCAAACTGACTACAAGTTATTTTTTTCCCTCCACCTCTCTTCCTCTTTGTGGGTGTTTTGCTCTTAATGTAGCTTGTTAATTAAATCAAGTTGTATGATAGCTGAATCTGATGCTGGTTCCTTTTGTTCCCCAATGAAGGCTTGTACCGTTTCTTTTTAAATATGCGAGCCGCATGTGTTGGGTTCACGCCGTATCGTTCTCTACTATCTGAAGCCAGCCCTGGCAGCGCTTGAGGAGGAGGAGGAGGAGGTATTGCACGTCTTTGGCAATAAGCTCATTGTTGTGGCTCAGATGGTTAATTAGTGCTATTAAAACATTAAGTCCTTCACACCTATCTGATAGAAGTCAGACACAAGACTCTTGTTTAACAGATGTCTTTCATGCACAGGGATTAGCCAACTGTATGGTTAGTAAATGGGGTTTTTTTTGTAGTGGTGTGCTGACATATTGGACTAGTGCATGCTTTAAAAAATATTTATCAGGTCATTTATCAGAATTTGTGGAGCACTGCAAATTCTTGAATAACCAAAAGTAGTAATTGGAACTAGTGTACATACAGTAAACGGCAAGATGTACAGCAAATTACTGACGTCAGAAAAAGACCAAAATTTGCTTTAGTCAAATAAATGACAAAGCATAGGAGCACTGAATCTGTCCAAGTGTGCAGCATTTAGTACTGATTAATCACAGCTGGAAGAAATACAGTAGTCTGTATGGATGTGAGAATGTGTGGTCAGAACAATAGCTACTAAAGTAATACACAGAATTTAAAAGAATTTGCAAAAAAACAAGTTTGGCATCTTTTGTGGTTATGTGTGATTTTTTTTTTCTTTATATTAACCCGACGGACTATAAATGAATTTTTTTTAAATAAATAAATTAGAATGGGCACCATGTGGATTAATGTAAGCTGCCACTTGTTATGGAGTCAAAGATGCACTTTTTGAAAATTATTTATGTAGTTGGGTTAAAGATATCTCAGCCTGTCTCCTAAATGAGCATCCTATTGCTGCTCACTGGGTATCTATATTAAGGGTGGAGGAAAAAAAAAACATGCATCGTAATATCGTGATACGTTGTGGTGGTGATACTACAGTAAATGGTTCAGAGACACCAGTATTGTGATATTCTATTAAAAATGATTAATAAGTGTTGCAAATACAAACGTACCTATTTATGTACCAGAATAATAAAAACCAACTGACTTTTCAGTCCACTAGATGATGCTAAATCCTCACTGTCTGGTTAGGTCAGCACAGCAAAGGAGTGACTCCTGAGATCTAGCTGGGAGTTGACCAAGACAAAGATTGGGATGGAACTGTCAATATATGATAATGCAATATTAGGTGTATCTCAAGAGCATGATAATATTGTGCGGTCTTTGGTGATTCCCTCCCCTAATCTACAGTATATGTACAAAGAATGTCAGGGATGCAACAGAAGAAAAAACATTCTGGCAAATTTAATGAATTCAAATGGAAATAACTAACTTTTTTTTAACTATAGTGATTCCGACTAATGTGAAAAATATATATTCCATCTGTGGGCCCTGTTGTTGGTGTGCTTGGCCAGTTATTCCCACGAATAGCAGGCTAAGTGCAGGTTTGCAATGACTCCGCTCCAAAAGCAATCATCAGGATTTAATGCCGGTCCCTCAGAATCAAAGAGTGGCTGTGCTGCCACACTGCCCATTCACTAATCCCTGCACATTGAGATTTCAGACTTTTATAAATGACTATCATTTTCAGTCGGCGCTCACAGGTGTATGACAGGTGCATAACTGGAATTTACAGGTTGATCAAAGGCTCAGCAGCGCAAAGAGGCTATCACATGGGAATAGCTGTATTCAGACCCTGGAATCAAGGAAATGAACCACATTGTGAAGCTGGCCTGTACTTTGCTGTGTGACAACAGAGTTTAACCTGTACTCAAGGAGGAAGCCCTCTAACAAACACCAAAGTAACACCAAAGCAATTCTTCAACCAAGGAGAATAGATTGACAACACTAGTGTGAATAGATTATTCTTCATTTTCTGCAATTTTCACATATATTGATGAATCATTTAAGGTTAATTTAGACATTATAGAAATAGATTAAGATCAATCAGCTGTTGTCCTTATTCTGAGATTTTGCCTAATAGAAAACCATGCAGTGTAGTCAGTAGTTATAATTTTTATCATAATCCCTGCAACATGTTTTCCTTATTCTATAATAAATATTTAAAGATTGTTTTGTGAAGTAGCAGTATTAACCTCTGCCAAGGAGATTAATGTTTTCAGATTTGTTAATTTGTTCCTATGGTTGTGTATGTGTGGGTTTATGGGGGGAAAAGTACAAAAAAAAGGTATAGGTGTTTACCATATAAATCCAGGAATTTTGAAATCAGAAAGTGAAAATGAATGCAGTACCTTGTCTAATATGTTAATGGTCACCAGCAGAGGCTGCTGTCTGCTGACAGCTAACAAGCCGTTAATTAAAACATAAGAGAGAAAATTAAAATATGAGAAGGAAAATTAGCTTTTAGTGGCAGTTTGTTTTCTTGTCATCCACAAGATCGAAGTCGAGCTGGGGTATAGAGATCATCCTGATCCGTTTGCAGGCACACACTACAAAAAAGCCTAATCTACGTAAGATGAAATATCCTAAATCAAACTATCAATACTTGTTTTATGTGACAAGATATGTTTTTCCTATGCAGTTTTATTTTAAGGCCATTTCACTTGCAACAAGATGATTTTTACTCATTTTAAGCACTATTCGTTGGCCAAATTTTCTTTTTCTGCTTTCTTCTAATTTTGCCTATTTAAAATAAAAGTATCTGCCAACAGAAAAAGAAAATCTGTCTTATCAAAATTGCTTAAAATCTCATTGTTGTATGAAAACAAACCTCTTCCTCTCTCCACATGGTCAATACCTATAAAGCACCAAGCTTATGTATTTTAGTGTGCCTGGAATAAGCTTGCGTGTGCACCTAACACCTGACAGAAGTGCGATCCACGCTGTATGCTCACATATGTACCCTCCATCAATCCTGTTTGACAGGAATCCACAGCCAGCACGTCAGTCTGCAAACATACGGACACAAGCCTGTGTGTTAATGTGCTGTAAGCGCCGCTGTGTGCCAGTTAACCTAATCCCTCATTTATTTGGAGGTAGCCCAAATATCAGTCAATATCAGTCTCTTAGCGTCCACCACCTCCCTCCCTTCTCCCCGAAAATGGCCCTCTAAAACACCCCTCTTTATCAGCGCGGTTAGCTGGCTCGCTGCAACCCCTAAAGCTCTTATATAAATAAGATTAGTGTCGCGTTTGAGCGTCGGGGAATAAGAGGTGTAATATCTGATGGTTTTATATGCAGTATTATTGTTATCCCCTCTTAGTCGGGTTGATACTCCTCTCTCGCTCACTCTCTCGCTCTCTCCCTCCCTTGTTCTCAGATTGTCTCTCTCTCATTTCACATTTGTTCAGTCATTTTTCTCTGAGTCTTTTTTTTTCCAAATTCAGACAGTATTATGAGGAGCTAAGCTGGAATAAAGCGCCCCAGTATCAAATGTTCATATTGTTCTCTTCTGTCTGTCATACAATCTCTTCCTCGCTCTCTCTCCTTCTGAATTTCCTCTTACTCTTTATACATCATGTTCCCCCCCCTTTCATTTTCCTCTCTCACTCGCTCACCTCACTCATCTTTTCAGTCCGCTGCCTCCTCTCCCCCTTGCCTGTTTAATCTTGTGCTGCTCTGTTTGTTATCAATTAAGAAGCCTCACTCATATCTAATTGAGAGGCCACGTCTGCTCGTTCACAGGAGCTGAATTCGCCACCTCAGTCCTGGGAGCCGATTTAGGCTCTTTTGAGGCCATTTTGTTGTCGGCCATTTTCACATTTCCTCCTAACTCTTCGCCACAGAGGGCAGGCACCACGCTATAATTACCCAATCTGTTCCCATTCATACTCCTCAATTTCAGCACCTCTTTCTCTCTCTCTCCCCGTCTGCTTCAATCCCTCTCAGCTCCCCACCTCTTTTGGACACCAGCACCCCCCTCCTCTTTTCTCCCCTCTGGGGGTACAAAAGCTGAGCTACTATATGGGGGTATTAGGGCCGGGTGCAGGCCCAGCTGGGGGCTGGCTTTAGCCAGCTGAGGGTTATCCATGGCGAGCCCTGAGTCACGGCACTGATGTTCTGTGATGTCGCTGAGGCGGAAGACTTTCCTTAACACGCTGTACTCTTTGATGGGCCCTCGGGCTCTGCACTCCACCTAAGGAAACCCTGCGACACTGAGTCGCCCCTCATGGGGGGCCAGGATGAGGGTTTGATTCACTCAGTTCAATCAGTTTAAGAGGTCAAGAGTTGAAGATATTCTGACATACTTCTAATGTATTATTTAATTTTTGCTTACATTTATATATTGAAAATAATAAGACTGCAGTTCTACTTGCTAATCAGAGTGGTCCATTCATACCAAGATGAGATTTTCCTTTTAGCCCCTAAAGGCAACATGATGATAGATATTGATTTAAACTTCCATCTTTTACCAAGAAAACAAACTCAGACTTTATAACTAAGAATTAAGACAGACCACGTACGCATTTATTGGTGGTCATTGATACTGTTTACCTCTGATTTTTGTCTTAAAGATTAGCTGTGACATTACAGTAGTTACTTTCTTTAGTCTGCACCTTTTCATTTTTAAATTGACTTTAGGTGCTTTCATACTTAACCCCTTTGGTCCAGACTTTCAGACTTTTCAGTTTGATTCGGACCAAAATTTTAGCTGTGAAAACTCCCCCAAACCGCAAGCCAGACCAAAGAGACAAAATTTGGTCTGGCAAAAAGACGTGTTCTCGGTCCAAATTAAACTGAACCTTGGTCAGTTTTGTTTAATGTGTGAAAGCAGTTTTCAGAAAGGCTCAAACTTTCACAAAAAGTTTGAACCTGAAAGTTAAGGCAACCAATAAGAAGGAAAATAAGTCATGGAAGCATTTGGAGAGAGGAAATTTTGCCATTAGCTCATACCGGCTCGGACGTCGCCTGGGTTAACAAGGCCAGGAGTTCCTGGCAGCAGAGGGCGAAGGACAGAGCTGCGTGGAGGAATCTGATCAGACCTAAATGAAACAGTCATCGTCGCCCCCGACATATTCTAGCCTCACAAAACTAGTTTACATCTTAATATGATGGAGTCTTCCCCAATTTCCAGAGGTGTAGAAAACACCTTAGATTGTCAGTAGCATGTTTTTTTTTTTCCACAATATCTTTATTGAACCTTTTTTTTTTTTTTTTTAACAAACATGATACAAGCAATCAAACACTAACACTAAAGTACTACAAAAAAAAAAATGCACTAAAAACACCAACAACCACCAACAAAATCAAGTCTTCAACAATGCTCCTCTGTTTAGTCTAGACAATCCAATACATAAGTATACATATTATGTTCACCAGTTTGGAATTTACAAGGTCCACACACATCATTCACCTTCTTCTTCAAGAGTTATGTTTAAATTTTTTACATAATCAATATTCAGGAGGAGCAATGTGGTTTTCGTCCTGGCCGTGGCACATCGGACCAGCTCTTTACCCTCTCGAGAATTCTTGAGGGTTCGTGGGAGTTTGCCCAACCAGTTTACATGTGTTTTGTGGACTTGGAGAAGGCATTTGACCGCGTCCCTCGTGGATTTTTGTGGGGGGTGCTTCGGGAGTATGGGGTATCGGGCTTGTTGTTACGAGCTATTCGGTCTCTGTACGACCGTTGTGAGAGTTTAGTTCGTATTGCCAACACTCGGTCGGAGTCATTCCCAGTGAGAGTTGGACTCCGCCAGGGCTGCCCTTTGTCACCGGTCCTGTTCATAATTTTTATGGACAGGATTTCTAGGCGCAGCCAGGGAATGGAGGGTGTCATACTTGGTGACCACAGGATCTCATCTCTGTTGTTTGCAGATGATGTTGTCCTGTTGGCTTCATCCAGCAATGACCTACAGCTCTTGCTGGGACGGTTTGCCGCTGAGTGTGAAGCGGCTGGGATGAGAATCAGCACCTCCAAGTCCGAGTCCATGGTCCTCAGCCGGAAAAAGGTGGATTGTCCTCTCCGGGTTGGGGACAGGCTCCTGCCCCAAGTGGAGGAGTTTAAGTATCTTGGGGTCTTGTTCACGAGTGAGGGGAAAATGGAGCGAGAGATCGACAGACGGATTGGAGCAGCATCTGCAGTGATGCGGACGTTGTACCGGTCTGTTGTGGTGAAGAGGGAGCTTAGTTCTAAGGCAAAGCTGTCGATTTACCAGTCAATCTACGTTCCTACTCTCACCTATGGTCACGAGCTTTGGGTAATGACCGAAAGAACGAGATCGCGGATACAAGCGGCTGAAATGAGCTTTCTCCGTAGGATTGCTGGACTCACCCTCAGAGATAGGGTGAGGAGCTCAGTCATCCGGGAGAGGCTCAGAGTAGAACCGCTGCTCCTCCACATTGAAAGGAGTCAGTTGAGGTGGTATGGGCATCTGATTAGGATGCCTCCTGGACGTCTCCCACTTGAGGTGTTTCAGGCACGTCCCACTGGGAGGAGACCCCGGGGCAGACCCAGGACTCGGTGGAGAGACTATGTCTCCCAGCTAGTCTGGGAACGCCTTGGTATCCCCTCTGAAGAGCTGGAGCAGGTGGCTGGGGAGAGGGAAGTCTGGGCTTCTCTGCTTGAACTGCTGCCTCCGCGACCCGGACCTCCGGAAAAGCGGTAGAAGATGGATGGATGGATGGACATAATCAATAAAAGGTCTCCATATATTCTCAAACACAATTTCCTTTGATTTCAGTATATATGTTATTCTTTCTAATGGAAGGTTTGTTAACATCTGTCTTAACCACTGAGTCACATCTGGTCTATGAGTCTTTTTCCATAATAGTGCAATACATTTTTTGGCATTAAGCAAACTGAGGTCTATGAATGTTCTTTCACTTTTATTAAAATTATGCTTTTCTGGGTACAGACCCAACAAAAACAGTTTAGGATTCAGTATGATTTGTTTTGAGATTATTTTTTCAATTGTTACCCTCACCTCTTCCCAAAACATTCTTATTAATCTACATTCCCATAAACAATGAAATAGGGTTCCTTTACTTTCCATGCATTTTGTGCATGTATCTGGTATATTTTTGTTATATCTATTTAACTCCTCTGGTGTAACATACATCCGCATTAACCATTTGAAATGTATCAATTTAAGGCGTGCATTTATTGATTTGGTTTGAGCTTCTGTACAAGCCAATTCCCATTGTTCCTCTGAAATTTCAATTTGCAGATCTTCTTTCCAGTAGTTTAATCTTTTCAGTGAATTTTCACTTGAAGATAGTGTCAATGAGTTATAAAACTCTGAAATAATACCCTTTCTTTTACTATCTTTCATCATCATTTTTTCCAAGGATGAATAAATAGGTCGAGTGAGAGCTTTATTTTGATTTGATCGAATAAAGTTTCTAAGTTGAAGATATTTAAAAAAAATGTGTTCTATTGAGATTAAATTTGATCCTCAGCTCTTCAAAAGACATTATGTTGTCTGCACATGGCAAATATAAATCCTGAATCTTTTGTATCCCTTTTAAATTCCATACTTTAAATACAGCGTCCGCTCTCCCTGGTTTAAAATATTGATTACCCCATATTGGACTAAATTGTGACAATAACTGTGGTTCTTTTAAATAGTTTTTAGCTTCACACCATATTTTGATCATATGCTTTACAAATGGATTTTTAACTTGTTTTTGTAATTTTTTTGCCGAATCTGAGTATATGAATATGGGAAGAGGTAAAGGTAAATTGTATGATTCCATTTCAGTCCAGTGAGGGAGATCATTTGATGAAAAATAATATGTCATAGACCTCAGTTGTGCCGACCAATAATACAACATAAAATTTGGACATTTCAGACCTCCACGATCAAATGGTAAATATAATAAAGACAAACGTAATCTAGCCCTCCTGTTGTTCCATATAAATTCCACTAACTTTTTTTTTATTCTTGAGAATAGATCTAAAGGTGGTGATAAGGGAATGTATTGAAATAAATAAAGTATTTTAGGTAAAATATTACTTTTAAGTATATTGATTCTCCCGATCATCGACATTGGTAGTGACATCCATCTCTGAGTTAACTCATTGATATCTGACATTAAGGCTTCATAGTTGACGCTGGCGACTGATTCTAGCTTAGGCATAATTTGGATTCCTAAATATTTAAACTGATTTACAACATTGAATTGATTTACCTCAGGGGCTGGGTAATTTCTCTGGGTCTCATTTAGCATTAATATTGAAGATTTAGTTTTATTTATTTTATATCCTGATATTTCCCCAAAATTCTTTATTAAATTCAACAAGGTTGGAATTGATTTTTTTAGATTCGACATAAACAAAATTATATCATCGGCGTACAGGGAGATTTTATGTTCTGTTGGTCCAACTTTAATTCCATATATTTGTGAATGTAAACGTATCGCTATCGCTAAAGGTTCAATTGCCATAGTAAACAGTAAAGGTGAAAGTGGACAGCCTTGTCGACATCCTCTATTGATTTTTATTGGTTTTGAAATATTGTTATTTGTTAGGATTTCTGCTGTAGCATTATTGTATATTATTTGAACCCATTTTATGAAATTATTTCCAAGTCCAAACCTTTGTAGGACTTCAAAAAGAAAGGGCCATTCAACTCTATCAAAGGCCTTTTCGGTGTCCAATGATAGGAGAGCTGTATCCGGCGCTTCTTTATTAAAATAAATAATATTAAATAGTCTTCTTACATTATGGAAGCCTTGTCTACCCTTTATAAAGCCATTCTGATCTCGATTAATAATATTTGGTAAAATTTCTTGTATTCGTCTTGCTAAAATTTTACAGATTATCTTAAGGTCGGCGTTTAATAGGCTTATTGGTCTCATATTTTCACATTTATTAGAGGGCTTACCTGGTTTTGGCAGCAGTATAATTAAGGCATTATTTATGTATGATGGTAAATTATTATTTTGAAATGCTTCTAAAACCATTTCCAAAAAAGGTTTTATTAATTTATTCTTAGATTTTTTATAAAGGTCAACTGGAAGACCATCTGGTCCTGCACTTTTTCCTGATTTCATATTATCAATGGCTAGCCCAACTTCTTCTTGACTAATTTTAGACTCCAATATCTCCCTGTTTTCATTTGGAATACACGGTATAGATAGTTCGTTCAAAAACCCATTTAGTTTTGTTAAATCAGGTTCATTTTTGGTATCATATAATTTTTCATAGTAATCTCTAAAGGCTCTATTAATTTCTAAAGGATCTATAACTACCTGTCCCTTACTTATAATACTGGTAATTGGTGTTTTAATTTCCAATTGTTTAATCTGCCATGCTAATAATTTTCCTGATTTTTCACCTTGTTCATAAAAAGATTGTTTCAATCTTAGAAGACTCGAGGCAGCTCTATTCGCTGATTTTTTGTCGTATTCAGCTCTCAAAATCAGTAATTCATTCTCCAACCTTGGGTCACTTCCTGCATACACTTTTTCCTGAAGACTTTTTATTTTATGTTCCAATTTAGCTCTCTCCTCTCGAGTCTTCTTAGATTTTGATCCTGTATAACTAATAATATGTCCCCTAATAAAAGCTTTGAAAGCCTCCCACTTTACACATGCTGATGTTTGTGTAGTATTGATGTCAAAGAACTCGTCTATCTGTTTTTCTATATACTTGACAAATTCCTCATCCTGAAGCCATTTATGCTGAAATTGCCATCTACCTGATTCCTTTGTCAATTTTTTATCTACATATATTAGACAACAGGGTGCATGATCAGAGATCACGATGTTATCATAAAAGCAGTTTTGAATCTTGGACCTTAATTCTGTGGAAATCAAAAAATAATCAATACGTGAGAATGTCTTGTAGGTACTGGAATAACAAGAATAGGCTTTAACTTGTGGTTTCATTTCTCTCCATATATCTAACAATCTCAATTCTTTCATAAAATGATTAATAGTCATCCTACATCCAATGTGCGTACAATCCAGTCCTGTTGATCTATCCACACCTGGATTCAATGTACAATTAAAATCCCCTGCTATTATATGTTGCCCTGTAAGTGATGATAAGATGAGAAATAAATTAGCAAAGAACTTCTGATCATCTATATTGGGACCATATAAGTTCACAAGATTTATATTTTCTAATAGCAAAGAACCTTGAATGATTACATATCTTCCAAATTTGTCTCCAATTACATTTTTCACTTGAAAAGGAACTGATTTATGTATGAGAGTCATAACTCCCCTGGCTCGGGATGAAAATGAAGAGGTGAATACACTTCCCTGCCATCTACTCCTAATTCTTTTAACATCCTCCTCTATCAGATGAGTTTCTTGTAAAAACACAATTCTTGAACCCATGTCCTTTATTTTATTCATAACTTGTTTAAGTTTTTTAAAATTTTGTAGACCTCTGCAATTCCATGAAGTTAAATTAAGATTAACACTTTGGTTTATGATCAATAGAGAGTTTGGGATTACCTTGCAGTGTAAACTGTCATATCCCGAGCGCTTTGTCCGCGCTCGGGTTATTCCTCATCCCTGTCAGCTTTTGACAGCTGGTGTCGTCACACGGGTTTCCCGGGCTCTGATTGGCCAGACGCTCGGGAGCTCTCAGCTGTCAGAACCTGGGCAGCTGTGCCGAGTTTCCAATCATGAGCAGCTGGCTTTAAATGTCAGTGCGAGTGAACTGGACGGCGCGGCTGTCTCGTCAGAAGTCCTATGACTTTCCCCTGTCTCCTTACCACATGCTCCCTGGGTTCCTCGACGTATCCCGCGGCATGTAAGTGATTTATTTGGAACTGTCTTCTCCCTCGCTGACGTTCCTTCCTATGTACGGCAGACGAGAGCTCCTCGTCACTGCCTCAACTCTCTATTGTGAATTTATGTTGTGTTGTGTAACGAAGCCTGCGTGGCAAAGTTATGTTGTACACCTAAGTCCTGTGCTTTATAAATAAAAGAACTGAACTGCAATCTACTGAACTGAGGCGTCTTATGCTGGCTCGTGAGGGCCAGCCGTGACAGTAGACAGCCGCCAGAAGGAGACGCCGTTCTCAGTAAGTTGCGTTCTGGGAACTTTGTCCTTCCTGTCCAGGTACGCGGCGTTGGAAATATGCCATCCCAGCGGAGTCATTCTCGGGGTTCCCACGTCCTGCTGACCAAGGCGTTGGAGGAGGTAGATGAAATCCTCATTATCGCCTCCGACCTCGATGGGTATCCAGACACCTCCCTCGCCCCTCCTCTCCTCGGTTATCAGCCCAATGAACAGTGGTATTTAGACCGGGCTGAGGAGGTGCTTGACCGTCTGCCTTCCCGCTACAACGGTCACCCCGAGGTCGACGCGAGGAGACTCGACATCGCTGCCCAACGCCAGACAATTCTGATGTACGAAGAGGAGGAGGCTGCAAGGTGGAGTGATCTCTGGCTCCAGCTGCCTGAGGCGCTGGAGGAGGTGGATGACTTCATCAGCGCTTCCGCCAGCCTTGACGACTCATCCGAAGCGCACTACTACCTGGACTGCGCTGAGAGAACGCTCGACCGGTTGTCTTCCCGCTACACCGACCACTTGGACGTCCAAGCGAGGAGACAAGAGATCGCCGTCCACCGCGAGGCGCTCCAGGAGATCGAGGAGGAACGAGGCCAAAGGCGGAGTAACCGGAGCTCCCGCTGCCCGCTCTGGAATCCGGATCCTTCCCTCGATCCAGTCCTGGAGTTCGCACCATCCGGGGCCCGTCGTAGACGTCGACACCGTGGCCAGAGACGTTCTCAGCGTGACTCCCCTCCGGAATCCGCTCCGGTTCACTGGGCTGACCCCATTCATCCCACTGCTGTCTCTTCAGCGTCTCACCTGGAGGAGACCCCAGCAGCCTTTCCCCCCGGGCCTGCTTTCCCCGCTGAGCTGTCAGCGCGTCACGCCCGGCCTGACTTGGCTGTTGCCCCCTCCGCTTCGACGCCTTCTCCAGCGGCTGGGAGTTTGAGAAGTTGTGCTCCAGTGGACAGCGCGGCTGCACCATCCCGAGTGGCCCCCTCCCCTCCAAGAGAGCCTCCGGCCACCACCCGGTGGGAGGAGGATGGAATGACGTTCCCAACGGCAGGTTCCACCGCTCCTCCGGGAGCCAGGCAAGTTCAAGTTCACTTTTTTCCATCTAATAGTGATTTGTTCTGTCTGACTCCTGGGGGTGAGGCTCGGGGTTTGCAGCCCCCCGAGCCTCAACTCCCTGCTGATATGTTAATTAAACCCGCTGCCTCTGTGTCTCCCCCTGCTGAGCACGCTTCGACCTCTGAGGAGCGTCACCAGACGAGGAGTGAGCCTGCGGCTCTCGGGCAGAAGACCCCAGCCCCGCAGCCATTTTCTGGGCAGAGGAGGTCGGACGATTGGTTGGAGCCTGTGCCGACGACGGAGCGTCCCCGGGACTCCGCAGATGAACAGTCCGATCCAGCGGGCCGAGAGCCCCTCACCTCCACGCCGCATGAACTGCCAGCGTGGACGATGACGTCGGGGGGTCCTCGAGCTGCAAGAGCCCCTCTTCCAGGGGCGGATGACGTCGCGACGGAGTGGGAACCGGACGACGACCTCCTCCCGTTTGAACCCGGAGCATCGAAGTCCTGGATGGCGGCAGAACCCGAGATCAGGCAAGTGCTCTATTTTCTATCCCTCCTCTTCTTTCTGGAGCATTATTGCCTGTCTCTCGGGGGGGCGAGCCGGGTGCAGCCATCTGCTGCGCTCGAGCCTGTCTCGCCGGGCCCTGCCGCTGCCGGTGATCCTGATCCCGGTTCCTTTTGTCCCTCTGAGCCTCTCCCCAGGGTCACTGGAGGCGAACCTGCTCTTGGTGCCACCTTGGAGGGTCCGGCTCTCGGCATGGGGTCCACCGGGAGTGCTCCGCCGGTTCAAGCGGAGCTTGACGTCATGGAGGTTCCGGCCCAATCGGGGTCCGACGCGGGTGCTGCTCTCGCCCGATCGGAGCTTGACGTCATGGGGGTTCCGGCCCAATCGGGGTCCGACGCGGGTGCCGCTCTCGCTCGATCGGAGCTTGACGTCATGGGGGTTCCGGCCCAATCGGGGTCCGACGCGGGTGCCGCTCTCGCTCGATCGGAGCTTGACGTCATGGGGGTTCCGGCCCAATCGGGGTCCGACGCGGGTGCCGCTCTCGCTCAATCGGAGCTCGGCACCATGGTCGTTTTGACCCAGGTGGGTTCTGGAGACTGTGTAGCTGACACGCCGCTGAGCGTTTTCCAGGCCATGCCCCGTCCTCGCCGTGGCCCCTTTTTCCCCACCTTTGAGACTGCGGGGGTAAATTCCGGCTGGCCCGGTTCGCCGACCTTCCCCCAGCCATTCTGTTGGCAGGCCGATACTGCTCGACCACCCGGTGACCGGCTCTTTCCTTTTGGCGTCCGGGTCCGGCCTCCTGACAAGCTGGATGGTTCTTTTGGCGCCCTGGTCCGCCCGCCGGAGACATGGTTTCCCTCAGCCCGGTGTTTGGCTGGGCCGTTAGGGCACGTTCCGCTGCTTTTGCTGGCGGCCTGGATGCTGGGTGCTGGAAGGCCTCCTGAGCGGAGTTGTTTTACTCTATTCCCCAATGTTTTTTTTTTTTTTCCCTCCTTCTCTTGCCCCACCACTGACTTGTGACTGAAATACCCCACTGGGGATTGGACTTCATGTTTTAGGTGACTGTTTTCCGTGGATGGACATATGTTCTCTTGCCGTGGCTATCATGGGTATTGCATGTTTCCTTAGGGTGTGGTTGTTTATTTCCTATGTTACTCCCTTACTCGGGTCTAGTTCTCTTTTTTTGGCACCTGTGTTGTCTTTTGGTTTTGACGGTTTTCTGTTCACATTAACTTGGAGAAGAGGGTATTATTTGTCCTTTTATTTCCTTGATCCTGCCTTGTGGTATTGACTGGTGTTCCTTGTACCCTCATCTTGGCTTTCTTTTTTGTGGTTATGTGAGTGATGTCAATCTAGCGTTGACTTTAATTTTTATTCATCTCTGTCCCCGTTTATGTACGGTTTCTGCCTTTTTTTTTCTCTCTCCCTCCCTTCCCCGATGTTTTTGTTCCCTTGTTGTGAGTTGGCCCTGCTCTCCCTCCACCTGCTTCCCCCTCCACCCTCCCTGGGGTGGGGTGGGGGGGTCTGGATGTTGCGCGCGACCAGGAGTTCGCGTAGAGGGAGGGGCCCTGTCATATCCCGAGCGCTTTGTCCGCGCTCGGGTTATTCCTCATCCCTGTCAGCTTTTGACAGCTGGTGTCGTCACACGGGTTTCCCGGGCTCTGATTGGCCAGACGCTCGGGAGCTCTCAGCTGTCAGAACCTGGGCAGCTGTGCCGAGTTTCCAATCATGAGCAGCTGGCTTTAAATGTCAGTGCGAGTGAACTGGACGGCGCGGCTGTCTCGTCAGAAGTCCTATGACTTTCCCCTGTCTCCTTACCACATGCTCCCTGGGTTCCTCGACGTATCCCGCGGCATGTAAGTGATTTATTTGGAACTGTCTTCTCCCTCGCTGACGTTCCTTCCTATGTACGGCAGACGAGAGCTCCTCGTCACTGCCTCAACTCTCTATTGTGAATTTATGTTGTGTTGTGTAACGAAGCCTGCGTGGCAAAGTTATGTTGTACACCTAAGTCCTGTGCTTTATAAATAAAAGAACTGAACTGCAATCTACTGAACTGAGGCGTCTTATGCTGGCTCGTGAGGGCCAGCCGTGACATAAACATGCTCATACAGAGAAGCAAAAACATGAGTGGTTGAACATTCATCCTACAAACTACACACAAACAAATTTCCCCTTCCCACACTTGTGGCAAACCCCCCAAAATCAAAAGAAAAATTCTGTCTCCCGATATAGCCATCGACCGTTCCACACCCACGGGGAACAGCCTAAGCCACTCCTTCTTCATCCTCCCAATCACCCTAACTCTACTGCTTTTAATGACGTAACATTAACTCTCCTCTGTAGTTTTCCAACTTAACTCCAAAATTTTTAACAACTTTGTACATCATAGTTTTTTTTTTGTTTGTTTTGTTTTTGTTTTGTTTTTTTTAATATATAATACAATCTATATTTTGTAAACTTACTATTTACTTCAAGTCAGTCAGATGCCTGTGCAAATGCTTAATTATTCTACCTTATATTTTGTTCATGCTTAGCTCCCACCAGTCTCTTCTTCTTCTTTGATCTTCTTGATGAACTCCTGCGCCTCCTCTGGGGTCTTGAAGATGTGGGTTCTGCCCTCATACGTGGTCAGCAGTCTCGCAGGATAGATTACACCATGACGAATCCCAAGGTTGCGCAGCTCCTTACGTACGGGATCAAACTGCTTCCTCAATTGCTGGATTCCTGTGGCCAAATCTGGGTAGAACCGCACCTGCTGGTCCTGGTGTTTAATCTCTCCTTTTTTAGCTCGTGCAGCGTTGAAGATCTTCATCCTGTCTCTGTTGCTAAGAAACTTCATAATTAAGGTCCTCGGCGGTCCCTTATCTCTCCGTGGGCCAATACGATGTGCTTTTTCCAGAATCACTGCTGATTGCAACTCCTCGCTGCCCAGCACCTCCGGAATCCACTTTTCCAGAAAGGAACATACGTCCCGACCTTCTGATTCCTCTGGAAGACCCACCAGCCTCAAATTATTCTGTCTCGACCGAGATTCCAAATCCAAAATATTATCTTCCAGAGATTTATTTTTTTTTTCCAAAGTGCGCACCTTTAATTGAAGACGGGTGACGTCATCTTCAGCACTAGCGAGACGGAGCTCCATCTGCGCCGTTCGTTCTACACAGTCACCCAATTCCTTTCTTATTCCTTCCAACGCTGTCATAATCCCATCAAATCTAGAGGAAAAGTCCGCTCTCATTGAACTCATGGCAGCCATCAGCGCATCTGTGCCATTCCCCGCAAATATCGCACCGCCGCCAGCCTCCTCCGCCATATATGGAGTTTTGTTTGCTGCGTCACAGACCTGAAAGTCCGTTAATTTGGACTGTTTCGGCGGCTCGCTTTTTCCTTTTCCTGGTTTTCCAGCCTTAGGCTTCGCCGACATATCCTCGCCCAAATGCTGGGATACGTTCTGTCCCAAATGAGAGAGTTATTTGCCGATTTTTTTTTTTTCCAGGAGCAGAGCAGAGCGAGACACGTCCGTCCTACGTGGCAGCCATAACCGGAAGTCGTCAGTAGCATGTTTACTAACTACTGGTCTGTACTAACAGCATAATAGTCGTCATGGCAACAGGTCACATTGTCATCATGTAAAGAAATTTAGTTCTCTTGTGTGGTCTGGACTCGTGAATAATGAAGCAGCGTACTTTATATTAACAAAAATGTTCTTGTCGAACAGCATTCATGTATACAGGTAGCAGAAGCAACATGAAGTCAACTTCCTGAAGCATTAATCTGACTCCTCCTTCTTCTAGCATCTTAATTAAGATTAGCAATACAACAGTTTCATCTGTGAGTAAAAAGAAGTCATGAATAACAGAACACAACATCTCTCTCTGTAAAAGATTAGTCTCACACAACTTGTTAGGAGTAAAGATCAGATGAAAATGTTAGGTTGACACTAAAGTAAGGCTGTAACTTAATAGTGAAACTTATACATTCTTTCTTACCACTAACATATAGTATTGAAACAAAAGTTCACATAAGGCACATTAAACCAGTAATATCTTTATAATTAAAATAAGAATTACAGTCCACTTATTTTTTAACTGTAGCATTCAAAACTTCAAAATGATCACAGTTTTCTACTGCATATTGATTGTCTAATGCATATTATGACATGATCTAGTCCTTGTGCCACTTTGACTTGTACTTTGCACGTAGCTGTTTGTGAGAAGGGTGAGAATGTGATGGTCCAGGTATGTCATGGGCTTGTCCAGCAACTGAAGAAAAGTGAGTGAGATGTGAGGCATTCCAGGTCTTTCCATCACCCAGTAAGAAAGAGTTTGGGCCTACTCACTGGGTTTGTGAATCTCGGGTGAGCTTTAGGAACTTGATGAGGTTTTCTGATCCTCACTTCCTCTCCTGGTTGAAAAGAAGGCATGTGTGCACCACATTTCGCATCTGTGTAGCACTGCATTTTGTTCTGTTGTCTCCAAACTGCATGACAAGCTTGAGTGTCCAGAGAAGACATGGCAGGTGGCAGTGGAAGAATGTCCAGTTTTGTGCACATTTTCCTACCATAAAGGAGTTCATATGGTGAGGTGGATGTTGTTACATGTGGCGCTGCACGGTAAACTTGAAGCCAGTTCATCACAGTCTCTTTCTAAGGTAGCGACTGTTGGATGGCAGTTTGAATGCAGCTTCTGAGGGCACGATGGAATCTCTCAACAGCTCCATTAGCAGCTGGGTAATAAATTGAGGTTTTGCTGTGAGATATACCTCTGTCATGCAGGAATGAAGCAAAAATGGCAGATGTGAGTTGAGGACCATTATCGGTGGCAATGTTCTCTGGGTTACCATGGCGACTGAAGATGGAGGTCAGGACCTGTGTAACATCCTCAGTAGTGGCAGAATGTGAAAAGGCAAGCTCAGGCCACTTGGAATAGTAGTCTGTCAGTGTGATGGCATACCTGCAGGCAGGAACAGCAGTCTCAAATGGTCCAACTATGTCAAGTCCAAGCTTCTTCCATGGCCCATTAGGCAGTGGAACAGGTTGCAAAGGAGCAGGATGAGTCTGGGAAGTTTTGTCATTAGACTGGCAGAGTGTACATGAGTCTATGCATGACTTCACTTTTGAGTCAACTTTTGGCCACCAGTAAAGTTCTCTAAGGCATTGTTTTATGCATACAATCCCTTGGTGACTTTCATGAGCTAGGGCAATCAATGTGTGTCGTAGAGAGAGTGGTGCAATGAGTCTTGAGCCTCGAAGGACGTAGTTGTCATTAGTTGCAAGCTCATCTCTAATCTTGTAATATGATGTTGGTGTTTCACTCACAGATTTTATGTAGGAAGGCCAACCACTTTCCATCTGCAAGTGCAGGGCTGACAGTTCAGGAAAAGAGGAGCAAGCGGAGTCAAAGTCAGCCACAGGCAGGGCACTCATAGTTGCAGAAATCTGAGCCACCAACTCAGGTTCTGTGTCAGGGCCAGAGTTAGAAGGCATAGGCAAAGGAAGGCGAGAAAGGCAGTCAGCCGCATAATTCTCAGAACATGGTCGGTAGATGATGTCATAATCAAAGCAGAACAGGCACGCAGACCAACGGGCTACATGCATTCCAGCTCGATCTATCCCTTTTGTGCTGAGTAATGTTGTCAGTGCCTGGTGATCTGTGCAGAGAGTGAAACGACATCCCAATAAGTATATTCTCCACTTTTCTGCAGCCCACACACAGGCAAGTGCTTCTTTTTCCACAATGGACTATTTTTGGTCAGTTTCAATCAGTGTGCGGGACACAAAAGCTACTGACTTGTCTGTAGCATCAGGTTGTACTTGTGCAAAGACAGCACCAAGTCCATAGTCACTTGCATCTGTGGATATCACAGGTCGAAGAGAAGGGTCGAACAGTGCAAGTGCAGGACTGTTCACGAGAAGTTGCTTAACTTCTTCAAAGCTTGCTTGTGTTGCAGATGTCCACTTGAAGGAGTCTTTGTCACTAGCACATGCATGCATAGGAGCCACAACTGTTGCAAAGTGAAGCAAAAACTTGGAGTACCAGGATACGAGACCCAGAAAGGACCTCAGGGTAGCAGCATCAGATGGTGCAGGAGCTCTCAAAATGGTATTGATGTGCTCTTGGTCAGGGAGGATACCCTCGGCAGTAATGGTGTGACCTAGGAAGCATAAAGAAGGCTTCCTGAAGTGGCATTTTCTGTCACTGAGCACCAGTCCAGTGTCTTTCCATTTCTCAAGAACAGCATTGAGATTCTGATCATGTTTTGCAGCAGCTTGGCTATAGACAATGAGATTGTCCAAATAGTTTTGAACACCTGGAAGACCTTTGAGGATGTCAGCCATCATTTTCTGAAAGGCTGAGGGGGCAGATGCAAGGTCATAGGGAACTTGGCAAAATCTGAAGAGGCCATCACGTGTGATGAATGCTGTAAGGTCTCTGCTATCTTCATGTCATGGTAGCCGCTAGTATGCATTTGCCAGGTCAGTTGTAGAAAACATCTTTGCACCTTGTACGTTTGCAAAAAGTTCATCAGCATGAGGCAGGGGGTAGCAGTCTGTATCCACAGCTTTATTTGGTTCATGTAGGTCTGCACACGTCCTTATTCCACCAGTTTTACGTCCTGTAACTACAATAGGTGAAACCCAGGGTGATGCATCAATCTTTTCAATAATGCCAGCTTTCAGCAAACAATCCAGTTCTGCTGAGACAGAAGCTCTTACAGCAAAAGGTAGGCGTCGTAGCTTCTGGCGTACAGGCTTGACAGAAGAGTCGATTTTTACTTTATGCACAAAGCTGCGTGCACAGCCAATGTCAGGAGCAGCTGGGATGCAGGGGTCAGGTGCAGAGTTTGTGGTCATCACAGGAGCTGGTGAAGCAGGAGTTGGAGGAAGAACAGTTTACCTTTAATGCAGCTGTTTAGGTCAGCCATTAACTTCCCAAGAGAGCAGTCCCTTTCTTCACTACAAAGAAAGTGTCTGAAGCAGTTGTCCCTCCTCTGTTCACTGTGGCATGTATGCAGCCCAACAAAGGGATTCTCTTCCTTGTGTAAATAACCAACCATTGAGAAGGGCAAAGCAGAGCTGTATCTCCAAAGTACTGTTCATACATGTTGCATGGCATAATAGAAACTGCAGAGCCTGAATTGACAACCAACTCATGTTCTGTAGCACGGGAAATAGGTGCACTGACGCTGATTTTACACTTAAGTGTGTCTAGTGCATGCAGGGGCGTAGCTGGGGAAGGGGGGGATGAGGGGGCTGCAGCCCCCTCAGCCCCCCCCCCAAAAAAAAGGAGAAACAAGGGAGAAAAAAGAAAAGAAAAATGTAAATAAAGAGCAGGTTTTGATGAGTAGTTTGCATTGAAAATGTTAAGAAATCTGTAGGTGACGGGGCTGAAGCTAAAACTTCACCCTGGGCAAACGCCCCAGGCATTCAGAATGATGGTGGTGGTTGGGGTTCAGCCCCTCCCCCCTTCACAAATTCCTGGCTGCGCCACTGGCATGGCAGGAGTTTTTACGTAAAGCACAGTCAGTTTGGGTAGCTGCACCTCACCTACACCAGAGGTGTTAGATGAGCGACAAACGCTTGCAAAATGTCCAACTTTATGGTATGATTTGTAAGTTGCTTTGGTTGCAGGGCACTGAGGAAAATTAGCCATATGTTTGTCAGATCCACATCTGAAGCAGGTATGGGAGGATGTTGCAGTGGCAGTAGGAGGTTTATTTGGGCGGCTGGATTTTCTGTAGTTCTTTTTAAAGGCCTGTGAATGGGGCTGAACTGCTTGTACTGAAGCACGATCGCCTGCTGAAATCACTTTAGCTTGCTGGATAGCAGATTTCAGTTGTGTTGCAATAGTAACTGCTTTATCTAGAGTGAGATCAGATTCAAGCAAAAGTCTTTCTCTAATGCCAGAATTGTTCACGTGTTCTATCAATTGGTCGCGAATCATTTCTTCTGTTTTATTATCAAATCCCCAGCTGGAAGCTAAATCACGCATGGTGGCCACATACCGTGCAACAGTCTCATGAGGCGCTTGTTTCCGCTTTCTGAAAGCGTGTCTTTCTACCACAACATTAACTTTAGGTGTGAAGTATTTCTCCAAAGCAGTGACAACAGTTAGGAAGGTGTCACCTGAGTTGTTTTTGGGTTTTTTTTTGAATGAATGAATGAATGAATGAATCTTTATTTCGGATAGATTAAAAGTAAAGATTAAAAGAAAGGAACAGAATAATATAACAAAGGGGAAAGAAAAAAAAACATCTTACAAGGTCAAATTAAACAATAACTTCTCTGATTATACAGTTTAACATAAGTTATCCGAAATGGATGATGGCTGAATCCGCAGCTTATATTGCCCAACCATATTCCATCCAAGAATTCAAAAGAAAAACAAGAGCGATTACAATTCAGAACAAAGCTAAGACAAAACGTGACAAAAATCTAAAGAACAACACAGACTGAATATGATAATCCTTATGTGATTTACATGTCATCTTGTATATATGTTTGGAGTATTTCTTCCTTTAGTTTTTGTTTAAATTGTCCAAGCGTTGTACATGATTTTAATTCAGGTCCAAAAGCGTTCCACAATCTAACTTCTTGCACTGAGACACAGTGTTGCTTGGTGGTAGTTCTCACTGAAGGTTTTTGAAATATACGTGTTCCTCTGAAATGATATTGTTTCTCCCTTATTTGGAACAACTTTTGGATATTTGCGGGCGGTGATAGATTCTTCACTTTAAACATTATTACTGCAGTTTTAAAGTCAACCAGATCTTTCAGCTTGAGAGCTTTTAATTTAAGAAAAAGTGGGTTTGTTGGTTCCCTGTAAGCAGCTTTGTTTATTATTCTAATAGCTCTCTTCTGAAGCATAAAGACTGGATATATGTTTGTTTTATATATATTTCCCCATACTTCAGTACAGTATGTCATGTAAGGGAGTATTAATGAATGATACAAAGTATATAGTGTGGGTTGATTCAGCAAATATTTCACTCTGTGTAGTATTGCAATTGATTTAGATATTTTCAAATCAAAATCAAATCAAATCAAACTTTATTGTCATATTGCTGTACATACAACTGTAGTGCAGGCAAGATGAAATTGCGCTTCTCTCGGCATCCATATAAATAGAATTATTTATATGGATATATGGATACCTATTTACCTTTAATATAATTAATATGTGACTTCCAACACAGTTTATTATCAATTATTACTCCAAGAAATTTAGTTTCGGATACCCTTTCAATCTCTACACCATTTACACTGAGTTTAGATTCTGAGTTGTTGTGATGGTTGTTAAAAACTATAAAATTTTGTCTTACTTAAATTGAGCGTTAATTTGTTTGAATCAAACCACAGTTTAAGCTTTCCTAATTCCTTTCCGAGTGTATCCAAAAGTTGTTCCAAATTGCTTCCACTGCATAAAAAATTAGTGTCATCGGCAAACAATATTAAATCCTTTTTTTCTAAAACTTTACATATATCATTTATATACATATTGAATAACAATGGCCCCAAAACTGAACCCTGTGGGACTTCACAAGTAACCTTCAGTAACTGTGAGTTTTTGCTACCAACACATACATACTGATATCTGTTCTTTAAGTAACTACATAACCACGACAGTGCTACCCCCCAATACCATAATTTTGTAATTTCTTTAATAATAAATTATGATCCACTGTATCAAATGCTTTTTTAAGATCCAGGAATACCCCAACTGAGTACTCTTTATTTTCAACGGCAGTTGACATTTTTTCTATAAATTCCATTAGAGCAAATGCAGTTGTCCTCTTGTGTCTGAACCCATATTGCTGCTCACACAATAAATTATTCTTCATTATGAAGTTGTCGGTTCTCTCACAGAATATTTTTTTCAAGTATCTTGGAAAATTGTGGCAATAGTGAAATTGGTCTATAGTTTGAAACTTCCCCTCTGTCACCCGTCTTGTATATCGGAATTACTTTAGCTATTTTCATTGCATTGGAAATATACCTGTTTGGAGAGACAGGTTACAAATATACGTCAGTGGCTTCGCTAAGCATTCAATGATAGTTTTGACTAAAAGCATGTCAATACCATCACAATCCATAGATGTTTTACTTTTAAACAATTGAACAATTTCAATGACCTCTCTCTTGTCTGTGTTCTTTATGAAAATGGAGTCTTTTATAGCAATGTTTTTGCTTATTGTATCACCTGTAGGTGCCGTAACGGGTATTTCTCGAGTCAAATTAGGACCAATGTTTTTTCCACAATATCTTTATTGAACCTTTTTTTTTTTTTTTTTAACAAACATGATACAAACAATCAAACACTAACACTAAAGTACTACAAAAAAAAAAAAATGCACTAAAAACACCAACAACCACCAACAAAATCAAATCTTCAACAATGCTCCTCTGTTTAGTCTAGACAATCCAATACATAAGTATACATATTATGTTCACCAGTTTGGAATTTACAAGGTCCACACACATCATTCACCTTCTTCTTCAAGAGTTATGTTTAAATTTTTTACATAATCAATAAAAGGTCTCCATATATTCTCAAACACAATTTCCTTTGATTTTAGTATATATGTTATTCTTTCTAATGGAAGGTTTGTTAACATCTGTCTTAACCACTGAGTCACATCTGGTCTATGAGTCTTTTTCCATAATAGTGCAATACATTTTTTGGCATTAAGCAAACTGAGGTCTATGAATGTTCTTTCACTTTTATTAAAATTATGCTTTTCTGGGTACAGACCCAACAAAAACAGTTTAGGATTCAATATGATTTGTTTTGAGATTATTTTTTCAATTGTTACCCTCACCTCTTCCCAAAACATTCTTATTAATCTACATTCCCATAAACAATGAAATAGGGTTCCTTTACTTTCCATGCATTTTGTGCATGTATCTGGTATATTTTTGTTATATCTATTTAACTCCTCCGGTGTAACATACATCCGCATTAACCATTTGAAATGTATCAATTTAAGGCGTGCATTTATTGATTTGGTTTGAGCTTCTGTACAAGTCAATTCCCATTGTTCCTCTGAAATTTCAATTTGCAGATCTTCTTTCCAGTAGTTTAATCTTTTCAGTGAATTTCCACTTGAAGATAGTGTCAATGAGTTATAAAACTCTGAAATAATACCCTTTCTTTTACTATCTTTCATCATCATTTTTTCCAAGGATGAATAAATAGGTCGAGTGAGAGCTTTATTTTGATTTGATCGAATAAAGTTTCTAAGTTGAAGATATTTAAAAAAATGTGTTCTATTGAGATTAAATTTGATCCTCAGCTCTTCAAAAGACATTATGTTGTCTGCACATGGCAAATATAAATCCTGAATCTTTTGTATCCCTTTTAAATTCCATACTTTAAATACAGCGTCCGCTCTCCCTGGTTTAAAATATTGATTACCCCATATTGGACTAAATTGTGACAATAACTGTGGTTCTTTTAAATAGTTTTTAGCTTCACACCATATTTTGATCATATGCTTTACAAATGGATTTTTAACTTGTTTTTGTAATTTTTTTGCCGAATCTGAGTATATGAATATGGGAAGAGGTAAAGGTAAATTGTATGATTCCATTTCAGTCCAGTGAGGGAGATCATTTGATGAAAAATAATATGTCATAGACCTCAGTTGTGCCGACCAATAATACAACATAAAATTTGGACATTTCAGACCTCCACGATCAAATGGTAAATATAATAAAGACAAACGTAATCTAGCCCTCCTGTTGTTCCATATAAATTCCACTAACTTTTTTTTTATTCTTGAGAATAGATCTAAAGGTGGTGGTAAGGGAATGTATTGAAATAAATAAAGTATTTTAGGTAAAATATTACTTTTAAGTATATTGATTCTCCCGATCATCGACATTGGTAGTGACATCCATCTCTGAGTTAACTCACTGATATCTGACATTAAGGCTTCATAGTTGACACTGGCGACTGATTCTAGCTTAGGCATAATTTGGATTCCTAAATATTTAAACTGATTTACAACATTGAATTGATTTACCTCAGGGGCTGGGTAATTTCTCTGGGTCTCATTTAGCATTAATATTGAAGATTTAGTTTTATTTATTTTATATCCTGATATTTCCCCAAAATTCTTTATTAAATTCAACAAGGTTGGAATTGATTTTTTTAGATTCGACATAAACAAAATTATATCATCGGCGTACAGGGAGATTTTATGTTCTGTTGGTCCAACTTTAATTCCATATATTTGTGAATGTAAACGTATCGCTATCGCTAAAGGTTCAATTGCCATAGTAAACAGTAAAGGTGAAAGTGGACAGCCTTGTCGACATCCTCTATTGATTTTTATTGGTTTTGAAATATTGTTATTTGTTAGGATTTCTGCTGTAGCATTATTGTATATTATTTGAACCCATTTTATGAAATTATTTCCAAGTCCAAACCTTTGTAGGACTTCAAAAAGAAAGGGCCATTCAACTCTATCAAAGGCCTTTTCGGCGTCCAATGATAGGAGAGCTGTATCCGGTGCTTCTTTATTAAAATAAATAATATTAAATAGTCTTCTTACATTATGGAAGCCTTGTCTACCCTTTATAAAGCCATTCTGATCTCGATTAATAATATTTGGTAAAATTTCTTGTATTCGTCTTGCTAAAATTTTACAGATTATCTTAAGGTCGGCGTTTAATAGGCTTATTGGTCTCATATTTTCACATTTATTAGAGGGCTTACCTGGTTTTGGCAGCAGTATAATTAAGGCATTATTTATGTATGATGGTAAATTATTATTTTGAAATGCTTCTAAAACCATTTCCAAAAAAGGTTTTATTAATTTATTCTTAAATTTTTTATAAAGGTCAACTGGAAGACCATCTGGTCCTGCACTTTTTCCTGATTTCATATTATCAATGGCTAGCCCAACTTCTTCTTGACTAATTTTAGACTCCAATATCTCCCTGTTTTCATTTGGAATACACGGTATAGATAGTTCGTTCAAAAAACCCATTTAGTTTTGTTAAATCAGGTTCATTTTTGGTATCATATAATTTTTCATAGTAATCTCTAAAGGCTCTATTAATTTCTAAAGGATCTATAACTACCTGTCCCTTACTTATAATACTGGTAATTGGTGTTTTAATTTCCAATTGTTTAATCTGCCATGCTAATAATTTTCCTGATTTTTCACCTTGTTCATAAAAAGATTGTTTCAATCTTAGAAGACTCGAGGCAGCTCTATTCGCTGATTTTTTGTCGTATTCAGCTCTCAAAATCAGTAATTCATTCTCCAACCTTGGGTCACTTCCTGCATACACTTTTTCCTGAAGATTTTTTATTTTATGTTCCAATTTAGCTCTCTCCTCTCGAGTCTTCTTAGATTTTGATCCTGTATAACTAATAATATGTCCCCTAATAAAAGCTTTGAAAGCCTCCCACTTTACACATGCTGATGTTTGTGTAGTATTGATGTCAAAGAACTCGTCTATCTGTTTTTCTATATACTTGACAAATTCCTCATCCTGAAGCCATTTATGCTGAAATTGCCATCTACCTGATTCCTTTGTCAATTTTTTATCTACATATATTAGACAACAGGGTGCATGATCAGAGATCACGATGTTATCATAAAAGCAGTTTTGAATCTTGGACCTTAATTCTGTGGAAATCAAAAAATAATCAATACGTGAGAATGTCTTGTAGGTACTGGAATAACAAGAATAGGCTTTAACTTGTGGTTTCATTTCTCTCCATATATCTAACAATCTCAATTCTTTCATAAAATGATTAATAGTCATCCTACATCCAATGTGCGTACAATTCAGTCCTGTTGATCTATCCACACCTGGATTCAATGTACAATTAAAATCCCCTGCTATTATATGTTGCCCTGTAAGTGATGATAAGATGAGAAATAAATTAGCAAAGAACTTCTGATCATCTATATTGGGACCATATAAGTTCACAAGATTTATATTTTCTAATAGCAAAGAACCTTGAATGATTACATATCTTCCAAATTTGTCTCCAATTACATTTTTCACTTGAAAAGGAACTGATTTATGTATGAGAGTCATAACTCCCCTGGCTCGGGATGAAAATGAAGAGGTGAATACACTTCCCTGCCATCTACTCCTAATTCTTTTAACATCCTCCTCTATCAGATGAGTTTCTTGTAAAAACACAATTCTTGAACCCATGTCCTTTATTTTATTCATAACTTGTTTAAGTTTTTTTAAATTTTGTAGACCTCTGCAATTCCATGAAGTTAAATTAAGATTAACACTTTGGTCCATGATCAATAGAGAGTTTGGGATTACCTTGCAGTGTAAACATGCTCATACAGAGAAGCAAAAACATGAGTGGTTGAACATTCATCCTACAAACTACACACAAACAAATTTCCCCTTCCCACACTTGTGGCAAACCCCCCAAAATCAAAAGAAAAATTCTGTCTCCCGATATAGCCATCGACCGTTCCACACCCACGGGGAACAGCCTAAGCCACTCCTTCTTCATCCTCCCAATCACCCTAACTCTACTGCTTTTAATGACGTAACATTAACTCTCCTCTGTAGTTTTCCAACTTAACTCCAAAATTTTTAACAACTTTGTACATCATAGTTTTTTTTTTTGTTTGTTTGTTTTGTTTTTGTTTTGTTTTTTTAATATATAATACAATCTATATTTTGTAAACTTACTATTTACTTCAAGTCAGTCAGATGCCTGTGCAAATGCTTAATTATTCTACCTTATATTTTGTTCATGCTTAGCTCCCACCAGTCTCTTCTTCTTCTTTGATCTTCTTGATGAACTCCTGCGCCTCCTCTGGGGTCTTGAAGATGTGGGTTCTGCCCTCATACGTGGTCAGCAGTCTCGCAGGATAGATTACACCATGACGAATCCCAAGGTTGCGCAGCTCCTTACGTACGGGATCAAACTGCTTCCTCAATTGCTGGATTCCTGTGGCCAAATCTGGGTAGAACCGCACCTGCTGGTCCTGGTGTTTAATCTCTCCTTTAGCACGTGCAGCGTTGAAGATCTTCATCCTGTCTCTGTTGCTAAGAAACTTCATAATTAAGGTCCTCGGCGGTCCCTTATCTCTCCGTGGGCCAATACGATGTGCTTTTTCCAGAACCACTGCTGATTGCAACTCCTCGCTGCCCAGCACCTCCGGAATCCACTTTTCCAGAAAGGAACATACGTCCCGACCTTCTGATTCCTCTGGAAGACCACCAGCCTCAAATTATTCTGTCTCGACCGAGATTCCAAATCCAAAATATTATCTTCCAGAGATTTATTTTTTTTTTCCAAAGTGCGCACCTTTAATTGAAGACGGGTGACGTCATCTTCAGCACTAGCGAGACGGAGCTCCATCTGCGCCGTTCGTTCTACACAGTCACCCAATTCCTTTCTTATTCCTTCCAACGCTGTCATAATCCCATCAAATCTAGAGGAAAAGTCCGCTTTCATTGAACTCATGGCTGCCATCAGCGCATCTGCGCCATTCCCCGCAGAAATCGCAGCGTTGCCAGCCTCCTCCGCCATATATGGAGTTTTGTTTGCTGCGTCACAGACCTGAAAGTCCGTTAATTTGGACTGTTTCGGCGGCTCGCTTTTTCCTTTTCCTGGTTTTCCAGCCTTAGGCTTCGCCGACATATCCTCGCCCAAATGCTGGGATACGTTCTGTCCCAAATGAGAGAGTTATTTGCCGATTTTTTTTTTCCAGGAGCAGAGCAGAGCGAGACACGTCCGTCCTACGTGGCAGCCATAACCGGAAGTCAAATTAGGACCAATGTTAACAAAAAATTTATTAAATTCATCTGCAGGTAAGACTGCATTCACATGCTGAGTCATTTTTTTTTTTTTTTTGAAAGATTGGTTGGGTAGCTTGTATTTCTGTTTTTATTTCCAAGAATATTGTTAAGTATTGCCCATGTATTTTTAATATTATCTCTGTTTTTCTCCAACTCTTTACTGTAATAGTCGCTTTTACTACATCTCAGTAGGCTGCACGGTGGCGCAGTGGTTTAGCACTGTGGCAGCACAGTTTTACCCTCGGCCGGGGGATCGCGGGGATCATGAGATCGTGGGTTCGATCCCAGCCCCGACCAACAGTGAGCTGTGTGAAGTTTGCATGTTCTCCCCGTGTTGCGCGGGTTTACTCCGGGATTTCTCTGGTTTCCTCCCGCACACCAAAAAACATGTAGGTTTAGGGTGCTCGCGCATGCAGTGACCAGCAGCCGGTGGCTTGTCACCAGACTGCAAACCAAGTCTACCTACGGGTATAAATAAGTAACAAAAAAAAAAAAAAAAAAAAAAATAATTCATTATATATGTTAACTTATTTTTGTATGTTTTATACCGCTGCTCTGCTTCTTTTGTCCTTTTCTTTAGAAAAGCTTTATATAATGAATTTTTCTTTTTACATGCCTTTTGTAATCCTTTGGTTAACCATGGCTTGTCAACAAATTTCTGTTTAAGCTTTTTCTTTACTAATGGACAATTTTTTTCATAAAGAGTGGTTACAATGTTCATAAATGTGTCATAGGCTTCATTTACATCTGATACATAGACTTTTGTCCAGTTTGCTTCAGCAGGTCTTCTTTAAAAGAACTGATTACAATTTGTGATTTGTATCTGAAAGATTTTAAAGTTTTTTCTGTATTGGCTCCCGTGTGGCCATGGATAAGTGCAAAGACTGGCAAATGATCACTTATGTCATTTATCAATAATCCACTTTCTATTTTCTTTTCAATAATATTAACAAACAAGTTATCAATAAGTGTAGCAGTGTGAACTGTGATTCTACTGGGATGTGTTATTGTGGGATATAGACTCATACTGTACATAGAATTCATGAAATCTGTAATTACATTTTGTTGAAATGGATTTAGTAAATCAATAGTGAAATCTCCACAGATTACAACCATTTTCTTACTAGTTATATTATTGTACAGCTCGACTAATTTATCTCTGAATGTCTCAATACAAGTTCCCGGCATTCTATATCGTCGGCCTCCGTCGCTCTATGATGACCATGGAAGAGAATCCTAAACGTCTACTCTGCTGGAACAGCACCGCCTGTGGCTGAACAGGCCGATGCGCGAATGGCAGTCCCTGTCACACAGGTCGCACTTGTGGGTGGTCTCCGTGCTGCTGGGTCTGTGGCGGTTCTTCCTGCAGGTCCTTTTTTCATCTGCTGCAGCAGTCAGTCTCTCTTCACCCGCCTTGAGCTGTCTGGTCAGGGTGCCTCTCCATTTGGAGCGGTCCGTTGCAAGGTCCTCCCAGCGCTCTGTGTCGATCTCCAGGGCCTTCATGTCTCTCTTGCAGACGTCTCTAAAGCGCAGCTGTGGGCGGCCAACGTCTCTCCTGCCAGTTGCCAGTTCTCCGTAGAGGACGTCTTTTGGGATTCTGCCATTCTCCATACGGTGAACGTGGCCTAGCCAGCGGAGCCTGCGCTGCCTGAGTAGAGCGAACATGGAGGGAAGGCCGGCGCGGGACAGAACTTCTGTGTTGGGCACTTTGTCCTGCCAGGATATGTCCAGGATGTGGTGAATGCAGCGCAAGTGGAAGGAGTTCAGTCTCTTTTCCTGCCGGGCGTATGTTGTCCACGTCTCACTCCCATAGAGCAGTGTGCTGATGACGCAGGCGTTGTACACTGCCATCTTCGTCTTGACAGAGAGTTTGGGATTCTCCCACACTCGTGTGGTGAGGCGAGCGAGTGTGAAGGCTGATTTTCCAATCCTCTTGTTGATCTCTGTATCAAGGGAGAGGTTGTTGCTGATCGTGGACCCCAGGTACGTGAACTGATTCACGACCTCCAGCTCGTAGTCATCGATGGTGATGGTTGGTGGTGCTTCCGTGCCTTGCGCCAAGACGTTAGTCTTCTTCAGGCTGATGGTAAGCCCAAAGTCCTTGCATGCCTGGGAGAAGCGGTCCATCAGGGTCTGAAGCTCCTGCTGTGTGTGGGTTGCGACTACAGCGTCGTCTGCGAACAGCATGTCTCTGATTAGAGCCTCGCGTACTTTGGTTCTGGCTTTCAGGCGGGCGAGGTTGAAAAGCCTGCCGTCAGATCTTGTGTGCAGGTAGATTCCCTCTGTTGCTGTGCTGAAGACATGCCTCAGGAATATAGCAAAGAAAATCCCAAAGAGGGTTGGCGCAAGTACACAGCCCTGTTTCACTCCGCTGCGTATGTTGAATGGCTCTGAGACGTTGCCATCGTGCTGCACTATCCCCTGCATGTTGGTGTGAAACGATTCGATGAGGCTTTGCAACTTTGGTGGGGCATCCTATCTTTGGCAGGATCTTGAAAAGGCCCTCTCTGCTGACCAATCGCACGCTTTGGTGAGGCCGATGAAGGCGACGTACAGGGCATGTTCTGTTCTCTGCATTTCTCCTGGAGTTGGCGGATGGAGAATATCATGTCTACTGTCGATCGCGCAGCGCGGAAGCCACATTGAGACTCGGGGACACGTTCGGCAAGCTTCTGTAGACGAACGAGAACAACTCGTGCGTAGACTTTGCCAACAACGCTGAGGAGGGAGATGCCCCTGTAGTTGTTGCAGGTCGCTTCTCTCCTTTTGTAGAGGGTGATGATCTTGGCGTCCCTCATGTCCTGTGGTACGGCACCTTCCTTCCAACACTGCATGAGGACGTCATGCAATGGCAGCAGTAGGGGCGGTCTTGCAGTGCTTGATCAGGTCAGGGGGTATGCCGTCGTTGCCGGGTGCCTTGCCAGCGGCCAAGCTATCAATGGCCTTGCTGAGTTCGTCGATGGTTGGCTCGGCGTCAAGTTCGTCCATGGATGGCAGGCAGTCGATGGCACAAGGGCTGACGGTGTCACGGTGTTCTCTCTGGAGTAGAGGGTCGGAGTAGTGTTCCACCCATCTCTCCATCTGCTTGTTCTTTTCTGTGATCATCACCCCAGTGGAGGATTTGAGGGGGGCAGTCTTGCTCTGAGCCAGACCAAGTGCTTTCTTGATGCCATCGTACATACCACGGATGTTCCCTGTTATGGCAGCGGTTTGAATGTCTTGGGCTGAGCTGAGTCCAGTACTCGTTGCACAGCGCCAAGCAGTCTGCTGATCTTGCTTCTACGCAGCCCTGAGAATCTGGAGATTCTTCTCGTTTGGGTACTTCTTGTACTGAGCAAGTGCTGAGCGCTTGGCTTCAATGACGGGGGTCATCTCGGTCAACTTGGCATCAAACCAGTCCTGTGACTTCGAGGTCTTCCTCCCAAAGGTAGCCAAGACTGTGCGTGGATGGTGTTTTGCAGCACTTCCCACTTCTGCTTTGCAGATTCTCCTTCTTGTGGTACACCAAGTTCCTTCTCAAAGGTGGAGGCAAACTGCTCAGCAAGTTCTGGTTGAGTCATCTTGCTGGGTGTCAATCCGTGCCTTTCCAGCCTGTCTAGCACGATGGAATTTCTTCAGCTGCACTTGACCTTGCAACACACCAATGAATGGTCTGTGTCGCTATCTGCACTCTGGAACAACGGGTGATTAGCACGTTCTTCAGTGAGGTGCGCCTGGTCAGGATCAAGTCCAGCTGGTGCCAGTGCTTTGAGCGTGGATGATGCCAGGAAACCTTGTTTGGGGCTTGGTCTTGAAGAACGAGTTTGTGATGCACAGATCGTGATATGTGCAGAACTCGAGCAGCCGCTGTCCGTTGTCGTTCATTCTGGCCCACTGGCCAAAAGGTCCAAGACAGGAGGGCCAGGAGTCGTGTCAGCACCCACTCTGGCATTGAAGTCTCCAAGGAGAATGAGTTGTTCAGGAGTTGGGGATGGTCCTGACAGTTGTTGCGAGATTCTCGTAGAACTCGTCTTTTGCCTCTGGTGTGGCTGTCAGTGTTGGGGCATACACACTGACGAGGGTGACTGGGCCTTGAGTGGTGTTCAGGCGGAGGGTGGAGGAGTCGTGCAGAGCCAGTGCTGCCCAGTTCCACCTATTTCAGCAAGGTGTTCTTCACTGCGAAGCCCACTTCTCGTGTTCCTGTGTTCGTCACTGCCCTTTCCCTGCCAGTAGAACGTTAATCCTTCTCTCTCAGTGTGCCTGCGTCAGCCAACCGTGTTTCCTGGAGAGTGCGATATCCACATCCCAGTCTCTTCAGCTCATTATTGATGATGGCAGTCTTCCTGGTGTCGTTGATGTCCTTGAGGTAGCAGCGAGTCCTGTCATCATGTGGCGACGTTCCAAGTTCCCATTTTAGAAGTTGGTCTCTTTGTTTTATTGTCTTGCCTGTGCAAAGGTTCTCAGCCTGCTGTTCGGACTTCTCCTCATCCCCATGCACCCAATGAGGAAAGCAAGCTGTGGCGGGACAACACCTTATTGGCTGGGGGGCTGCCCAGCTTGAGGCGGGCGGTAAGCTTGTCCAGTGAGATCCGATGATCCCTCCCACCATCGGGAACAACCCCTGGCGCCGCACTCTACGCCAATTGAGCGGTGGCTTATAACCGGTAACTGTCATTCCCCGTGTTTTTTCTAACGCCAAAGGCGAAGCTGGAGTATCCTCTTCCAGTGATCCGGTGTTATACCTTCCAGCGTTGGCGTTGGTACGATTCAAGCCTGGGCAGGAAGATATGGAGGACAAGATGTTGCCCATGGCAGCATGGGCCCCCCTCTCCACGTCACTGATGAATCCAAAGGAACAGCAGGGCTGCTACAGTTTGGCACCAGCGCCGTTGCAGGAGCTGCCAGAACGATGTTGAGCACAACATAGAACTGCCTTAGGGGCTCCGACTCCGGATTTTTCCACAGGGTTGACTCCCGAAGCCTTTCCCGTGACCGGGTATGCCGCAAGGCAGCGGAGGTTTGAAATCAGGGTTTACCTTCCACTAGATGGGCTACCTTCCCAGGTTGACGAGCCACCATCTACCCGAAGCATCTGGTTTTAAGGCGCCAGAGATCCGCCCTCGCCCCTTCTCCTATTAGTAAAAGCAGTTCCGCCGGGCTTAGAGACTAAACCACACGGGCAGGCTAGGAGTTGGACTTAGTTGTCAGAGGCTTTTCGAGACGCATGCCATAAGGAGCGTTTTATGAGCACTGGGAGCTTAACCCCAGTGCCGCTCCTGGCTATGACAACCTTGGAACCATTCTATATATGCAACTTGTAATGAGATTTTTTGTTTTATCTTGGTCAGTCTCAACAGTAACACATTCCAGAATCCCTGGTAGTGCAAAGGACATTCCATTTACAAGTTTACACCTATACAGGTCATCAATATACAGTGCAACACCACCACCCTTTTTTTGAGATCTATTAACATAAAACATCTGATATCCCTCTATTGCCATCAGAGAAGCCTGCTCTTCATTAAGCCAAGTTTCAGAGACTGCGACAACTGTGAATTTTCTGTCTAGCTGTTTTAAATTGTCCTGAATCTGTGGAAAATGTTTAAGACTTCTGCTGTTGAAGTGTGTTATTGATAGTTTACCATCTAATTGCACTTGACTTTTAAAATGCTTTTCAGTATAATATTCACAATGATTATGAATATTATTGAAGAAGTGGTTATCAGGATCAATATCATTCTCCATCTTTTGTAGTTTATGTTCAGCATAATGGCATATTTTCAGAATTTGAATTTCCTCACTGTGTATCAAATGACTTCCTCCAACTGGGGATAATTGATGTCTACTAAAGTCAGTCATAAGTTTTTTGTTTTGTTTTTGTTTTGTTTTTTAAAGTACATTAACATGGTATGTCACAAAAGAACTATTCTTGCCGTGTGTGTGGATATGGATTACCATAGTCTCTTAATTTTCTTAATCAGTGTTCATCTATATTTATTTAAGTCAGTAAGATCTCAGATTATTAAGGCCTTTGCTTCCTCAGGCGTTCCATTTAGTTTGATTCAAACTCTACAGTTTCTTGTCCATGTTGCCTGTATCTTATTTTGTCTTTTCAGCATCCGTGCTTGCCGTGCGTATTTCAGCATTTGTCTTTGTTAAATGTTCATTTAGGTAAACTTCTGTTTCCCGTAGCTTTCTGGCCTGCCTCAGTATGTCATTCTTTACCCTTCTGTTCACAAAGCGCATCACAATTAATTTCTTTGTTTTATTATCTTTTCTGGGTAAAGTATGACAGGCTGAAATTGCATTTACTTCAACCTTTATATTTCTGCTTTCAAGGAACTGAAGCACCTGGTTTTCCAGGGAGACTTATTCACTTAGGGGAGCCTCCTCACCTCCCATTCCTGCTGTAGCATTGGCATATGTTTGATATTTAATGTCTAGTCGACTTATAATTAGATCATCCATACGAGAATATTGTTCAAGATCCTCGATGCGTCGCTCCAAGTCTGCAATTTTTTTGTCTTTTTCCTTAATTGTTAATTTCAATTCTCGGACTTCCTCCATTAGCCCTAATAGTTTAAGCTGTTGATTGGCCACTTTGGTCAGTTCTTCTGACAAGAAGTTCAGAGATTTTTAATCTCTTCCATTTCTTCCTTCTTTGGTGGCATTTTTACTGACCTATTGATAGTAAAACAATCTCTGCTGGTATCGCCGGTATCTGATCCAGCCGACCTCGAATCCAGCTGGGGCCTCAGCTAGCCCCCTCCGCTGCTAGTCCCGCTGCTTACCGCCGCTGTAATTGAGCTCCTGATCTGGCTCCTATCCAGCCGGAGTGCCGTCAGCTCCTCCACCGAGCCCTGCCACCACTGTAGTTGAGCTCTGATCCGGCTCCTGTCCAGCTGGGGTCCTGGTAGCTCCTCCACTGAGCCCCGCCGTCTACCGCTGTCTTCCTCAGTAGTTCCTCTGCCGAGCCCCGCCGCTGTAACTGAGCTCCGATCCGGTTCCTATCCAGCTGGGGCCCCGGCTGCTCCTCCACTGGTCCCTGTCTCCTACCGCCACTATAGTTGAGCTCCAATCCAGCTCCAGTCCAGCTGTTGCCTCGGTTAGTTCCTCCGGCGAGCCCCAATCACAAGATTTTAAGAATCTGTGCGGGAGGCTCAGCCGTCATCTGCCGGGCCGATGCCGGGTCAGTGAGACGAACCGGGGACAGAGTCGCTCCTTTGTATCGGCATTCGGTGCTATGACTAGCTATGGCGTTGGCCATAGCGATAGCGTTAGCTTAGCACATCCCCATTTAGGAGCAGAAGTATCCCGGCCTTCAACCCTGTAAAGGTTCAGTTGTGTGAGGTTTGTTACCGCCACCCACTTACTTGTATATCTCTGTGTTTCTCCGGCCTCCTGCAGGAGGCTTTTTGCAGCATCCTGCAATATGGCCTTAATACTTTCTATGTTCTAAGCAGCTGGTCAAGTAAATTTAGATGAATCACGTGCAAAACCCAGGATGGTCTCCACACCCAAACCCAGACAGAGAATGTATTAACATTTCATTCATTAGAAATATTCACACAACCTAGTGTGCATGTGTCCTGGAATATTCCCATATACAGTTAGGCCCAGAAATATTTGGACAGTGACACAAGTTTTGTTATTTTAGCTGTTTACGAAAACATATTCAGGATACAATTATATAATCAATATGGGCTTAAAGTGCAGACTCTCAGCTGTAATTTGAGAGTATTCACATCCAAATTGGAGCAAGGGTTTAGGAATTACAGCTCTTTAATACGTAGCTGCCTCTTTTTCAAGGGACCAAAAGTAATTGGACAATTGACTCAGAAGGCTGCAAAAAAAAAAAAATAAATAACAAGGCTGCATGGGCTCTTCCCTCATTAACCTGTCATCAATTAAGCAGTTAAAAGGTCTGGAGTTGATTCCAGGTGTGGCGTTTGCATTTGGAAGCTGTTGCTGTGAACACACAACATGCGGTCAAAGGAGCTCTCAATGGAGGTGAAACAGACCATCCTGAGGCTGAAAAAAAAGAAGAAATCCATCAGAGAGATAGCAGAAATGTTAGGAGTGGCCAAATCAACAGTTTGGTACATTCTGAGAAAAAAAGAGTGCACTGGTGAGCTTGGGAACTCAAAAAGGCCTGGACGTCCACGGAAGACATCAGTGGTGGATGATCACAGAATCCTTTCCATGGTGAAGAACAACCCCTTCACAACATCCACTCAAGTGAAGAACACTCTCCAGGAAGTAGGTGTATCAGTATCTAAGTCTACCATAAACAAAGGACTTCATGAGAGTAAATGCAAAGGATTCACCACAAGGTGCAAACCATTAATGCATGTTAAAAAACATGTAGGTTAGGTTAATTGGAGACTCTAAAGTGGCCCTAGGTGTGAATGTGTGTGTGAATGGTTAAGGGATAGCGCCGTATCGTGGCTGCTTCATCCATCCAGGTGGTGGATGACCCTCAATTTCCCCTCTGGGGATCAATAAAGTATACTAAATCTAAAAAAAAAAATTAATCAGCCTCAAAAATAGAAAGGCCAGAACTGACTTTGCCAAAAAACAACTGAAGAAGCCAGCCCAGTTCTGGAACAGCATTCTTTGGACAGATGAGACTAAGATCAACCTAGACCAGAATGATGGGAAGAAGAAAGTTTGGAGAAGAATTGGAACAGCTCATGATCCAAAGCACACCACATCTTCTGTAAAACATGGTGGAGGCAGTGTAATGGCATGGGCATGCATGGCTTCCAATGGCACTGGGTCACTTGTGTTTATTGATGATGTGACAAAAGACAGAAGCAGCCAGATGAATTCTGAAGTGTATAGGGATATACTTTCTGCTCAGATTCAGCTAAATGCAGCAAAGTTGATTGGACGGCGCTTCACAGTACAGATGGACAATGATCCAAAACATACTCGCAAAAGCAACCCAGGAGCTTTTTAAAGGAAAGAAGTGGAATATTCTGCAATGGCCGAGTCAATCACCAGATCTCAACCCAATCGAGCATGCATTTCACTTGCTCAAGAAAAACTTAAGGCAGAAAGACCCACAAACAAGCAACAACTGAAGACAGCTGCAGTAAAGGCCTGGCAAAGCATCACAAAGGAGGAAACCCAGCGTTTGGTGATGTCCATGGGTTCCAGACTTCAGGCAGTCATTGCCTGCAAAGGATTCTCAACAAAATATTGAAAAGTAACATTTTACTTAGGGTTATGTTTATTTGTCCAATTACTTTTGAGCCCCTGAAATGAGGAGCGTTTGTATAAAAATAGCTACAATTCCTACATGTTTAATCATATACTTTTGTTCAACCCCTTGAATTAAACCTTAAAGTCTGCACTTCAATTCCGTTGTAGTGTTTCATTTCAAATCCAATGTGGTGGCATGCAGAGCCCAAATCGTGAAGATTGTGTCACTGTCCAAATATTTCTAGGCCTAACTGTAAGAGGGAAAAAAACTAAACATAATAATTACAATAACAAAGAAGCCAAAATTAATAAATTAAAACATTTTGGTAATGAATAGAAAATCCATTGTCCCTCTGCTCCGAGGTAGTGGATTAAAATAGGTCTCTTCCGAGATTCAGGCCAGGCGTTTCCAGTTGCATTAATGATCAGCAAGTAGTTGTTGAAAATCCGCAGCCACGTGCTGAACGGCATCTGTGGTTCTCCTGAGCACAGAAGAAACATTGGAGGCGGAGGCACATTTCCAGCCATGGTGAGTCCACAAAAACAAAAAATATATAGGTTCACTTGTTGTCAAAATATGGTGTGGACTCGTGAATAATGAAGCAGTGTTTTTTATATTAACAAAACTTGACTGACTCCTCCTCCTTCTAGCATCTTAACTATGATCAGCAATTCAACAGTGCCATCTATGGGTATAAAGAAGTCATGAATGACAGAACACATCAACTTGGAAAAGTTGCAGCGGGACACCAAACCTAACTGGACCAAATGTACAGTGGGGCAAAAAAGTATTTAGTCAGCCACCAATTGTGCAAGTTCTCCCACTTAAAAGATGAGAGAGGTCTCCAATTTTCATCATAGGTATACCTCAACTATGAGAGACAAAATGAGAAAAAAAAATCCAGAAAATCACATTGAAGGATTTTTAATGAATTAATTGGTGAATTCGTTGGTAAAATAAGTATTTTGTCACCTACAAACAAGCAAGATTTCTGGCTCTCACAGACCTGTAACTTCTTCTTTAAGAGGCTCCTGTGTCCTCCACTCGTTACCTGTATTAATGGCACCTGTTTGAACTCATTATCAGTATAAAAGACACCTGTCCACAACCTCAAACAGTCAGACTCCAAACTCCACTATGGCCAAGACCAAAGAGTTGTCAAAGGACACCAGAAACAAAATTGTAGACCTGCACCAGGCTGGGAAGACTGAATCTGCAATAGGTAAGCAGCTTGGTGTGAAGAAATTAACTGTGGGAGCAATTATTAGAAAATGGAAGACATACAAGACCACTGATAATCTCCCTCGATCTGGGGCTCCACGCAAGATCTCACCCCGTGAGGTCAAAATGATCACGAGAACAGTGAGCAAAAATCCCAGAACCACACGGGGGGACCTAGTGAATGACCTGCAGAGAGCTGGGACCAAAGTAACAAAGACTACATCAGTAACACACTATGCCGCCAGGGACTCAAATCCTGCAGTGCCAGACGTGTCCCCCTGCTTAAGCCAGTACATGTCCAGGCCCATCTGAAGTTTGCTAGAGAGCATTTGGATGATCCAGAAGAGGATTGGGAGAATGTCATATGGTCAGATGAAACCAAAATAAAACTTTTTGGTAAAAACTCAACTTGTCGTGTTTGGAGGAGAAAGAACACCATACCTACTGTGAAGCATGGGGGTGAAAACATTATACTTTGGGGCTGTTTTTCTGCAAACGGACCAGGACGACTGATCCATGTAAAGGAAAGAATGAATGGGGCCATGTATCGTGAGATTTTGAGTGTAAACCTCCTTCCATCAGCAAGGGCATTGAAGATGAAACGTGGCTGGATCTTTCAGCATGACAATGATCCCAAACACACCGCCCGGGCAATGAAGGAGTGGCTTCGTAAGAAGCATTTCAAGGTCCTGGAGTGGCCTAGCCAGTCTCCAGATCACAACCTCATAGAAAATCTTTGGAGGGAGTTGAAAGTCCGTGTTGCCCAGCGACAGCCCCAAAACATCACTGCTCTAGAGATCTGCATGGAGGAATGGGCCAAAATACCAGCAACAGTGTGTGAAAACCTTGTGAAGACTTACAGAAAATGTTTGACCTCTGTCATTGCCAACAAAGGGTATATAACAAAGTATTGAGATGAACTTTTGTTATTGACCAAATACTTATTTTACCGAGGAATTTACCAATTAATTCATTAAAAATCCTTCAATGTCATTTTCTGGATTTTTTTTTCTCATTTTGTCTCTCATATTTGAGGTATACCTATGATGAAAATTGGAGACCTCTCTCATCTTTTAAGTGGGAGAACTTGCATAATTGGTGGCTGACTAAATACTTTTTTTCCCCACTGTATATATAATGTAACAAAAATGTGAACCTTGGTGCAGACTTTCAGGTATGAAAACACCCTTAATCTGTTCCATTTTCACATTTGCAGCCTAACATGATCACACTCTTTCCTATTGATACTTAATGACATATAGTATAATCATCTCATAAAACAAGCTGCTTTTGCTGTTTGTCCAAGAAATTCCATGCAGACACAACGCATAATTAACAAATTACCAAAATAAAGTGGAAAAACACACCTGAATTCAGGTCTGCCTTTAAAGTATTGTTTTACACTATTTTACTCTCAGTACCCCAATTATAAAACTGACACCTGCTGTGTTCCGTGAAACTTGAAACTTAACACCTAAGGGCAGATTTACTAACATGCTGCGCCATCACAACACCCTATTTTGGTGTTAAAAAACTACTGTTGAGATTTACTAAAGGGCGCAGGGCAAAATTTGTGGTGGAAAGGCGTGGACTATGTTAATTTTGCACCTGGCCTCATTGCATATGTGTTTGTAGGAGTTATCATGTCAAAGTGCAAATTTGAGGGAGGGGAGTATTTAAATGACTTGTGCAAGGTGATTTACTAAGGTTTGCGTTTGTCAAGCTCTTGCTAAATGCGCCAGGATTTAACGCCCCCAAAAAACATATCTTAATTCATCTGCGCCTGACATGACAGTGATCATTGGTGCCAGGAGGAGACACTGGCAAGAGCCAAGGGTGCGTGACCGAAGAGACAGAAGCGTCTCTCTGCATGTGACTTTATTTGGCATGATTGAACAGATGAACAGAAACAATCTCACAGAGATCAGTTCAGTTGTGCTGAACTGGGCATTGTCATGATTGAGAGCAAGTGAGGCTCAAACGTAGAGCTGCCAGAATGAACACTCAAACACAGATGTAAAAATTCACCAGTTTATTGTAAAAATTAAACCTAACACACAAATCTAAATAAAAGTGCATAAGTAAAGAAAAGCGCAAAACAAAAACACACAAGTAATTTGATACAAAAACCGATGACACTGGCGCACTCGCAGCCTACGGGAAAAGAGCAGAAAGAGGTGATTAGGGACGGAATCTCCACAAGAGGAACATAAGATAGGGAGAACACTCTTACTGCTGAGCAGAAGAGCCCGGCGGGGAACTCTTGCGTGGGTCCAGGGAAACGGGGGGGGGGGGGGGGGGGGGGGGGGAGAGACGGTTGACCTGGGTGGACGTCCGCTGTCTTCTGGTCAGGTGAGCGTGATCAGCCCTGGAGTGCGCACCGTAAAAGTGGCAGCAAACCTGAGAAGAGAGGAAGACATGGGGAATGAAAAACACAGATCAGTTAAGAGAAAATACTGTAATGTGGCTTAGAGTCCTCGGTGGCAAACCTAATGATCCAGCGATGAGTTCTTCACACGATGGCTCTTAAATATGCTGGTCCATTCGGAGGCAGCAGGTGTGTAATCACACAGGTGCAGGTAATACTCCAGAGTCGGGAAGACAGGAACAGGAGGGGAGGGGGGAGCACGCTTGCCTACTCATCACAGTGCCCGCCCCCCCAAGGGGTGCCTCCTGGCGTCCCACTGGGCTTATGCGAGTGCGTCCGATGAAATGCCCGCAACATCCGCTTGTCCAAGATGTAGGACCCCGGAATCAAGGACCTCTCCTCCAGACCGTATCCTTTCCAATCGACCAGGTACTGGCACCCACAACCCCGTCAATGGACGTCCAAGATCCTCTCCACAGTGTACGTGGTTTGACCGTCGATCACCCGGGAGGGAGGTGAGGGATGCAGAGGAGGGCAGAGAGGGCTGGTGGAGAGGGGCTTGATGCGGGAGACGTGGAAGGTGGGATGGATCCGCATCGAAGGTGGCAGGTCCAACTGAACAGTGACGTCATTGATGATTCACTTGATGGAGAACGGGCCCAAATAGCACAGGGAGAGCTTCCGGGACTCCGTTTTGAGCGGGATCTGTTCAGCAGACAGCCAGACCTTCTGTTCCAGCATGTACTTCGGCACTGGCGCATATCTGTGGTTAGCATACTGATTATTCCACTCCGCAGAGCGGAGGAGGGCAGCTCTTGTGGCCCTCCACAAACAGCGGCACCCGTGCGCATGGGCCTCCACGGATGGGACGGTGAGGCCCCTCTCCGCCATGGGCAGCAGAAGCAGTGTGTAGCCCATCAAGGCTTCAAATGGAGTAAGCCCAGTAGAGGAGGAGACAGCAGAGTTGTGAGAGTACTCCTCCCAGGTCAGATGGGAGCTCCAGGTGGATGGGTTGCAGGCTGCTACACACCTTAGGATGGCCTCCAGGGACTGATTGGCACACTCAGCCTGACCGTTGCTTTGTGGATGGTATCCAGACGTCAGGCTGGCAGTAGCACCCAAGAAACAGCAGAACGCCTTCCACACCTGGGATGTGAATTGTGGCCCCGGTCCGTGACTATGTCCACCAAAATCCCATGCAACCTGATCACGTGCTGCATCAGTAGATTGGCCGTCCCCGTGGCAGATGGTAACTTGCGGAGAGGGACCAGGTGGATGGCCTCAGAAAACCGGTCGACTATGGTGAGTATAACGGTGTTGCCTTGGGACAGAGGGAGGCCCGTGACGAGGTCCAATGCGATATGGGACCACGGACGACTTGGCACCGGGAGGGGATGGAGGAGGCCAGCTGGCAGGGAAAAATTACATTTATTAGCGACGCAGGTGTGACAGGCCTTGACATACTCCCGCACATCCCTCCCGAGTGTGGGCCACCAAAACGCTCTCCTGAGCAGCTCAATTGTGCAGGAGATGCCGGGATGGCAGGCGAAGAAGCTGGTGTGTCCCCGCTTAATCACCTCGCCGTGTAGCGTGGAGGACACATAAAGCCGGTCAGGCGGACCTCCCTCCAGGATGGGTTCTGACAATTGGGCCTGCCAGACCCTCTGCTCAACCTTCCCCGAGAGTGTCCCGAGGAAACAAGAGGAAGGGAGAATAGTCTCCAGGAAAGATGCAGCCACTGCAGAGGAGGAGGTGGAGGAGGAGGAGTCGGAGGAAAAACTGGCGTGGGAGAGCATCACCCTTGGCATTATGAGACCCTGGATGGTATGAGATAGAAAGATTGAACCTATTAAAAAACAGGGCCTACCGAGCCTGCCGAGAATTCAACCGGCAGATCGAAGATATTCTAAATTTTTATGATCGGTCCAGACAATGTCCAGTTGGCTAGCTCCCTCCAGCCAGTGTCTCCACTCCTCCAGCACCAGCTTAATGTCCAAGAGTTCGCAGTCCCCAACATCGTAATTCCTCTCGGCTGGCATTAGCCACCAAGAGAAATACGCGCATGGGCAGAGCTTCTGGTCGGAGCTGGAGTGCTGGGAGAGGACAGCACCCACCCCCGAATCGGAAGCATCCACCTCGACCACGAGCTGTGCAGAGGGATCCACCTGCGCCAGGACGCACACGTTGGTGAAGAGGCCTTTCAGGATCACAAAAGCTCGTTCAGTGGCCTTGGACCACTTGAACGGGCTTTTGGTCAACGTCAACTGCGTAAGCGGTTGTACCACCTTACTATAGTCATGGATAAAACGGCTTTAGAAGTTGGCAAAGCCCAGGAAGTATTGGAGGTCCTTCCTGGACTGGGAGGTAGACCAGTCTACTACCCCCTTGATTTTGGCCGGATCGGCCTTTAACACAACCTCAGCAATGATGAACCCCTGGAATGAAGTTGAGCCTGTTGAAAATTTGCACTTCTCCGCTTTCACAAAAAGCTGATTCTCCAGCAAGAGCTGCAGGATGGAACGAATGTGGGCTACGTACTCCTCCAGCGTGCAGGAAAAAAAATCAAAATATCGTCCAGATGTACAAAAACAAACTGGTTCACCATGTCCTGTAAGACGTCATTAATTAACCGCTGGAAGTTGGCAGGGCATTGGTCAGCCCGAATGGCATGACCAAATATTCAAAATGGCCCAGAGGTGTTTTAAATGCCGTCTTCCACTCATCTCCCTCATGAATACAGACCAAGTGGTACACATTATGGAGGTCAAGCTTGGTGAAGAAAATGCGCCCATTGGAGTAACTCAAATGCTGAGTTAACAAGGGGCAGTGGATATTTATCCTTACGGGTAATCGTGTTAAACTCACGGTAATCAATGCATGGCCACAATGTCCCGTCCTTTTTCCCTACAAAAAGAACCCAGCGCCGAGAGGGGTGGATGATGGATGAATAATGCCGGCGCTGAGGAAGTTTTTTTATGTAGGTCTCCATCGCCTCCCTCTCCGGCCCAGATAAACTGTAGAGCCGGCTGAATGGCAGCCGCACGCCTGGGAAGAGGTCGATAGCGCGAGCCGCTGGCTCAGCTGGAGGGGAGGAGATGGGGAGCGAGGGTGAGCATGCGGCCGATCGGAGACACGATGGCAGACAAAAAGGGCTCCAGGATGAAATGGAGCCCTGACTCCAGTTTATAATTGGGTTGTGAACGCGGAGCCATGGATACCCCAGAATCATGGTGGTGGTGGATTGAGGCAGAACATAAAACTGGACAGTCTTGCGGTAATTACTGGACAAAATGGCCGAAATGGGCAGAGTTTTTTCAGTGACCTCCACAATGCTGCTGCCTGAAACCGCCGAGACACAAGGGTTTTGGGACATTTCTGGTGGGTATCTGAAATTTTCTGACAGTGGCCTGTTGAATGAAATTCTGCTCCACTCCTGAATCAATCAGAACGGAGGTTTTGAACTTGGGCCCCGGTAACTGAATGAGGGCCGGGAGCTCAAAGCATTTGGGGGAATTTTGCGAAGACCCTCCCGCCAGACCCCCCCCACGACGACTGACGAGCTGGGTCTTTCGGGCCGAATTGGGCATTTCGAGATTGCGTGGCCAGGAACCCCCCGGTAAATACACTCCCCTGCCCTCTTGCAACACCGGCGTTCCCTTGGAGTCAGACAGACCCTACCGAGGCCCATCGGCTCCAGTAACGATGCCGGCAGAACAGCATCAGAGGCTGGGGGGCTGGCCGTGGAGTGAACAAGGAAGCAGGGGCCTTCTTCTCCCTCGCACGCTCCCTAAACTGGTTATCCAGGGCCACTACCTGCACAATCATCTCATCCAGAGAGGAGGGGGATGCACGGGTCGCCAGCTCGTCGCGGAGGTGCGTATTCAGATCCCAGAGGAAGGCACTGCACAGAGCAGCATCGTTCCATCCAGAGTCGGCTGCAGCAACCCGGAACTCAATGGAGAAATCGGCTACAGACCGGCCTCCCTGTCGAAGTCCCATCAGCTGGCTAACTATGTTCCTCTCACTCTCCGTATGGTCGAATGCCTCGGAAAATTCCCACACAAACCGTTTGTATGTGTATAGGGGACCGTCCGGGTTGCTCAAGATGGACTGTGCCCACTTAAGCGCCCGGTCTTGCAGCAACAGGGTCATGAAATGAACCTTAGCCAAATCATCCCTATACTCCCCTTCCACCTGCTGAAAATAAAGTCGGCAGTGGAGCAGGAACCTTCTGCATCCCCCTACCTCTCCCCCATAGGAAGCAGGCAAAGGAACAGAGATGTTCCTGCAGATGGCAGACACTACCGGAGCAGCAGGTGCAGGGGTAAACACTGCACCAGGAAGTCGACCTAAATACTCGGTGATGGTGGCCAATTTCTGGGTAATGGTTTCGAACTAGTCAGAAAGAATCATGACCCGGCGTTCCGTGGCCTCCAAGCGCCAGAGTGCCGACTGTTCGCCTGGCTGAGCACTTGCTGAGCCTCGATCTTGGCTGGATCATTCTGTCATGATTCAGAGCAAGTGAGGCTCAAATGCAGAGCTGCCAGAATGAACACCCACTATACAGTATTTGTTTCTTTTTGCTGTGCATGAAACGGTAATTCAGTTCCCTCTTCTCTCTCCCAGTTCAGGATACAATAGAAGGAAAACAACAACGAGATTATTTTAAAAAAAAAAAAGCACAGATGCATAGACGTCCCCCGAAATTGCAAAACTGTAGTATGACAGCATGCCTCTGCTGTCTGCTGTGGCTGGCTGAGGAATAAGTGAAATTATGTCTGTTTAACTCTTATTGCATCCCAGACTTCAGAAAAACATAAAACGTACATATTTATAAAAGTCATGGACTGGAGACCTGTAGATTTTGTTTAAAACAAAGTTATTCACATAATAAACCCCAGAGTCATCAGACCATCTTGATGGTTCTTGTGTTAACGAAACTAGTGCATACCCTGCATGCCCGTAGAAACCAAGTATAAGCAAGTATTTCTGCATGCCCGTAGAAACAAGTGTAAGCAAGCATTTCTGCATGCCCGTAGAAAGTTACTGTTTCCATAGCAACAGTTAACCATGGTAATGCCTGCCTTTGAGCTTTGGACATGGTTTACCATGGCAACAATAACCATGTGAAACCTGCCTTTGCTCTTTGACGTCACCACTTGTCAGTGATGCCTGCCTTTGGTCTTTGATGGTGTGTCTGCCTGGCAACAGTAACCATAGCAACATCTTTGCATCTATGATGTCATAGCTATGAACGCCCATAGCTCCCCTATGGATGTTCATTAAAGATTTCCACTCCTAAACTTCCCCATATCCGAGGAGGTTGAAATTCAGGGATGCACATCCTCGTAACCTCAGCCACAGCACGTATAAAAATCTGAGGCCAGTCCGACGAACAGTTTGGGAGATATGCATGAAAAACACACACAGATCGATAGACACACAGAGATTCCTTTGCATTATAATATGATACGCGGCATACATCCAATCAGTTATGGCTAAGTTTTATCTAAGTTAAGAGCACACTGAAGCACCCTAAAGCACTCTGGTATACGGCATAGTTCGCTGAGCTCCTCTGAAATTTCAGCAGAAGAAAACTAACGTCAGATACAGCGTTGTGTTTTGAGCCCTGAGCGATTGAGGGGGACAGAACTTCTTCACCGTGATGCAGTGCAGCAAATAAATAATATAAAATCATTCAGAAATGCATTATGCACAAAAATAAGGGAGACCAGCTTCCTTCCTCTACAGGCCAGATGACCGCTGTGATCAGCTCTGCTTTAACAGGACTGATCGATTAAACGGCTGTCTTGAAAATGAGACCCCGTGTCTCAATGGGATTACCTGTATAAATAAGGTTAATAATAAATAATCCTAGCGATTACAATAGGGCTGTCACCCACTGATGTTGTCAGTAGCTTGGGTCCTAATACACAGCGCAGCTAGTACCAGCGGCACCGGTACCGCACAGGAAGGAAAAGCCACCATAGACTCCCCTCTCCTGAACTGTGGGTCATCTGGCCATTCTGCTTAGGGATGGGCGATACCAGCATTTTTGCTTTCGATACGATAGCATTAATTTATGGGACGTTTTCTTCAATACTGAGACCGATACTTTTTGCCCAAAATCACATGATTGCAATTTCATTATCAACTTTATTACAAGGGCAATATGAAATATGAATAAAACTCATGAGCATAAACAGTTGAAAGAAATGCTTATAAAATAATAATAAAATAGAACAATGAGCAAAGTAAATAAAAATAAATGATTTTTTTTCAATTATAATAAAATAATTAAGACTTAAAATGAATGCAAAATTAATTCAGTTTCTTAATTTGATGAAAATTCTCAACTGGATTCACGTAATTTTTACTTCTAAAATGTTTCACCATTCATATACGTGTAATTTTTTTTCCACAGTGCAACATTTTTATTTATTTATTCATATACTATTATTTTACAAACTTAAATAGTTCTTATTTTGTTTGTTTTTCAAATTTTATGCTGCCTGGTATCACCATAGAATTTGGATGAATGGTGGAACATTTCTGCCGCCCCTGATGCTGCTGAGCTCACTCTGCACAGGAGGGCTTGGCTGCGCAGTACGCATTCTGGTAGGCGGCCAATATGCTTGGGCTGGTTTTTCACCAGTTTTCACACTGAAATTTAATGCCTAAAACTCTCAGAAGTGAAAACAAATCGCACGTTTTGTATTAACATAGTGGTATCATAATATTTTAAAAAGTATCGACTCCAAAGTATCAACCAGCTGGTATAGAAGTATCGATACGCTTACAGCAGTCAGGACTCGCGGTGTGCCATTTAAAGGGAAAAAGAATTTGCAGCATCCAGTAAATGTGCCGTTACTGTGTGCCTGCCCTGACACCCCCCCCCCCCCCAAAAAAATTTTTAAGTTGTGCAGTAGGAGACAAAATTACGATCCTGTGATATAGGGAATAATTGAATGGATTTAACTGGAGCTGCCCTATAATGGCATATTTGCAGCGTTTGTTCACAGGAAAAACCCGTACAGAGCTCTGCTCATCTGCTGCCTGCAGAGCAAACACACACACACACACACACACACACACATGCGTGCGCACACAGAGCTAAACCCCGCCCACACTTCAGGGCATGAAGAGACACAGAGTGGTGTCAGGGCACTGGCTAAACTTTTTATTGATTAAAACTTACATATTTTGACTGAGCAACTCCATATTTGGGGATGCACACCCTCATAACCTCGGGAAACCACGTTTAAAATCTGAGGCAAGTCTGAGAAATGGTTTGAGAGATGTGCGTGGAACAGACACACACACACAGACAGAGATTTCTTGCTTTTGTAGATAGATAAAGACGTTGGTCAAATAATCAATTTATTCATGAGTAGTCCTTTTTAAAATTAGATACAAATACTTCATTTATAAGATAAGATAAGATAAGATAAGATAAGCCTTTATTAGTCCCACAACGGGGAAATTCCAGGATTGCAACAGCACAGGGATAGCAACACTCAGAGCAACAATCAGAAGGCAAGAAAAAAACAAGCAAGCAAGAGCAGCTAATATACATATGTACGTATTACTATAAAATATACATACACACACACACACAGACACACAGTGCAGAGCATTGTAGCTAGATGGAATAAATATGTAAATATATAAACACCCACAGTACGGAGCATTGCAGCTAGGTGGAATAAATATGCAAGTATATAAACACACACAGTGCGGAGCAATGTAGCTAGATGGAATAATATGTAGATATATAAATATATAAACACACCCAGTGCTGAGCATTGTAGCTAGATGGAATAAATATGTAAATATATAAACACACACAGTGCAGAGCATTGTTGCTAGATGGAATGAAACAGCATAACCGTCTACTTAGTTATCCTACATGGTATGATTATGTGCCCATACATATTCTCACCCTCCATAGCGACCGGTAAGTTCCTAGTTGTATGCCGGAGGGGACCATTGTGTAAGTCTATTGCATCTTTTGCATTCAAAAAACTATTAGTTTGTTACGTCTTTTTGCTATCTCTGCGAGCAGCCCTGCTTAGGTTGTACAGTCTGACAGCCGTTGGTAGGAAGGACCTACGAAACCTCTCGGTTGTGCACCTGGGATGATGTAGTCTGCTGCTAAATGAGCTCCTCAGTGCATTCAGTATGTCCTGCATAGGGTGGAACTCGGACTCCAGCAGAGATGACAGTTTAGCCACCGTCCTTCTCTCTCCTATCTCCTCCATCGGATCAAGGCGCTGCCCCAGGACAGAGCTAGCTTTCTTAATCAGTTTGTTCAGTCTCTTCCTATCGGCTGCAGTAATGCCACTGCCCCAGCAGACCACTCCAAAAGTGATGGCTGATGCCACCACCGTGTCATAGAATGACTTCAGCAGCGCCCCTTGTACACCAAAAGACCTGAGTCTCCTCAGCAGGAACAGCCTGCACTGTCCCTTCTTGTAGAGTGCATCAGTATTGTGTGACCAGTCTAGTTTATTGTTCAGATGAATACCCAGGTACTTATAGGATGTCACCATCTCGATGTCTGTTCCCTGTATATTTACTGGTACTGTGAGGGGCTGCCCATGCCTGCGGCAGTCCACCACCAGCTCCTTAGTTTTCCTCGCGTTGATCTGGAGGCAGTTCCGATGGCACCAGTCCACGAAGTCCTGGATAAGCCCTCTGTACTCAGCTTCATCTCCATTGGAGATGAGGCCAACGATCGCAGAGTCATCAGAGAACTTCTGTAGATGGCAGTGTGTTGTGTTGTGTGAGAAGTCCGCAGTATAAAGAGTGAACAGGAAGGGAGCCAGCACCGTTCCCTGGGGGGCCCCCGTGCTACTGATGATCGTGTCGGACACACAGTCCCGGGTTCTCACAAACTGAGGCCGGTTCGTGAGGTAGTCCAGGATCCATGATGACAGGTGCTGGTCCACCCCTGCGCGCAGCAGCTTGTCCTTCAGGATCATCGGTTGGATGGTGTTGAAAGCACTGGAGAAGTCAAAGAACATGATCCTCACCATATTCCCGGGCTTCTCCAGGTGGGACAGAGAACGGTGAAGGAGGAAGATCACCGCATCCTCCACCCCAATGCCATGCTGGTAGGCGAACTGGAGTGGATCCATCGCTGGTTCCACCAGGGGGCGGAGGTGAGCAAGGAGCAGTCTCTCCAGGGTCTTCATCAAGTGGGACGTCAAGGCCACCGGTCTGTAGCTGTTCAGGTCTTTGGGGTGGGAAGTTTTTGGTACAGGTACCACACAAGATGTTTTCCACAGCTGTGGTACCCTCCCCAGTTTCAGGCTCATGTTGAAGATATACGTCACAATCCCACACAGCTGGTCTGCACAGGACTTGAGGAGCTTTGCGCTGATGCCGTCCGGTCCCGGCGCCTTCCTCGCCTTGTACATGTTCAATAAAGGTACATGTCCTCGCCTTGTACATGTTCAATACATGTTCAATAAAGGAGTCTGCCATGTGAAATGAAAATCAAAACTTTGAAATATGACGAACAAAAATAAACTATTTTACTGGGGTTTGCACTTAAATGAAAGCTTAACAAAAACCTATATTATGCTCCTCCAAACTGGCTGTGTCTGTGTTGATGACTGGCTTCCTCAGGTGTGCCTGTGCGCAGTTTTGCGCTGCTCTTGGTGGATGGGTGGTCATTATTGAAATGAAGTGACTGCAACTGTATTCATAATTTTGTGTTGTTAGTAGATGACTGGATAAAATTGACCACTTCCTTAAGCGCTCTGTCTAATTTGAGCAACTGCTGATTTGCGCTGCCTTAGTAAATCTGCCCCCTAGACTATAAACTCATCATGTAGGTGGTAATTGTTGTTTCTGAGTGCCCATTTTTGACTCCTTAATAGCATGCTTTTTTGCTCTCTTTTGTTCCCGCTGCTGTCTTTCTGCTGATGTTTTCACCTTTGTATATTTTAACATTATAAGTATAAGCTGACCTCAGCCTTCTTCCTAGTGTAGAGCATTTTAAAAAAGGAGTAAGTGTGTGATGCACTGTGATTATTAATGATTTTATGCACCAGCCCTGAGCTTTAAGTCAGCCACCCTCGGACATCATTTAGCCATATTATCTCCATTTAAGGCCATGTGAGACTCAAACGGGTGATACAGAGGAGACACGCTGTTTCCAATATTGTCACAGGCTGATATAGTAATGTGCTTGGCTGGATATGTTTCTCTGGTGCTTCGGAAAGGTGAACAGTCCCTCGTCTCCTCTTCCACTTTTGAAATGTGACAGATAACATCCTCGCTAGTTCAAGAGAGACGAGTGTGCCTGTGTGAGTGTGTGTGTGTGTGTGTGTGTGTGTGTGTGTGTGTGTGTGTGTGTTGGTGATGGTGCGAGGTGCAAGCGAGCTGATTTCAAAGTTGTTTTTTTTTTGAGAGAGACCGGCATTTCATCCAAACCATTGCGCCTTCTGATGTTGGGCTTCAAACGGCTCATTTTTTCTCTCTGTCATTTCATCTGTTTCTTCCTTCTCCCGCCAAAACTCTGCACCCACCCCTCCAAAAAAAAAAAAAAGTCGAAAAAAAACTATTGTCATCTGAGCCTAGATTCATTTTAGATTAACGCTCACGTTTCTTTCTTTCTTGCATTACCTTCAAAGGACCTCCATTATGTTGCCAGTGATAAGGGCGAGGTGGTGCTAGCGGATGTGGCCAAGCGCAAGGCTAATGAAATCGAGGCCCAGACCATCGCAGGCGACGGTAAGAAAGTAATCATCACGTCCAACCAAAAAGGTGGCAAATGTGTTATTTCTCCTCACATCTGAAACAGGGGGTGGATGTGCGATAACCTCGGTAACTCACCCACCATGACACACTTTTCCCACATCTAACGGCATGCATTTTCTCAGGCTCTAACCTTCATTTAATAGCACCAAGGAGAATTATATTTTACAAAGGGGATATTCATGAAAAACTACAATAACATGTAGCCATTTTATCTGTAATAATGATAAAAAGTGACATTCTACAACTGTTATCATGTTTATTAAAAGTTTTACATTTCCTTTTTCGGTGTAGGCAATCCTGGTGTATGTTGTGTAAATTTAAAGAGCCCCTATCCGCCTTATTCCTGAGGGCGCTGCTGTAGAAGTGATTATGGGGCAACTTCCGGTTTCAGGCTCAAGTAGTGTTAAATCACTTAGCAAGAGTGGAGTAGTGGAGTAGTGGAGCATTTAAAATAGTATTTTTAAAAGTTTTTAAATTCCTTTTAATGTGTAGTCCACATACATGTTTTGCAGTCAAGTGGCAGATAATTTCCAGACTTGTCGTTTTTGTGTTTTTTAATGTTTTTGCGTAGTTCTGGAACTTGTTGCTGCTGTTAGTGGTTGTGCCATAGACTGTATAAATGGAGTCTCCTCACAAATAAGCACAGCTACTGTAAATCTGTGTGTGTGAAATGGCTGTGACATGCTTTGATCAAAACAACTCACGGTTTAATTATTACAGTTTAATTTTTACAGATAGGGAAGAAGTTCTCCTCAAAAGGAGGAGGCTAGGGAGCACCATTTCACCCCACGTTCTCTTTCATTAATTCTCTGAGGTTTTTGTTTTGATTGTGACGCCATGTTTAAGGCTACCATGAGCTTTTTACCTTTGGTTATCAGACTAAGTAACATGCTAACAAATATTGGCAGAATGTTATAGTACAAAGCCCAAATAAAACATTATCAGAGACAGGGATGGGTGTTTTTTTTTTTTTGTTTTTTTTTTTTGGGTGATAGCATACAAGTGGTCGCAAACAACCCTGATTAGGTGAATGGCTAACTTCGCTAATAGCAGCTAACCATTGCTAATGAAAGAGTGTCCAGTCCAGAGTGTAGTGAATTATAAAAAAAAAAAAAAATGCTAAAGTAATGTCTGTGAATTAAATTTAGTCAATGCTTGGTAGATGATCTGTCCATGAAAATGGGTGTCTTTTGGAGATGGGCAGCACGGTGGTGCAGTGGTTAGCACTGTTGCCTTACAGCTAGAAGGTTCCTGGTTCGAATCCCCAGGCTGGCAGGGGTTGGAACCTTTCTGTGTGGAGTTTGCATGTTCTCCCTGTGCTGCGTGGGTTTACTCCGGGGGCTCCAGTTTCCTCCCACAATCCAAAGACATGCATGTTAGGTTAATTGGCTGTTCTAAATTGTCCCTAGATATCTGTTTCCTATAGGCCCTTAGAATAGAGGGTTAGTACTAGTGAAAGCGCTTTGAGTGGTCTTTGTGACTAGAAAAGCGCTATATAAGTGCAGGTTAGTTAGTTAGTTAGTTAGTATAGAGAACTGACAAACTTACATCTAGCAGCTAGGTTAGTGGACTCCTCTCTCAAGTTGGTCAGAAATCATAGCTGCAGAGGCTCATACCAGTCAGCGTTAGCAGCCAAATCTGTCTGGCTATTATGGCCAAAATATAACAAAACAAGCCAGAATATAGCAATGTATATAATCTACTGTGGATTAATGAACCAACTGGTCTAGTATGGTGCCTACAATTTACACAAAAGAGCCATAAAATTGTGTTACTAAGTAGCCATGCTAATGGTTCAGGTAGCTGTGTGATGCTGGGGGGAAAATTGCAAAATAGGCCAGAATTACTTGAGATATATTACTGACTGTGGTTTAATTAACAAGCTGAGTCCACAGATGTCTATTGAGACTAGAATTTACAGAGAAGTGATCTAAAAACTACGGTTGGGCAGCTAGCTAGCTAATTGCACTGCAGCTACAGTATGTGAGCTCTAAGGCTCAGGGTAGGTAGCTTCCCCTTCTCCTACAAGAAGAAGGTGTGCCAGACTATCCCTGGAACAGGTCCACTTCTGGTTTATTCACTGATTATGCAATAACGTCTTGGAAGATAATGGCAAATCCAAATGAGAGGTTTCAGAGAGAGTTGTAATCCAAAGTTTTTGTGGGAAAGGAGAACTGTGCAGGCAGACTTTGGGCTTTTTGGGTTTGGAGACCATAAAATTTCACAAACATCCTTCATAACCCACTAAAATAAAGGGGAAATCTTAAAAGTATAATAGGGCCTGTTTTAGTTCCAGAAAAAAAAAAACAACTGTCACACTAATGAAGTGCATTACGTTGGCAAGAGGGAGGAAAAAAAGCAGCAAAAGCTCCCTTTTTTGTCATTTTCAGGCCATGCTGTTGCCCTTTGACAAACTCCCAAAAGCACATACCAGAGGGGATAAGGGAGAATTCCTGATTACACACACAGAGAAACACACATGCGCATGCACAAAGACACACAGGTTTTCACAGCAGCTTCAAGAGCTAAGGGGTGTACAGAGAATGTTCATATTTGTTATGGAACTAGATGAACATATCGGATGAGTCCTTCATTGGTACTTAAAACACACCGGAAGGCTGCAGTGTGTGTGTGTGTGTGTGTGTGTGTGTGAGTGTGCGCGTACGTGCGTGCATGCACAATCAGACAACCAAGTGAGGCAAGAGAGGTATTTAACTCCACTGTATAAGGTCAAACCCCGCAGGCTGGGTGTCTCTGTGTTTGTCTGTGAATGAGAATGAGCATTTGTTAAACTGAGAGGCCTGTTTGCATAAAGTAATATTTTTTATACCAAGCACACTCCACCTCATAAGCCTCTTAATTATGTCCTCGATGATTTACCTCCAACACCTGCAGCATGTCCTATCCTTGGACAGCAGCACAGTGAAGGAGGGACAGAGGAGAGCAGGAAAGAAAGAGTGATGACAGCAGAAGAATGTGAGGAATAGAATAAACTACTGGGAAAGGATGGGGTGGAAAGTAGGAAGAGGAATACATTGAATAAAAATGGTAAATCAATTAAAACTTAACAGCATTAAATAGACTTTTTATGGCCTTATGTTTTTATTTGAAGGTTTCTTCTATTGAAGGTCTCATATTGTGCAAAATTGTGTTTTTGTGGGTTTTAATCTTATAAAATACAGACAAGGGTCATACGTATACTATTAAAATATTAAAACATTCACTTCACAGATAAGATGGCTTTATTTAGTTAAGCTCTTAAAGAGAGAGGATTGGACAAACCCAATACACAAAGAAATCAAAGTATAGAAATGGACCAAAAATGTACAAATGCTTGTCGCTCCAGCAGTACCCTAAAAGGTATGAGAACTGTACCTTGGAAGAACATATCTGGAGCCCCGGTGGCAACTATGGACCTTTGCATTTAAAGGTACATTTTTGTCAGTACATTTTGTATAACAGTGTAAATTTGTTGTCCCCTCAAAATAACTCAACACACAGCCATTGATGTCTAAACCCCTGGCAACAAAAGTGAGTACACCCCTAAGTGAAAAAAATGTCCAAATTGTGCCCAATTAGCTATTTTCCCTCTCCGGTGTCATGTGACTTGTTAGCGTTACAAGGTCTCAGGTGTGAATGGGGAACAGATGTGCTAAATTTGGTATTATCACTCTCACACTCTCTCATACTGGTCACTGGAAGTTCAAGATGGCACCTCATGGCAAAGAACTCTCTGAGGATGTGAAAAAAATTGTTGCTCTACATAAAGATGGCCTAGGCTGTAAGAAGATTGCCAACACCCTGGAACTGAGCTGCAGCATGGTGGCCAAGACCATACAGTGGTTTAACAGGACAGGTTCCACTCAGAACAGGCCTCGCCATGGTCGACCAAAGAAGTTGAGTGCACGTGCTCAGCGTCATATCCAGAGGTTGTGTTTTGAAAATAGACGTATGGGTGCTGCCAGAATTGCTGCCAAGGTTGAAGGGGTGGGTGGGTCAGCCTGTCAGTGCTCAGACCATATGTTGCACACTGCATCAAATTGGTCTGCATGGCTGTCATCCCAGAAGGAAACCCCTTTTAAAGATGATGCAGAAGAAAGCCCGCCAACAGTTTGCTGAAGACAAGCAGACTAAGGACATGGATTACTGGAACCATGTCCTGTGGTCTGATGAGACCAAGATAAACTTATTTGATTCAGATGGTGTCCAGCATGTGTGGCAGCAACCAGGTGAGGAGTACAAAGACAAGTGTGTCTTGCCTACAGTCAAGCATGGTGGTGGGAGTGTCATAGTTTGGGGCTGCATGAGTGCTGCCGGCACTGGGGAGCTACAGTTCAATGAGGGAACCATGAATGCCAACATGTACTGTGACATACTGAAGTAGAGCATGACCCCCTCCCTTCAGAAACCTGGCCGCAGGGCAGTATTCCAACATGATAACGACCCCAAACACACCTCCAAGACGACCACTGCCTTGCTAAAGAAACTGAGGGTGAAGGTAATGGATTGGCCAAGCATGTCTCCAGACCTAAACCCTATTAAGCATCTGTGGGGCATCCTCAAATGGAAGGTAGCGAAGCACAAGGTCTCTAACATCCACCAGCTCCGTGATGTTGTCATGGAGAAGTGGAAGAGGATTCCAGTGGCAACCTGTGAAGCTCTAGTGAACTCCATGCCCAAGAAAGTTAAGGCAGTGCTGGAAAATAATGGTGGCCACACAAGATATTGACACTTGGGCACAATTTGGACATTTTCACTTAGGGGTGTACTCACTTTTTTTTCCAGTGGTTCAGACATTAATGGCTGTATGTTGAGTTATTTTTTAGGGGACAGCAAATTTACACTTATACAAGCTGTATACTGACTACTTTACATTGTATCAAAGTGTCATATCTTCAGTGTTGTCCCATGAAAAGATATAATAAAAAATATTTACAAAAATGTGAGGGGTGTACTCACTTTTGTGAGATACTGTAAAAAGCTTGTATAGATTTCTATGTGTTAGCTTGATTCTTAGATTATCTTCATATTCTTTTGCTAAAAATCCAGTTCCTTTTTCTGTGCTTGTCTGGATGTTGATTTTTAAATTTAGATGTTTACTCTTTCATGGAGTATGTATTCCATTTTTGATATGCCCATTTCTGCAGATTCTCTCCTGAACCAGCTGAGACTGTGACATGCATGAATAAGGAGAATCTGCTGCAATTCTCCCATTGCCCATAAGTTTTATTAAAAACAAGATTTTTTTAGATTTAAAATGAGTCCCTTTGAAATTGCAAAGCTAATTTAATATCTTGTGAACAAGAGATATTTGTTCTTGATTTAGTCACCAAATGTGTGTACACTCATCATAAAGATCACACTGTACCTTCGGTTATTTCTGTACTTTTTGCAAATTGCTTTTGAAATATTGCCCACAGGTGTGATTGTTGCTTTAATTATTCGATACAGTTCATGTTATCTTTGTGTTAGTTTTTCTCTGTCATCTGGTACTTACTTTTACAGTTTCCCACGGTGCAGCTTTGCTCACCTTTGGCCCAGATAGTCAAAAATTTTCAATTTAAACAAACAGAAGAGACTAAATTCTGTTTGTTTTTAGTCAGAGTAAAATGTAACAGATATCCATCTAGTTGTGTACCTGTTAGGGTTGATATGTGTGACGAATCTGACCTGAGAAGCAGGTTACATAGACTGATAATTGATAGTAATTAACACTGAAAACCTTACAAGACTGCAGTGGTAATTTAGGCATGTTTTTACTTGAAACATTACACTCTGAAGGAACCTCTTCTTCTTCTTTTAGACTTGATTGGCGGTTGGCAACCAGGTACAGGTGCATTACCGCCACGTACTTCACTCTGTAACATTACTTTATATATCTTTGTATAAGGAGTTCTGAACAGCTCCCCATGTGTGGAAAAAATTATCCGTCCTTGGACTGTGTCCTCGGCGGCGTTCTGGTTCCCTTGATAGCCTACTCCTGAATTGAAGGAAGTCAACATCACAAAACTTTTCTGCTAAAATCTTGACCTTGTATTATCCCACCACTTCTTCACCAACACAAACCCTTTTAAAATTTTAAATTCACACCACATCTTAAAGGTTATGCAGATAGCTTTTCCTGGGTTATTACTACCAGCATTTCAAGTGGTACTGCATGACATGAATTCTGTTTTCCCTGTCACATACCAACAGTGACCACAATAACTTACACCACTGATTCTTGAGGCTTAGGACAAAACGAGATAAAAAATTAAAAAAATAAAATAAAATTGGTGCCCGGATGAATTAAACTACATGTATGAATCTACCAAGGACTAGGCTACCTAATTATGCTTTGATGCACCCACCAACCTTTTTTTTTTTTTTAAAAAGTGTTTTTTTTTTCTTTCTGTCACCTATTTTGTGTCAACACCATCAGACACCAAAAACACATTAATTTTAGATTCTTTATTTTTTTTTCCTCTTTGTCCTGTCAGGCAGCTAGACAAACAGAACAGGGATCTGTCACCCTTATTGTGCCAAAACAGATTTACTTTGCCAAGAGGAGCTTATACAGTACCTAACTGTGTATTGTATATTGTTGTAAACTCCTGTAATAACTTTTTTTCCCCACAATATTTTTTATGGAACCTTTTTTTTTTACAAACATGGCACAAACAATCAGACACTAACACAAAAGTAATTTAAAAAATTAGAAAGAACAATAACTACAAAAAAATGTATAATAAAAGCAACAACAACCACTAACAAAAACAAGTCAACAACAATGCTCCTCTGTTTAGTCTAGGTAATCTATTACATAAGAATACATAATATATATTCACCAGCTTGGAATTTGCAAGGTCCACACATATCATTCTCCTTCTTCTTCAGAAGTTGTTTAATTTCTTTACATAATCAATGAAAGGCCTCCATATATTCTCAAACACGTTTTCCTTTGATTTCAGTATACAGTATATGTTATTCTTTCTAGTGGAAGGTTTGTTAACATCTGTCTTAACCACTGAGTCACATCTGGTCTATGAGTCTTTTTCCACAGTAGTGCAATACATTTTTTGGCATTAAGCAAACTGAGATATATGAATACTCTTTCACTCTTATTAAAGTTATGTTTTTCTGGATACAGACCCAACAAAAACAGTTTAGGGTTCAATGTGAATTGTTTTGAAATTATTTTTTCAATTGTTACCCTCACCTCTTCCCGAAACATTCTGATTTTTCTACATTCCTATAAACAGTGAAATAGGGTTCCTTTACTTTCCATACATTTTGTGCATGTATCTGGTATGTTTTTGTTATATCTATTTAATTCCACTGGTGTAACATACATCCGCATCAACCATTTAAAATGTATCAGTTTAAGACGTACATTTATTGATTTGGTTTGAGCTCCTGCACAAGCCATTTCCCATTGTTCCTCTGAAATTTCAATTTGCAGGTCTTCTTTCCAGTAATTCAGTCTTTTCTGTGAATTTTCACTTGAGAATAGTGTCAATGAGTTATAAAACTCTGAAATAATACCCTTTCTCTTGCTATCTTTCATCAAAATTTTTTCCAAAGATGAATAAGTAGGTCGGATGAGAGCATTATTTTGATTTGATCGAATAAAATTTCTAAGCTGAAAATATTTATAAAAGTGTGTTCTATTAAGATTGAATTTAATCCTCAGTTCTTCAAAAGACATTATGTTATCTGAATGTGACAAATATAAGTCTTGAATCTTTTGGATCCCTTTTAAATTTCATACTTTAAATACAGTATCCGCTCTCCCTGGTGTAAAATATTGATTACCCCATATTGGGCTAAATTGTGACAGTGAGTGTGGTTCTTTTAAATATTTTTTGGTTTCACACCATATTTTGATCATGTGCTTTACAATTGGATTTTTAACTTGTTTCTGTAATTTTTTAGCCGAGTCTGAGTATATGAATAAGGGAAGAGGTAAAGGTAAATTGTATGATTCCATTTCAGTCCAGTGAGGGAGATCATTTGATGAAAAATAATATGTCATAGACCTCAGTTGTGCTGACCAGTAATACAACATAAAGTCTGGATATTTCAGACCTCCACAATCAAATGGTAAATATAGTAAGGACAAACGTAATTTAGCCTTCCTATTGTTCCATGTAAATTTCACTGACTTTTTTTAATTCTTGAGAATAGATCTGAAGTTGGTGGTAATGGAATATTTTGAAATAAATAAAGTATTTTTTTTCCACAATATTTTTTACTGAACCTTTTTTTTACAAACATGGCACTGTCACGCCGCGCCACTCATCAGCGGCGCCACCTGCACGCACACCTGCACTTCATCAGCGGCGAGGGATTTAAGCCGCCTCGCCCTGGGCTTCAGCCTCAAGCCGTCAGACTTCATCACGGATTGCTGTGAGTTTCGTCTCTTCCTCAGCAAGTATAGCGGTAAGAAGAACTCACCTTTTTCTTCCCCAAGTCTGCTCCCCTGTGCACAGGTGGATTTCCCGGCGGCGGACAATTCCTCTCCATCGCCTATTCCTCGCTGCTGCACCGGGCTCTCCAGGTGGCTGTCTACCGGACCTCGTTCCTTGCTGTGCCAGTCATCTGCCCTTCTCAAGTAAGCTCCTCTCCAGCTTGCATATCTCCTGTGTTGGTGTGTGCCCGTCACCCTTCTCCCTGTGCTTTTCCCATAGGGTTGTCCGGCTGTACGGTCTCCTGCCTCTGTGCCCGAAGCAGATGCCGCCGCAGACACACATTCATACACCCCTGTTGTTAATAAAGCTATTTGAGCTACTCTGAGCCTGTGTGTGTGCGTCTCCTGAGCCATGCATTATGTCAGTACGGCTTCAGCAGAGCGGCTCGGCAGACGGCGGGCTCGCGCACCGGCTTACCACTCTCGAGGCTCGTGTGGATCAGATAGCTTATCAGCAACAGGTGATCCTTAATCAATTGATTAATATAACTAACCGATTGGACCGCTTGGACCCCCAACAGCCGTTCCCCCCGGCTCGTCAGGGTGGCGCGGCTCCTGCTGCTCCAGTGGCCGTCCAGCAGGCTCCGGCAGCACCGACTCGGCTCACGCCCATTCCAACCCCCGCCCGCTTTAGCGGTAAGCTCGGCGGAGCGCAGGGGTTCATAATGCAATGTGAGTCCGTGTTCCACCGGGTGCCCGGAGACTTTCCCTCGGATCATAGCCGAATTGGTTATATCGGGAATCTCCTAGAGGGGCGAGCATTAACCTGGACCTACGCCGTAATGGCGAAGCCCAGTTATGCCACCCTCACGTATGACCAATTCGTGAGACGCTTCCTGGAGGTCTTTGACCACTTTCGTACCGAGACGGTCCAGGTCGATCGGCTTCTCGCCCTCCAGCAGGGAAGCCGGTTGGCCACGGACTACGCGGTCGACTTCCGGGTAGCGGCGGAGGAATTGGGTTGGGAGGAACGCTCCCTCTGTGGCCTTTTCCTCCGCAGCCTCAACGATGATCTGAGGGATGAACTGGCTGGGCGGGATATCCCGGAGACTCTAGCGGAGCTAACATCCCTAGCGATCAGTTTGGACAACAGGCTGCGCGAGCGCTCCTCAGGACGGAAGTCGTCTTCTTCTCGCCCTCGTGGAGCCTCGTCGCGCCTGCCCCAAGCTCGCCCCCTGGCGACGCCGCCACCATCGCGCCCCGAGGAGTCGGAGCCGATGGTGACAGGCTGGACAAAGCTCTCCCCGGCGGAGAGACAACGCCGCCGTGAGTTAAATCTCTGCATGTATTGCGGAGATAGTCAACACACGGTAGAGCTTTGCCCACAGAAGCCAAACGGCGGGGTCCGTGAGTCACTGTAGGGGGCCTCGTGGACGTCAATCGGTTAAATCCCCTCACCCAATTGAAGCTGCCCGTCCGTTTTTGTCACAACTCCACTGGGCATCTCACTCACGCACTGGTGGATTCGGGCGCGGAGGGCAGTTTTATTTCACAAAGCCTGGCAACCCGATTGGGCATTCGCTGTCAGGCATTAAAGACCCCTGTCTCCCTGGTCAACCTCTCCCGTGCCTCCCTGGGGAGAGTAACACACCAGACCATTCCCGTTCCGGTTGTCATCTCTGGAAACCACCGGGAGGAGATAACCTTCTACGTCCTGCCCAACTCTGTGTCGCCCGTCATCCTGGGGTATCCCTGGCTACGCCTCCACAGCCCCGTTTTGGATTGGAAGTCCGCCGGGGTGTCGGCATGGAGTACATTCTGCATGAGCACCTGTCTACAGTCCGCTGCTTGCTCTCCGTCCTCTTCCCCATCATCCACGGACGCTGCACCCCCGGACCTGTCCCTGGTGCCATCTGAGTTTCACGACCTGGGTATGGTATTCAGCAAGTCCAAGGCGATGTCTCTTCCTCCACATAGACCCTATGACTGTGCTATAAACATCCGCCAGGGGGCACCCTTACCCTCTGGGCGGCTCTACAGCCTGTCGGCGCCGGAGAAGGAGACCATGAACACTTACCTCAAGGAATCGCTGAGTGCTGGGATAATCCGACCCTCGTCATCACCCGTGGGGGCAGGATTCTTCTTCGTGGGCAAGAAGGACGGTTCCCTCCGTCCGTGCATCGACTATCGCGCCCTAAACGACATCACGGAGAAGGATCGCTATACCCTGCCCCTCATGGACACCGCCTTCCACTCCCTCCAGGGGGCGACCTGGTTCACCAAGCTGGATCTACGCAGCGCATACCACCTCGTCCGGATCCGGGAGGGAGATGAGTGGAAGACAGCCTTCCGTACCCCGAACGGCCACTTTGAGTACCTTGTGATGCCGTTCGGGCTGACCAACGCTCCAGCCGTCTTTCAGTGCCTCATTAATGACGTCCTCCGGGATTTCATTGGCCTTTTTGTGTTCGTCTACCTGGATGACATTCTCATCTTCTCCAAATCCAGGGACGAGCACCGGGTCCATGTGAGGCGGGTCCTTCAAAGACTGTTGGAGAATCGGCTGTATGTGAAGGCTGAGAAATGCGAGTTCTACGCTAGGACGACATCCTTCCTCGGGTTCATCATCTCCCACGACAAGGTGCGTCCGGACCCAGGGAAGGTGAAAGCGGTGGTGGAGTGGCCCACACCTGCATCAAGAAAACAGGTGCAGCAATTTATTGGGTTTGCAAATTTCTACCGCCGCTTTGTTCCTAATTTTGGCTCCATCACCGGCCCGCTGACCCGCCTCACGTCCCCTAAGGTCCCGTTCCGGTGGACCGAAGAGGCCGCCGCTGCTTTTCAGGCGCTGAAGGCGGAGTTCTCCTCCTCCCGGGTCCTTAGCCAAGTCAACCCTGCGTTGCAGTGCATCGTGGAAGTGGACGCTTCGGACACAGGAGTGGGGGCGGTCCTATCCCAGCGGTCGCCAGATGATGGAGACAAACGGCCCTGCGCCTTCTTCTCCCGGCGCTTGTCCCTGGCGGAACGCAACTATGACGTGGGGGACAGAGAGCTCCTCGCCATCAAGCTTGCGCTGCAGGAGTGGCGTCACTGGCTAGAGGGGGCGGACCAGCCGTTCGTGGTCCTTACGGACCACAAGAACTTGGAGTACCTGAGATCTGCCAAGCGTCTGAACGCCCGCCAGGCGCGTTGGTCCTTGTTCTTTGCCAGGTTCCAGTTTAACATCACCTTCGGGCCTGGCTCCAAGAACGGCCTGCCCGACGCCCTCTCTAGGCAATTCGCCCCTGAGGAGTCGGAAGACACGGTCCACTCCATCCTACCCAGGTCGTGCGTCGTGGGAGCCGTCACCTGGGATATTGAAAGCAAGATCCGGAAGGCGCAGGAAGTGGAACCTGACCCTGGCGGCGGACCGGAGGGGAGGCTGTTCGTGCCATCCACGGTTCGGGGGGAGGTCATCCACTGGTTGCGCACATCCAAGCTCACCTGCCACCCTGGCTCCTCCCGGATGATTGACCTCCTCCAGCGGTCCTTCTGGTGGCCGGGCCTGCGGAGGGACGCTGCCCGCTACGCCCGGGCCTGCCCAGTGTGCGCCACCAGCAAATCAGGAAATGCCCCTCCAGCGGGTTTGCTCCAGCCTCTGCCCGTCCCTGGCAGGCCCTGGTCGCATATCGCCCTGGATTTCGTCACCGGACTCCCTGTCTCAAACAACTTCGACACCATCCTGACCATCGTGGACCGCTTCTCCAAGGCGGCACACTTCGTCCCCCTGCGAGGTCTCCCAACTGTCCTGGAGACGGTGGACCTCCTAATCCAGCACGTGGTCAGGCTGCATGGGATTCCGGTGGACGTGGTCTCGGACCGGGGGGCCCAATTTGCTTCAGAGGTTTGGAGGTCGTTCTGCAACACCCTGGGAGCCAAGGTGAGCCTCTCCTCCGGCCATCACCCCCAAACCAACGGGCAGTGTGAGCAGACCAACCAGGAGCTGGAGGCTGCGCTCTGCTGCGTCACGGCGTCCAAACCAACGTCCTGGAGTAACCACCTCGCCTGGGTTGAATACGCCCACAACACCGCTCGCTCTTCTGCTACAGGGATGTCCCCCTTTAAGGCGTCCCTGGGTTACGACCCCCCGCTGTTCCCGGCGCAGGAGAGTGAGGTAACTGTCCCCTCAGTACGGGCGCATCTCAGGCAGTTCCGCTCCATCTGGGCGTCAGCGCGCAATGCGCTTTTACGCACGGCGGAGCGCAACAGAGCCGTGGCGGACCGGCACAGAAGACCTGCCCCGGCGTACAGAGTTGGTCAGCAAGTCTACGTGTCGACCCAGGACGTGATTTTAAAGGGCGAGAGGAGGAAGCTGGCACAGCGTTTTATGGGCCCATACCCCATCACCAGGATCATCAACCCGGTGGCTGTGTGTGTAGCTATTCCCCCCTCCCTCCGCATCCACCCCACCTTCCACGTGTCCAAGGTGAAGCTGGCAGTCTCCGACCCCCTTTGACCTCCTCCTGCTGCACAACCCGCGCCCCGGATGATTGATGGCCATCCGGCCTGGCCTGTCTCCTCCATCCTGGACTCCCGGCGCCGGGGTCGTGGGTTGCAGTACTTGGTGGACTGGGAGGGCTATGGGCCTGAACATCGGCAGTGGGTACCCTCGTCGTTTGTGTTAGACCCATCGCTCATCGCTGAATTCCACCGAGCGCACCCAGAGAAGCCATCGCCAGGAGGCGCTGCTAGAGGGGGGAGTACTGTCATGCTGCGCCGCTCATCAGCGGCGCCACCTGCACACACACCTGCACTTCATCAGCGGCGAGGGATTTAAGCCGCCTCGCCCTGGGCTTCAGCCTGAAGCCGTCAGACTTCATCACGGATTGCTGTGAGTTTCGTCTCTTCCTCAGCAAGTATAGCGGTAAGAAGAACTCACCTTTTTCTTCCCCAAGTCTGCTCCCCTGTGCACAGGTGGATTTCCCGGCGGCGGACAATTCCTCTCCATCGCCTATTCCTCGCTGCTGCACCGGGCTCTCCAGGTGGCTGTCTACCGGACCTCGTTCCTTGCTGTGCCAGTCATCTGCCCTTCTCAAGTAAGCTCCTCTCCAGCTTGCATATCTCCTGTGTTGGTGTGTGCCCGTCACCCTTCTCCCTGTGCTTTTCCAATAGGGTTGTCCGGCTGTACGGTCTCCTGCCTCTGTGCCCGAAGCAGACGCCGCCACCAACACATTCACATCTCACAGACACACATTTATACACCCCTGTTGTTAATAAAGCTATTTGAGCTACTCTGAGCCTGTGTGTGTGCGTCTCCTGAGCCGTGCGTTATGTCAGGCACAAACAGTCAGACACTAACACTAAAGTAATTTAAAAAATTAAAAAGAACACTAACAACAACAGCAACAAAAAAAGTGTAATAAAAACAACAACAACCATTAACAAAAACAAGTCAACAACAATGCTCCTCTGTTTAGTCTAGGTAATCTATTACATAAGAATACATAATATACATTCACCAGCTTGGAATTTGCAAGGTCCACACATCATTCACCTTCTTCTTCAGAAGCTATGTTTAATTTCTTTACATAATTAATGAAAGGTCTCCATATATTCTCAAACACATTTTCCTTTAATTTCAGTATATATGTTATTCTTTCTAGTGGGAGGTTTGTTAACATCTGTCTTAACCACTGAGTCACATCTGGTCTATGAGTCTTTTTCCACAGTAGTGCAATACATTTTTTGGCATTAAGCAAACCGAGATATATGAATACGCTTTCACTCTTATTAAAGTTATGTTTTTCTGGATACAGACCCAACAAAAACAGTTTAGGGTTCAATGTGAATTGTTTTGAAATTATTTTTTCAATTGTTACCCTCACCTCTTCCCAAAACATTCTGATTTTTCTACATTCCCATAAACAGTGAAATAGGGTTCCTTTACTTTCCATACATTTTGTGCATGTATCTGGTATGTTTTGTTATATCTATTTAACTCCACTGGTGTAACATACATCCGCATTAACCATTTAAAATGTATCAGTTTAAGACGTACATTTATTGATTTGGTTTGAGCTCCTGCACAAGCCATTTCCCATTGTTCCTCTGAAATTTCAATTTGCAGGTCTTCTTTCCAATAATTCAGTCTTTTCTGTGAGTTTTCACTTGAGAATAGTGTCAATGAGTTATAAAACTCTGAAATAATACCCTTTCTCTTACTATCTTTCGTCAAAATTTTTTCCAAAGATGAATAAGCAGGTCGGATGAGAACATTATTTTGATTTGATCGAATAAAATTTC